>MU223392.1:2084121-2149184 GCA_018584345.1 Thuja plicata
TGATACCAATTGTTAGTAATAACTGAGAGGGGGGGGTGAATCAGTGGCCTCAAAAATTTATCCTTTAAACTTTAATCCACCAATTAATATACCTCAGATTATTAAGTCCCTACAAGATGTATGCCTTTGAAATACTTGAAATAAATAACTATCTGTCGGTTTACCTTGTCTGTCCTTATTCTCCTTGATTACCTATAAGCAGTAAAACTCATTTACCGATACTCAGTAAATATGTAGAGTGTACCAATCAATCTAGAAATGCATATGTGAAATGTAAAACAATAAAGTAGTAAACCATACACACATAACACATGGATTTTAATGTGGAAACCCTGTTAAGGGGAAAAACCACTGGGACCAGTACCCCAAATTTTCACTCTTCCAAAGTGAGCCCTGTTAGGAGCCAACCCTATTAAAGGTTATAAACACGCGGTTAAGTACAACCTTGTTAGAGGATTTTTATACATAGGTTGTCACTTAGTATCTGGCATCTACGCTACCATCCTTGAATCAGCCTTTAGATTGTCAATAGGATTTATTCTAATCTTAATACCATCCTTGAATCAACCTCCTTCTTAGACTGTCAATAGGCTTTAGGTAAGACTGTTGCTACTATCATGAATCAGCCTTTTTGGTAATCTGTTAGGATATACCTCAATTATAGAAGATGGTTAAGTCCTTCTCTATTAAGAGACTTAATTCTTCAATGGTTAAACTAAAACACAATGACTTGTTTCTAATGCAACTTTGAATTACAGATATTCAGATCTATTTATGTACTTTACCTCTCTGATCAATGTATCAATTCAATTCCTTTATACTTCACACTTTCTGCTCTGTGATGTTGTGCTTCACTGTTCATTGGTGTCTGCAGAATTCTTTGGCTCTCCCTTAGCTTGATTGATCAGGACTATATGAAGTTTATCCTTCATCAGTTTCTCTTCAGCATCTCTTATCAATTCACTCTCTTGTGTATCTGAGTGCCTATGGAAATGAATTATGCTTGTCTCTTACATAGACATGATATTCCTTAATTCTTTATTCTTGATTCTCCGCGTGAAAAATGATCCAGCCAATTTGATTTACGGCTTTAACTCCTGATTTATCTCGTAGTTATCTTCTTTCCAACTGTATATATCAATTGATTTAATTGTGGTTGAATAAAACAAATAAAACAACCAGTTAAGTCTATCTTTAAGCTCTACTAGCTAGATATTTTTTCATTTTCTGGTCTCTCTGTTCTATCGGTCAATTCTGTAGTTTGTCGCTGGTTACAACTGCTAGTTCCATCGATGCAACTTCAGTTAGCTTCGGAATCTCTATCCGTCGGGCATCATTGGATCTTGCTCGTCGGGCAACTCTATTTTCAGCTTGTCGGGCATCCTGTGATTCTACTTCATCGGGTAACACTGTCTTCTGCTTGTCGTGCATCACTGTGACTTTATCTCTGTCTTTACCAGTGGTGTGCACTCCATTGGTATTGTTTGTCACTTAGTGAATACATGAATTTTATGCATTGTTGAAAGAATAATCATTGTTCCATTGATTCTCTAAAGTCTTTGGAATTATGTGTATGACCACACATATGATATCAAGTTGACATCAATGACAATACAAACCATTAACTAATTTAATGTCTTGCATCATCTTCAACTTAACATTATCAAACATTTAATCAGTTACATGTCATCAGATTAATGCTTCTTTTCTTTTGATTTTCTAATATGATAAATAATGATTAATGATTAATGCTATGAATGAATGAAAAATATAATCTCACATCATTGATTTGAAAAAAAATAATGTAATTGGACCCCTCAAAAATTGATTAACCACCTTGAGCTTGAAAAAATCCTTTAAACATATGTAATTAATCTAACATGAAAATGCAATGCAATGCAACTAACTTTCATTATCTTTTTTGAAATAAATGAAAAAGAGATATATTATCATCATTGAGCGTTGTGGAACTAGGAGCAATTCCAGCCATCACTAACCACATCATGATGATATGACTACCACTTTCATCTATTTTTGTAACCATTTAGGAACTAGTACAACCCTCACTAGTTGAATAACCAACTATCGTAGTATGAATACCGGTTTCATCGGATTCAATGTTGCAAGTGGATTTTAGTATTAAGATATGGAAGATCTAAATAACCAAGATATCCATTTGTGTAAACAAACAAAGGTGAACACCCCATCCTATATGAAAGCCCTCAATGGTTCTTTGATGACCATGTATTTAAATGAATTCACACAAGTTGGTGGATCTTCCTCAAAATGCTCACTCAAAGTTAATTGCTTGGGTTTGAACAATGATATCCATCAAAGGTTCCATAATATCTCTCCTCTGAAGTTTTGAAAATCTTCTTCTGATAGGTGATCAACATGTAGCACTTCTGAATCCATTTATACCAAAAACCAATGCTTTTCCCCCAAGTGATAGATGTAACCATGTGACACATGGGAAAATGAAACCTAGTATGCGACAATGTAGCTGAGAGAATTTATTATGACTATGCACAAATGACGAATGCAATGAAGGATATACAAATGAGATGATGAAAAGGAATTATGTACAAATGCAACTAGGAAATACATAAAGAATAAAAAAGCACCGGATTACAAGGTTTTCACCTTTTGGGTTTATTGCTCTTTTTTTCTTTTTTGGTTTTTTTTTTGCTACCAATGCGCCTAATGCTAGGTTTTCACCAAGGCACTTTTTCTCTTTTTTAATTTTCTTTCTTTTTTTTCATTTTTTTGATATCATAAAGGTGCCTATTTGCTAGGTTTTCACCAAGACAACCATTTTTTTTTTATGTTTTAATGTTTTTTCTTTCTTCATGCTCAATTTTCTACTTTTTAATGCTTTTCTTCTTTTCCATTGTTTTTGACTTTTGATTTTTCTCATGTTTTTGGATTTTTGAATTTTCTCATGTACAAATATTGATGCTGAAATCATCGAATACACACTCATATGATACTCTTTCCTACTATACTCTTTCATCTGAATAGGTATGAAACCTTTTTAGATGGATTCTATTAATAGGCTCTTGTAACTCATCACCCTCACAATCAACTAACTTGTAGGTCCCCATTCCAAAAGAAGAAGTAATTACAGAGGGTCCAAGCCAATTTTCTTCCCATTTTCCCTTCTTTTCTGTGTCTACCTTATTTTTAGGGTTTTCTCATAACACTAAGTCTCCCACTTGAAAGATTCTCGGTTTGATATGTTTTTTGTAGTTTCTTGATATTCTATTCTGATATACTTTCAAATTTTCATAGGCTTATGTTTGGTGTTCCTCCAACAATTCCAATTGTTGAAGTCAGGCGACCCTATAATCCTCATCATTGATTAAGCCATGTAAAGAGATTCTTAATGATGCGATTTCCACCTCCAAAGGTATAACAACTTCTGTCCCATAGAATAAATAAAATGGTGTAGCTCCTGTAGGTGTTCGGATGCTTGTTCTATATGACCATAATGTCAAGTTTATCTGCACATGCCAATCTCTTCCTGATTTATCAACCGATCTCTTCAAGATTTTGAGAATATTCTTGTTTGTGGCTTCGAATTGTCCATTACCTTGAGGATAGTAAATGGAGGAAGAATGGTGTGTGATATGGAAAGTTTAACAAAGTTCATCCACATCTTTGTTCTTGAATTGTTTTCCGTTATTCGTGATGATGGAATGAGGAATACCATACATACAAATGATGTGATTAAGGATAAAAATTGAAATCTATTTTCCCATGGTAGTTGTCAAAGGTACGACCTCTACCCATTTGGTAAAATATTATGTTGTTGTAATGATATACTTGTGACAATTGGAAGAAGGTGGGTAAATCATTCCAATAAGATCAAAATCCCATTGGTAAAATGACCATGGTGTGATAAATAGATGCAATTCTTTTGCAGGTGCATGAATCATGTCTCCATGGTATTGGCATTTCACACACACTTTGACAAAGTGGCAAGCATCTTTTTCTAAGGTTTTCCAGAAATACCCCATGCAAATGATTTTCTTAGCTAGATTTAACCCACTAGAATGTGACCCACAAACCCCTCGTGAATGTATTTTAAATATAATATTGATTCCTCTTCCTCTAGACACCTAAGAAGCATTCTGTCAAGACCTTTGTGATACAATGTGTCTGATAGGATATTATAACGAGCGTCTTGTCATATAAAATGTCATTTTTGGGCATGAGATTGATCTATAGGTAAAGCTTGGTCTTTAAGATAGGAATAAATTGGTCCATACCAAGGTGAGTCATGTCCATTAATTAGGGAAATAATTTGGGTGTCAGGTAATTTAAAATCTGGTTTCACCAAATCTTCCACCAAGAATTCATAACTCACATTTTCATCAGGCATTTGGAGTAATGAAGCCAAGGTAGCCATAGCATCTGCAGCCCTATTCTTGTCTCTTGGAATTTAATCAGATATGATTAAGGAAAATTATTTCTTCCATTCATCTACCATTCTCTTATATGGCATCAAATTTTCATCCTTAGTTTGGTATTCATCATTTATTTGATTGATGACTAATTGAGAGTCCCCATAAACTTGCAGTTCTGTAACATTCCATTCTAAAGCCATTTTGATACCTATGACTAAAGCTTCATATTCTGCAATGTTTTTTGTAGATGGGAAATTTTTTTTATAAGATTTTAGAATGGTGTACCCTTGAGGTGTGATCAATAAAATTACATTCCCTGAACCATTTTGAGTATAGGATCCATTGAAATACAACTTCCATGTCTTGGCTTCCACATTGACTATTTCTACATCGGGGAATTCAACTTGGATGGAATGAGTAGAAACTAATGTATTTTCAGCCAATTGATCAAAAATAACTTAGCCCTTCATAGCTTTACTGTCCACATATTTAATGTCAAATTCACTAAGCATTATCACTCATTTAGAAATCCTTCCAGTTAGGGTTGTTTTACTAAGAAAATATTTTAAAGGATCAATCTTTGCAATCAACTTCACTTTATGCATCAACATCTAATGTCTTAGTTTTTGTGAGGAAAACACCACTACTAGGAAATATCTTTCCATGAATCTATAGTTTAACTCATATTTTATCAAAGTTTTACTCAAATAGTAAATAGCTCTTTCTTTTCCTTCATCATCCTCTTGTGCCAACAAAACCCCTAAAGATCTTTCTGTTGCTAAAATGTATAGTAATAATGGTTTTCCTTTGATAGGAGGCATCAAGATAGGTGGGTTGACCAAGTATGTTTTCAATAAAGTGAAGGCTTGTTCACATTCATCATCCCATGTAAAAATGGTATCCTTATGTAGCAATCTTGTGAATGAATGGAACTTTTCCACCAATTGAGAAATGAACCTCCTAATGGATCGAATTCTTCCTTGAAGTGACCTCATTTGACTAATATTTTTGGGAGTTTCCATTTCCATTATTTCTTGCACTTTCTCTGGATCCACTTATATGCCTTTTGCTAAAATTATATAACCTAAGAGCTTCCTGGATTGGACCCCAAATGCACATTTCTTTGGATTTAATCTCACTTTAAATTGTTCCAACCTTGTGAAAATATTTTCTAGTATAGGAAGATGATCTTTTCTTTGATGTGAATTTTCTAAAATATCATCCACATAGTCTTCTAGGAAGGTATGCATCATGTTGTGGAAGATAGCGGTTATTGCTCTTTGGTAAGTTGCTCCAGCATTTTTGAGGCTGAAAGGCATCACATTCCAACTAAAGGTTCCCCAAGGGCATGTAAAAGAAGTATTTTCTTGGTCTTCAAGTGCAATATGAATCTGATTATATCCACTAAATCCATCCATTAACGAGAACATAGAATGTCCTGCCATCAAATCCACTATAGCATCAATTCTAGGTAATAGAAAATCATCCTTAGGAAAAGAAAGGTTAAGGTCTCAAAAATATGTGCATACTCTAATGGATTTGTCATGTTTGGTAACTGGTACAATGTTGGAGATCCATTTTGCATAAGCTATTACTCTTATGAATCCAACCTTTAATAGCTTTTCCAATTCTGCTTTGACTAATAGAGATACACGTGGATGCATTTTTCTCAACTTCTTCTTGAAAATTTTGACACCGAGTCACACATTAAGATCGTGCATGAAGAAGCTTGGGTCTAACCTTGACATGTCTAAATATGACCACACAAATTTGATTTTCTTTTCCTGAAATAATTTGATGAACTCCTTCCTTTCTGATGAGGTTAGTGATGATGCTTAGTGAATAAACTTTGGTTCCAATTCTATTCCAATGTTAACCTTTTCCATTGGCTCTATGATAATAGGAGATATCTCATCATCATGTCCTGGTAGGGTATCCAACCTCTCTTCCTTAAGTGTGACAATTGGGTTTTCACCTTTGGAAACATTCGATATTTTTAATTTTTTAGGTTCTAGTATTGCCACATGGCCGTGGTTTTCACCACTAGACCTTCTCATTTTTTAAATTTATTTCTTTTATTTTGTGGATTGAGAGGTTGGAACCCTACCTCTATCATCATGTCTAGATTGTATTCATTGGTGGAAGAAGATGGCTCAACCGCATTTAGGTATTGGGCCATTGCATTGTCATTGGGGGAGTATAGTAGGTCACTTGGTTCGGTTAAATCTCAATCAATGAGTTCAGGATGAAGCAAGGATAAATACTCATTAGGAAATTTTTTATTCAAAGGATTCAAGGACATGACCTCATTTGATGGTTCATACATTGTATCACTTAGGTCTATAACATGTGCTTGCTCAAGGTGTTCCATGGAAGTAGGATCAAGATTTTCCTCACTAGAGTCCTCATGGATTTCCATGGGAAAGAAAGCATGTGGATTTAATATAGAATTTGAATCACCCCCCATGAAGGTACCCAAGGTTCACCTATCCATTTATTTCCCCTAGATGCTTAACCTACAATAGATTATGGAGGCTCATTTGATTCTTGCTTAGAATTTGAACTTTGGTTCTCATTGTCTTGACTTTTGGCATTAGGAATTGTAGCATATGTATGAATAACATCAACCTCTTTATCATGAAAAGAGTCTTTGGATAGGGAATCCCATTCATAATCTCCAAAATAATCCTCACTCTCATATCCTACCGTGGGTACATGCTCATGGAAATCATGCATAGGGCTTGAACTTTCACCTTTGTCTTGATAACCTATTTCGAATTTCTCATCCTTTGACCTCCAAGAAGGTTAAATGGGTTCTAGTAATCCTCTATTCCTGATTCCTAAGGGTCGTCCTCCCTTGTATCCCATTTTTTGCATAATTTTAAATCCCTTTCCATATTGATCAGTTTGGATATTGATATGTTGTACTCTTTCAACGGGATTGTTTTAAGTATCTTCCTCTTTGTAGATCCATTGTAAAACTTCATTGTCCTCCTTTTCTAGGGCTGATTTGTCACTTCCTCTTACAAAATGAGAATTATATTTGTGAGGTGGATGAGCACTTGATGGTTTCCCATGTGTCTTAAGAGAAGTTGTCAAATCAAATAGGGAAACATAATATTCCCCCACTCCTTTGGAATTGATTCTACATTGCTTTTAAAAGTTATGCATCATTTCTTTCATCTTTTGGTAATGATCCTTCTTTTTTTTTCTCTCTTATCCTTGGAGGGTTTCAAAATTTATACCTTTGGTGTAGAAGCTTTAACTAAATTTTCATGTGAACTTTGACCCTCATAACTCACTTTCTCCTTTTCCTTAGTTGATTTTGATGAGTTAGTTTGATTAGGATTTGAGGTAAATGTAGCATTTGATGTTAACTTAGGACCTTCCCCTTTAGCTTCTTCAATGGTAAAATTAGGGATGAATCCTTCCCTATTATGAGGAATAAATAGTTCATGAAGAGGTTTCAATGTGTTGCAATATTGAAAGGGATTAAAATCTCCTCCAATTGTGATTTCTTCACCCGTGTGTGGAAATTTAATACATTGATGATAGGTGGAAGCCACCGATTGCATCTCATGAATCAATGGCCTTCCCAATAAGATATTATAAGTTAGCTTCATGTCAATGAATTGACATATGGTGTCTTTCTTGATAGGTCCAACTTGAATAGGTAACACTCTCATGCCTTTCAAATATATTTCTTCCTCATCATAAGCCTTGATGGTAATATTATTTTTAGGATAAATGGATGATTAAGATAAACCTAAAGACTTGAAAAGGTTCAATGTACAAATTTTAAGACCAAATCCTCCATCAATGAGGACTCTCTTGACCCGATGCCTTCAGATTAAGACTTCTATATGCAAGGGAAAATTTTGAGGATGAGTAATGTACATATCATCTTGTTTTGAAAATGAAAGGCAATGTGGTGCAACCAGATGTCCTACCATGTTTTGAAACTTATATTCCTCCAAAGTTATAGGAACATTAGTATCCACTAGGGATTTTCCAAGATCTCCTTGTGATTGGGAGAAAGTTTTAATAACTCCAAAATAGAAATTTGTGCTGGAGTATTTTGCAATTGATCAAGAAAACTATAAGGCTTTGTTGTAGTAGATATTTTTTTAGCCAAAATATTTGATTGTGTAGGACCAATAGGTTTAGGAGAACCCCCTTGTAAGGTAATCCTTGATGATTTCCCCCTAGTGATGGAATTATAAGTCTCCACTTTGGGTTGTTCCTTAATCACCACAACATTAACAACATGCTCATTCTTGGATAAGGTATTGATAGTATTGTCATAATGATGAGCAAAATTGACATTGTTGTTACCTTTAGAATTGTTGCCTTGGTTGTTCGAATTTGAAGTCTCACCTTTCTCATGATTAAAGAAATGTTGTTTAAAGGTTGTATGATCCTCATTTTTTGGGGGCCCTTATACCTTAATTACACCATTATCAATCAAATCTTGCACCATATGTCTTAGGTGCATACAATCATTCATTTTGTGTCCTCGATTCCTATGGTATTCACAATGATTGGAATCACTCCACCAATTAGGATTTATTTGTGGTTCATATGGTTGAGCCCTAGGTAAGTCAATAATATTATTAGGAATGAGGGTTCTCAATGCATTCTCAAGTGGTTCACCCAAAGTTGTGAACGTCCTTCTAGGAGATGGATAAAAGAGGGGTTTAGGCTTGTTAGCCCGTTGATTATTCCCAAAGTTGTTATTATTGTTGTTGTTGTTGAGAGGCACTTTGGGTGCTTGAATTACATTTTTAAATTGAGTAGGTCTTCTTATGAAAGTAAAAGGAGTGGCCTTCAAATTATTAGCTTCCACAACTCCATCATTGACCACACCTTTATCATTGTTCCTCATCCAAAATTGGATATTGTTAGGAGGATTCCTATTTTGATTTTTTTTGGAGATATTGTTGTTGGTATTCTTATTATCCTTATAAAGCTTAAGTTCTCTACTTTTAACTAATACCTCCTCCGTAGTAACTCCATTATCAATTAGGTCTTGGAAATACCTAGGACATTGCAATCTTAACCAATAATTCATCTCAATACTCAAGCTTTTAATAAAGATATCCATCTTCTCCTTTTTGGGTACACTTCGAGGGTATCTATAAAATACCACTCTCCACCTTTGTAATAAAATTAGGAATCCTTCTCCCTCTCATTACTTGGTATTACATAATTTAACCATCGTAACCTCATGTTTGATATTATAGTAATAGTGAGTTATGAATTTCGAGGCCAATTCCTCAAAAGTATGGATGCTAGGGGGTAACTTGGAAAACCACTCCATTGCCATGCCTCCCAAACTTCTTGGGAATAACCTCATTAAATGTGTTGTGTCATGCATGAACTCCAAGATCAATGCACAAAAGTCCCTTAGATGATCTTGGGGATCAGATGCTCCTTTGTACTTGTCATACTTAGGAAAAACAACATTACTAGGGAATGGGACCATAATTAATGTCTTGTCAAATAGAAAAGGAGACAATGCCTCGATAGAAAAGGGTTTAGGAGCCCCACTTTGTTTCATTGTGTCCAACTTCATTTGGAATAATTTAAACTATCTATTCATGATGTTGATTGGGTTTGATTCTTCTTCTTTTTTCTTGAGTTGATCAACATCAAAATTGTGAGGGAGTTTAGTCCCCACTTGTGTTAGGTCTATAAAATGCTTCTCCCTATCCCTTTCTAACACTTTATCCATGAGTTTAATGAAGAATAGGATTTGAACCACTTCATTAAACTTCTCTTTGGTTGCCTCTTCATCATTATGGTCCATATTTCCACCATTGTTATTAGGGTCTACCCTTTTATTATTAGGGTCTATTCCTCTTCCATTGGACCCATTATTATTGACCTCACCATTTCCATTGTTATTAGTGTTATCTATATTGGAATGATTGATTAGGTTAAGATCCATGTTTCCAAATGGGAAATCCATGTTTGGTTCTACTTCCTTTGTTGGTTCTTGAGTTGGTCATGAAAATGTAAAAATGTCACTCGGAAAAGGAATCTCCTGCCTTAGATCAGTTCCATCAGATTTTAGGGTAGACTTAATGTAATGTGATAAGGTTAAATCCAATGTGAGCATAGATCAAGAAAACTTGGATTATTTATCACCTGATTGATAAATCCCTTAACGATTTTGTGAATTGTCTAATAATGGGGGATTCTGATCAACTTGAACTTATGCATAGGAAAAATTTCCAAAAGGGTATCCAAAAATTTGATCAAGTTGTTTTCAAACCCTCGGGAAATTTACATTGTCTTCCCTTGTTTTTTTCTGGGCGTCACTTCCTTGCTGTGTAGGCGTGAATTTGCAGTGTATAGGCGTTGACTAGAATTACTGTATGCGACACTCTGTAGATTGCAGGCAAAATTTGCCTATTTTTAGGTGGAATTTAATAGTTTTGAGGCATCTATTTCTATTGAGTTACATGGTATTTAAACACTGATAAACATCATTTGAAATGTGCATGCATCACAGAAAGTATTGTAGGCACTATTTAAACAGTTGTACGCAGTACTTTGCAGATCAAGTTGGTTTTCACAGTTTTTTTAGAGTTTTTAAAAGTTTAAGTCTGTGATCAGATATGTTAAGTGGTATTATTTCTTGAAAATGTAAATACAAATGCAACACACACATCAAGTTTTCATCATAACCCTAAAACACACTAAGTGTATGTTCTCGATCATTTCAACAGGTCTTGAACAAGAATAACTTCCAAATAATCTACCTCGAGTCAGATTTGGCTCTTAAAAAATGTTGGCTCTAAAGGTAGCTTGCTACTTATCAAGGTTTTAATTAACACCTCCATTCTAAATCATGAAAAGTTCTTTTACCCCCTTCTAGGCTTCCCACATGCATAAAAGTACAATTTTGCGCAATCCCAAAGGACTAATAGAGGAAGTGAAGAAACTTAAGCACAATTTAGTTACTACAACCCATTAAGGAAGAGTGCATTTGTTTTTAGTGGGTCAGATAGTATCATGTCTTAGGTGATTGTCTCCCTCTTTGGATTGTTCCCTCTCACTATCCTCATAAGGATGTACTTGGGAGGCAGGCCCTCCAAGTCTCTAAATTATCTAGCATGTATATAGAAAGAGGAAAATGAACTTATTCCAACAAGTTTGGGAGTTTGATTGACTCAAAGAGTGAAGACCATATCCCTATTATTTTTCTTCATTCCAAAAACTTCAAGAACATAAGTTCAATTTCAACCTCTTGACAAGGAGGTTCTTAAAAAATGAAATGTTTGGTTCAATTATCCTCCCTTTCTTTCTACCACCCCAAACTCAACACTTTTGGCTTTTTGTTCAACTTTGAAAAGTTGAGAGCATATACCTAATGTTTCATTTGGAATGGAAAATAATAGGGTGTCCTTAATTATACTAGATACCAATGAAATGCCGCAAGTTAAGTAAAGCAAGCTTGATGTGAAAAATACCTCTTTCGATGCTAGCAAAGGCTAGGCACTTTTTTGAGGGTTTTTTCTTGATTTTTTTCACTCACCTAGTGGTGATTATTCCCTCTCTGATTCCATGATAAATTTAGTCAACACAATCAAACAAAGTGAAGAAAACTCAAAGTGAAATTGACAATGCAACTAAGTTCCTTAGTAAAATCTGCAAAAAAAAACTTAAGGACTTAATGCATGAAATAATCTAAGAGATGGAAACTTTTTCTTTTAAGTGTTGGAATTAATGGAAAGTAGTACTGAGAGGGGAGGGGTGAATCAATACCTCTAAAATTTTTAACACCTTTCACAATTCATCATTAGTAATCATTCAATTTTGTATTACCAACCATTACTGTTATTCTTTCTTATGCATGTATTGTTTGTTCACAATCTTTAATAGTTTTCAACAGTCATAGAAACATTCATGAAAATGATAAACACATAACACAAGATATGGTATCATAGAAAACTCCTGTTAGGAAGTAAAAACTATAGTGGGGATGGTACCCACAAAACTTCACTATCTACAGAGTGGAAAGGGGCCAGTTAAGGCTTACAATTTGATCACTTCTGATGATCTACTTTGTTAAGAGCTTTAGCAACACTGATTTAAGTGTGCACTCAGTTATGATATTTTACAATAGGATGGTTAAGCCCACCTTTCTTGAAAGGATTTCATTAGTGTACTACACTTTTTAGAATGAGTACAAATGTTGACCTGACTATATGCAATCTACTATTACTGATTTACAGATCCATTAAAGCTCTTACAATAATAATATCACCTTAAGTGATTGATGAATACCTTTTCTCTTCTTGTCGGTTGCCTCTATTCTGTTCTTGAAAACTGATTTGATTCTGTTTGTGTCCTTCTGCATGAATTCTCTATCTAGTCTCTAGTTTCTCTCTATGGCTACTATCTTCATTGAGAAAAAACTATTCTCAATGGATTGAGCACCTATTTATACAAGTATTTGACCTATCTTGGAATTCACGCATTACAATGTTAACTCTTAGATCCAAGGTTTATAACTTGACCTTGATCTTTAGTTTTCATTTTTTAAAACATTAAAACTAATTAAAACAATAGTAAATACATTGCTTCCTCTGCACATAATAGATATAAAATCAAATCAAGAAGCTATAAATCCAACTTTAGTGATTTATTTGACATGGAAAGTCAGATCCACTTTTTGCCGGATGTAATTGACTGTCAGTTCTTGGTTGTCAATTTGAACTTGAAGTCTGTCAGCGTTGCTTGATTGAACTATTCGTTGGGTTCACTGCATCTATCGGGTTCCTCTCTTTGTTGTTCCATTAGGTAGAACTGTTGTTACTCGTCGGGTTTCTTTTACCTTTTTGTCATCGGATAACACTTAATAGTGTTTTTTAGGCAACCTTGACGTCGGATAGTGTTGTGCCCTATCTATCAGTTTTGTGTAAACTAATGGTGCAGATCATGTTTTTCTCTAAGTATACTAATGGAAAAATATAATTCTTTCAATCTCCCCCTTTGACATTAGTATCAAAAACTGATATGTGCATAATACTAAACTCTTTTAGTACGTATACACCATGTTTATATTCTTGTCATAATATGACTCCTTGTAACTGTGTGCACCGGTATAGTATATGTATATGTACATGTATACTATTTACTCTCTATATGTACATTATTTCCCCTTTCATTTACTATACATATGATTTCCTCCTTTTAACTGAGGTGAGTGAACATATCAAATTCCCCCTTTCTTTGATACTGATGACAAAAATGTACAACTTATAATATGCCAAAATTGTGACAAAAATGTGCAACTTACAATGTGTCAAATATGTTAGAATGGGTTGTTTTAATACCTTCAAGCAGTTTCTCCCATGGTTCTTTCAGCTGTTCTAGTGCCTTTTGTTGCAGCTCTAGCCTTGCGTGCATATCATAAATGTTGTCCTGGGCAGACATTTCTAGGGTGGCAATTAGAGTATTTGCCTGTGTCATATGTTTTTGCAGGAGTGTAAGTGTCAGTAAGAGCTTAACTTGGAGCTCATTTACCTCATATTTGTACTTCATCTTTTCAAACTATATGTCTTGTGTCTGTTTCCTAGCCTGTATGATTTGTTCATTATGCAATTTAAGTGCTTCTTTTGTGTTGGTGAGACTTTGTGCACTGGACTTAAGATCATCATCTATTTTTTCTATCTTGTTAGTATACTCCTGAGTGAGTTGATCTAAAGTGCACAATTTCTTTATTAAGGTAACAACTTCTGATATAATTGGATCAATTGTACTTACCAATTCAGATAGCTTGACCTTTTTTAGTGCCACTTCCTGGCTTATTTTCTCGGCTAGCTTGAACTCATACTTTTGTTCAAGTCTCTCTTCCATAACCTTCTCAACATCAATATTCTAATATTTTATTGCATTTGTGAGTTTGACCATTTGATCAAGCATCAGAGATTTTTTATCAATATCTATGTCAGGTATAATTTGTTGAAGTATTCCTCTTGCTACTTCTAGTACCTTGGCCTCTTTTTCTGCTCTCTTTAGTTTGTCTTGAATAGATTTTATTTCACAAAGCTTAGCATATTTTGTCAATGTAGTTAGATCTAATGTTCTTGGATCATAGACTGGAATCTCAATGATTTCATCCAAAGTTACTGGATTCTTATTCTTTCCTTTCTTCTTCTTTGAGATTTGAAGGGATGCAGATGTATGAACTACCATAGCTAGTTCATTTTTTCTCTCTGAATTACTTGGTGAAGTCTTTGTAGAGGATGCTTCTTGTGTCTTCTTCTTAGGTGGCACCTATCGGTTATGTGAAGATGTCTCTTCATTAACTTTGGGTGTTTCTGTAGAATGTGTTTCTAATTTCTTCTCTAGCTCATCCTTCATTTCTTCTTCACCTTTCTCTACTGGTTTGTCCCCTGTTTCCTTTTGAGTTTATTTCTTATTCTGATTAGTAGAAGTATCTTTCTGATCATCAGTTGCAGCTTGTTCTACAGTTGTATCAGTGGTTTCTTTAGCTTCTCCATCACCCTTGTCCTCGGGTGTGCTTGTTTCATTTTCATTAGATCCATCATTGCCCTCTAGTATGTTTATTTCCTTCATTAAGATAGGCATGTTACTTTGAGTTGTAGCTTGGGATTTGTCAATAGTGGTGTCTTGCTCGTCAGTTTGAGCCTTGTCAGTAGTGACATCCTCATCTTTTTATGTTTCTTCTGCAGGGTTTGGTACTTTTGAGTCCATGATTGAAGTGTCTTGCACTTGTTCATCAGCAATGTTAACTATTTTACCATCTGATGTCTGCAATTCTTGATGGTTTTGTTGATCCTTAAGTGTTATAAATATGACATCATCTTTCTTCTATGGATCTTTGTCTAAGTCATAGTTAGTGATGTCTTGGATGATATCATCCATGACTATGTCTACGTTTATAGGCTCATTGTCACTTTCAGTATTGTCCAGAGCAATGTGCTGAGGACTTGCATTGTCTAAATCCTCCTCTCTATGAGGTTTGTTTGTGAGAAGTAATTATTTCTCACCACTTTTTGACTCTTCCGGTAGATGCAGGAGTTGTCTCCATTTAGTTTCTGTCATTGAATTCAGTTCTATAAAATTGTTCTATAGTACTTTGTATGCCCTTATTTTGGCTACAAATTTACTTGAGTGTTTCTTTACTGCTTCTTTTATTTCTTCAACTTTGGATTCATGAGGCATTAGTCTCACAAGTACCCTTTCTTTTTCTTCTCTTTCTGTTTGCAGGGCATATAAGCATTGTTGGTATACTCTTTTACCTATCTCATTAGGTATTTGATTTACAAATTTTGTAGGTGCATACTTGTTCTTGATCATTGACTTTATGACTGCCTCTTGTATTTTATTTTGATCCTTAGGTTTTAGTGTATCCCATTGTCTAATCTTCTTATCATTCATTGTACCATGTGTAGCAATGGATTTGGCAGCTTCATCAACTGTTTGATTTTTGAAGTTATTCTTCACTACATCAGGCTCATCATCTTTAGTGTCATCCAAGTCAGCCTTTGTCCTAACCAACCTTTTCCTCTTCTTTGGTGGTGTGGTTTTTACAGTTTGTTGTCTAGTTCTTTTAGCTAGTTGCTTCCTCATATAGGTCCTTACTTGACCTTTCTTAAGTGGTGTGGTGTTAGTTGTATAATTTTGACTCCTTGTCCTTTTCTTCTTTGTAGGAGGTGGAGATGGAGGTGTATCTGATTTAGTCACCTCTATATCTGATTTCTTTTCTTCTTATTCTTCACCAATGGTGCCCTTTTCATCAGTTTCCTCTTGTTGATCTTGTTCTTCCTCTATAACCGATAGAATCTTCTTGATATTCTTAACCATTTTATCCTTTTTGTTTATAGTCTCCTTGACTTCTAGGCCTTGTTTTATCTTAGATTTGGCCTCTTCATATGTTCCAAACCTTGGTTGTTTCTTATCAATGGGCTCATTAATAAATGCCTCAATTGTACTTGTAGCTTGATCAATATTGATCTCATAGTCTAATGGTGCTAACCAAGCTATTCCTTGTACAACCGGTTTGATATGGGTGTAATTTGTGTCTGACATAAAACATATCTCATCTTTATATTTTTCAACTAGCTGTTTAGGCATCCTAGTTCTTTCCATCATCTTTTCCTTGAACTCAAAGAAGTACACAGACATAACAGACTCAAAATTGTGTCCTAGTGACTTAATCAGTTCACTAATATGATGTGTTATTGGTTTGGTAGTCTCCCATACTACTTCTCCTACTGACGGAAAGTATTCTTGAAAATAGAAAAAGATACACATGATAAGTGATCCAAACTTACATGTGTTGGTCTTTGTAGACCTAATTTTGATCATGTTCTCATCAAGTTATTTTAATAGGATCTCACACAGATCCATCTGAATTCCTTTTGTTACCATCTTGTAAGCTGTGCTTACTGCTGTTGCAGAAATGTTGTTCATTCTACTAGCCTGAAAGATTGTATACCCAATCACACATGCACCAAATTTTAGCTCTTTGTCGGTGATTGTGTTTACTTTGAGACCTCTATTGTCTCCTTCTGCATTGGTGAGTTTTTCAAATTCTTCAATGGATGGATGCTTGTGTTCCCTAGGTTTGTTGGTTATCGGATAACCAGTGACAGTGTGAAGAGCATCCTTGGTTATTTTCTTGGGTTGGTCTAGCCATAGCTTGTTGTCATGCATTCTACTCAAGACTAACCTTATCCATTATGATTTGAATTCCCTCAGGAAATGTAGGGAATTAGTTAACCCTTTGACCTCCAAGTGTTTATGCTCTTCCTTTAGTTTTCCTTCGGCATCACACATCTTTTTAAAAGCTTCATCCATTTCAAGATCACCTAACTCTGCAATATTGCAGTGAATATATGATGTAATGTCTTCTATGAGCAAAACCCTAGGTGGAATTTTTGAAAAAATGTCAGTTTCATCGGGTTTCGATGCAATTTATGGGAATATTTTATACTTTGGCTCTACACATGTACTGTTCTTGATCAATTTCACCATATTCCTCTTATCATTCTTCATCTTAGAGGTTCTTGAGCTAGTTTCCATTGTATTTTAAGTTTTTAGGGTATTCTGAAAATTAGGGCTTTATCTTGATAAAACAATGATAGAGATATTTTGGTTCATTTGGTACTTACTTCAATTCACAATAGTGATGAAAGATCTGCTTGTTTTGTGATGAATTGATCTGTGGACACTTTTTCTTTCTTCTCTTTAATCTCTTGGTTTTTTCTCTTCTTTCTCTTCAAATTGTAGGTGAAAAATGAAGTTGTCTTGTCGACTATTTGTAGACTTTTTGACCTAAGTCTTTGCAATAAATTCTCAATGACTCGTCAGGACATGAAGATAGGTTTTGTCAGGAGGAAATTTCAAATCATCATCGGTGAAGACATGATGCTTTGGGCAGTTGTTAACCATTTTGTTTTTACCAACGGATATCGGGATTCTGTCATGACAACTTCTGAAATTTGCTTTCTTACCAATGGGCATCGGGTTACATTGGTAATTTAGCATTTTTACTAGTTGACTGACAATTTTTGGTAAGTGTAAACAACTCATTATTATGTTCACTGATGATTTTTGGTAAGTTTTTACCGATGGTGTTGCATTTTTAGACTTGTAACAAGTAAAGTAATATGCATCTTTGATTCATGCAGATTTTGACTATGTATCAATTTGTATAATGGAACTGATGCAAAATATAACTTGGTATAGTTCAGTTCCATACTTACTTGTTCAGCTCAAGTGGGGTTGGTGGTGTTGGAAACACTGAGAGGGGGGGGGGTGAATCAGTGTTTAACTATTTATTCTATTTCAGCAACTTTAAACATAAATCAAATATATATCACTTGAAGCTTAACACAAGAACACATAACACATGATATGATTACGGGGAAACCTTGATCATAGGAAAACCCTAGTGGGAATTAGTACCCACAAATATTGCACTAATATAATGAACCTGTTAAAGTTCCTTTTCCCTGTTAGGAGCAGTCTTTACAATGCAATTACAATGACTTGGTTAAAGGTCTGACCCTATTAGGATTCTTTTACAAACAACCCTATTAGGGGTGAAGAATCATTGTCCAAGAGCTCACTTCTCAATGAGAAAGAAGGCTACAACCTTCTGAGAATAGATATGCACTAGATCCAAAAGTGAACTGTTGTATATGACACAGATATCTAATCAATTCTGATTATGCACTTATGCTCTTATCTTCTTTTAGGGCTCTATCTCATACTGACATCTTTATACTGTTCTTCTATCTCTTCTCTATATCTTTCTTTGACACTTGTAATATACCTTTACATTGCATATATATATATGTTTATGCCTGAATAGACGCGACTATAAACAAGACCTTAGTCGGCCCAAAAACAACATTCACAACACTTCCAAAAAAATTGGCTTAAGCATGTTTACAATAATGTTTAATAAATGATTAAAAACTTATTACAATAGGCGCTTATCCTTTACACAATAGAAGATTACACACTAATCAAAAACCTGAAGTCGGCTTCATACTCTATATTATGAACTGCTAGTGTACTTGTTCTTTCTGTAACTTGTCTGTACTGACATTTTGTACCATGCGTGTATATAGTAAGGATAAAAACATATCATAGAGCTTATGTCTAAAGGCGCTTAGTCTAACTTGGTCGCACGCACGTGCGCTGGTGCTCTGATCATCTGTGTATTCTCTGTTATGTCTTATCTTCTATACTTAGTCAATTTTCACTACAAAGTTTGTTGTCAAAACTTCATATGACTTTGTTTCCATAATTAAAACACAAAATAAGTCATATACTCCCTGGGAGTCAACTTGCCAATGATCTCCCCCTTTGTCATTAATGGCAACAAAGGAATGTGGACAAGTTACTCAAAATTGACTAACACCAAAAATTGTATATTATTTTCTTTTAACATATACTATATCATATTTCTTTGCATATATACACTACTCCCCATACATATTTTACTCCCCCTTTGACATTAATGAAAAAGGTGTCAAAATTGTAAGTCCCTAGATACTTACTCCATGTATACATCTGGATAGGCTATCTACAGATTATTCATCTCTTGCTGCCAAAATGCCTTTAGTGCATCAATTGTTTGTAGATGGGTGCATAAGGCATATGTAAGCTTTTCCATCTTTGTCAAATCCATGTTGCATCCTTGATCATAGGTAGAAATGGTTGCATAAATCTGTTTAATTTTCTCATCCAGAACTGCTAAGGAGGGTGCAAGTGCATTTCTCAATTGAGTCTGCCTGATCCTTATCTTACTGATCTCCATTTTAGCTTTTTCTATCTTGTCTAACTAACCTTGATAGATATTGTTGCAAGTGTTTATGTCTTGGGATGATGTTTCAACTGCTTGTCTTATGTTATCAACCAATATATCTGCCTCTTCTATCCTTTTGATATGTTTAGAGGTGAGTTTACCTCTGTCCATGCAATTTTCTATAACCTTTCTTCCTTTTGATGCCAACTCTTTCAACATTGTCTGACCAATCTTTAATGACTTTAAATCTAAGGAAAAATTATTTATCATTTTATTCAATCTTTTATTTTTATACTCATCTTCTACAATTCTAGTAGCTGAGTCTACTAAGCTTGTAAAGTGTGCTTTGAAGCTTGTTAGGATTCTATCTACATCATCAACTGATTGAATTTTAGCCACTTTCTTGTCTACAGGCACTAGTTCATTCAAAATGTTCACTGATTCCAAAAAGAGAGGGTTTCTCATAACTTGTTTCTCTTTGGATTTTTCCATGGCTAGGACACTGATCTTGATCAAGTCTTCTTCTCCCCATGCATCCAGACTTGCTGAGTCAGGAGTTAAGCTTGAAAACAATGAAGTTTATGGTTGAATGGATGGTGTGTATATAGTATTCTGACTAGTATCCATGCATTCACTTTTTACTGGGATCTCCATGACTGGTGTCTCATTAGTTTGATTATCTTCCTCTTTATTCAAGTCTGTTGAATCTTTAGAGGGAACTTCATCTTGTTGTAAAGATGTGTCATCAGTGCATACCTCCTTTGTCTCTTAGTGCTTACAAATTCCTTTTCAACTTTTTCCATATCATTGTCAGAGGCGGTCATGGATATCTTGATATCATCAATCACTATAGTATCTCCTAAATCTTTTACTGTATCAGAAGCTATTGAAACTGAGGGTGTTGAAACCTGTGGACCTGTCTTAGGTGCATTTTGAATCACTGGTTCTGTAACATGTTTGGGAGGAACTAGAGTTACCTTTGCTGTAGGCGATGTTGAAGGATACATGTCTATCCAGAAATACCTACTCAAAAGCTTTCTGAGTCTCTTAACTAACCAAATCATACTCTTTATTCATGATATGAAGTGTTCTAGTTTTGGTTCTGAGATGAGGTTTAACTAAGTCCAGTAGTATAGCTTTTTCATCATGCGAGTAGGCAGGGAGAAGACTATCTAATGTTTCTTCTCTTATTCTCATATCCTCTTCAATTGTTTTCCTTTTTAATATTTCTAATATGTTCCATAGTTTATATTTTATAATTGTCTTGAGTTCCAATACTCAACTCTTGAACTTAATCATATGAGATATAATCATTGAATGGATTTTTGATTTGTCTATCTCTTGATACTTATCATAGACATTCTTGATAGATTCTAGTCTGCCTCCATTAACAATTATATTCTTTAGGACTGTTAGACTGGGCCTAAATCCTACCTCAGGAGGGGCTTGTGTGTTCTTTACCTTACTCCTTATGGTCCTTGAGGATGGATGACTTGTAGGAACTTGCTTCTTCCTTCTAGTCAACTTGCTGGGTACAAAAGGTGGAGAAGATTCTAGATCAATGGTGGTTGATAGCACAGATGTATCTTCATTTGATTTCTTCTTCTTCTTCTTGGGCATATCATCAGACTTTTCCATTTTCACTTTTGTGGGATTTTTCTCAAGTTCTTTGGCAATCTTAGCTTCCCTAGCTCTATCTAGGTCTTCTTGTGTAACACCATGAAATTTTAGGATATTTGAAGTAATCCTAGATGCCTTCCTTTTGTTGTCAGCACTATACAAGATAGAATCAACTTGATTTGTATTTTCTCTATAAGTACCCCATCTAGGTTTATTAGGGTCCTTGGGCATAGATAGGAGGACTTGTGCATAACCTTCCAAAACATGTTCTACAACTTCATAACCAAGAGGGTGAATCCATTTTGTTCTAGGCTCAACTTCCTCCATGCAAGTACAGTCAGTCTCTACCATGAAGCATATGGTGTCTTTGTGTTTCTCAACTATCTTCTCAGGTATCCTGAACCTCTTCTTCATCTTGATCCTGAATGTTTTGATATCCATGTCCATAGAGTCCTTCACGCTGCTCTCTAATGTAGCCTTGAGTGATATCTGGGACATAGTAGGTTTACTCTTGTCTAGGTAAAGATTGGCAACTTTACCTACTATGTGGAAGTAGAGATAGATGATCAATGAGCCAAACCTGAATATCTTTCTCTTGTCATGCTTAATAGCTCAAATGTTCTAAATTAGTTGTGTGTGCAATAGTTCACATAGCTTGTACTAAGTGTTATCTTTCACCATCCTTATTGCTTCCAGAACTGTTGCTGCAGACACACTATTCAGTCTGCTTGCCTGCTGAAACTAGTATCCAAGTATCATAGTGAGTAGTTTGATATCATCCTCCTTAATAGGATCAACTATCATACCACACCTATCACTTCTTGATAAACATTCTTGTTCAACCCGCTTCTTAACATCCTTACTAGTAGGAAGAATTGGTCTAGTTTTGGAAAGTCCAGTCATTTCATGAATTAGGTCTATAGTGATGCAGACAGGAACCTCACCAATCCAATATAGGTCATCATGTATCCTACTCAATAGGATTTTCACCCATTCTGGCTCATAAAACTCATGCACATTAGAGTACTCAAAGATAGGGTTATCAGTGAGATGCGGGTATTCATCCTTGAATGAATAGTCTGGTTTCATCATTGAGGCCATGAGAGTAGCAATACTATTATCTCCAACTATCTCCTTTTTACAGTATATGTATGCGCAAATGTCTTCTACATGAATGAATCTCAGTGGAGTCTTAGAAAATTCTCCTTCTACATCATCTAGTATGGAATTGAAGGGATGCTTCTTAAACACAAATATTTTCCTTTCAGTAATGTCAAAAACAACTGGAGTGGCCATACTTACTTGTTTCTTGGATAAATAGGGTTTCACGACAATTTGAAATGACACAACTGCTAGGGTTCCATTTCAACTTGCAATCTATTCACAAACTGATCAAATCAATACCTTTGAATGCTTTGATGCTTAGTGCTCTTATGCTTTGCAAATTTTACAATCTCAGATGTAAACAATGAGAATAACCAATCAATCCACCGATTTATATAAATTTTTTCTACATTTAATTTCGTAAGTGCTTTTACTGAGACTTTCAAACTTTATTCAAAATGTAGTATATACAATGCATGAATGCATACTACATTCTTTTGTTATCACTAACATGAATTCAAAGGCGCATACTTAGAGATGAGTATACCAACCATGTAGGGGTTCAGAGCTAGAATAGCTCCCCCTAAGACCATGAGAGTCAACTATCTGGAAGTAGAAGATGCATCCACTGAGGATGCATCTTCTACCTTGTTCTCTTCATTATCTTTCTTTACTTCAACCCAAATTTTATCTGAATTAGCTTTAGCTTGCACAAACTTAACTTCTCATGATTCTTCAAATAGAGACTTTTTAGGATTTTCTTGTCTTTGTGTCTTGACCTTCAAAACTTTGAGATGTGTCTAGCTTTTCCACATGAATGACTGATGATAGGAGGTCTGATTTTATTCTTCATCATGCTGCATTGTTTAGATATGTGCCCATTTTAATTACATATCTAACATGTAATATTCTACAAGTTTCTTTGATGTTGATTTCTCTGATTATATTGAGTATGATTCCTTTGGTTCAGTTGTGACTCATTTCTTTGATTTTTCTTGCAATGTATAGCCCTGTGACCAAACTTGCTACAAGAGTAACAATAACTATTAAAAGGTCTTACTTATTTACAATCTCTTGCCAAGTTTCCATGTTTGTTACAAGCATAACAAGTTATGTTAACTTTCTTGAGTTCATCTTTAGGTGGTTCAATTTTAGTCTCTGCAATGTTCTCCTCTTTCCTTGCTTCTGTGGATGCTTCTTGTGCTTTCTTTGTTTCTTGTATTGAATTGATTTCAGTTTGAACTATATTGTATCCCACACCAGTGGTATCACCTTTAAGTTTCTATGCATAGAGCTATGATTGAATTAGATCAAAACTTGTGTGTAATTTATCAATCTTGTATTTTTCTCCTGATAATTCAGATTCAATCCTATTCTTGATGTTTTCCAATTCCAAGATTTTCATATTGGCTTGCATGAGTTCTTCATCTAACTGTTTATTTTCTTTGTTCTTCTCTTCAATATTTGTTAGGCTATTAGTTAATGGATCATTCAATTCTTCTATCTTGTCCTTTAAAGATAATTTTTCTTCATTCAGTTTCTTGACCATTTTACCCAAATCATTTGTAGAGCAATCTTTCAAATATTTTCTTAGCTTTTTGATAAGCATTTGTGAGCCATCAACTTTTAGTTTAAGTTCCTCATTTTCTTTCTAAAATCTATCTAGATCTTCAAGGGATGCTTCAAGATTCTTTTTCAGATGTTTTTCTTCTGCTGAATCCATTATCTCCTCAAGTGGTTAAACTTTCTTACAGAGGACTAGAGCTTTGATACCAATTGTTGGAAACATTGAGAGGGGAGGATGAATCAGTGTTTAACTATTTATTCTATTTTAGAAAATTTAAACATAAATCAAATATATATAACTTGAAGCTTAACACAAGAACACATAACACATGATATGATTACGGGGAAACCTTGATCAGAGGAAAACCCTGATGGGAATTAGTACCCACAAATATTGCACTAGTATAATGAACCTATTAAAGTTCCTTTGCCCTGTTAGGAGCAGTCTTTGCAATGTAAGTACAATGACCTGGAAAAAGGCCTGACCCTATTAGGATTCTTTTACAAACAACCCTGTTAGGGGTGAGGACTCACTGTCCAAGAGCTCACTACTAAATGAGAAAGAAGGCTACAACCTTTTGAGAATAGATATGCACTATATCCAAAAGTGAACTACTATATATGACATAGATGTCTGATCAATTCTGATTATGCACTTATGCTCTTACTTCTTTTAGGGCTCTATCTCATACTGACATCTTTATACTATTCTTCTATCTCTTTTTTGTATCTTTCTTCGACACTTGTAATATACCTTTACATTGCACATATATATGTTTATGCCTGAATTGCGACTATAAACAAGACCTTAGTCGGCCCAAAAAAAAAATTCACAATGCTTCCAAAAAAATTGGCTTAAGCATGTTTACAATAGTGTTTAATACATGATTACAAACTTATTACAATAGGCGCCTACCCTTTACACAACAGAAGATTACACGCTAATCAAAAACTTGAAGTCGGCTTCATACTCTGTATTCTAAACTACTAGTGTACTTGTTCTTTCTGTAACTTGTCTGTACTGACATTCTATACCATGTGTGTATAGGGTAAACATAAAAACATATCATAGAGCTTAACTTTGAAGGCGTTTACTCTGAATCGGTTTTACATGTTAGTGTCTTTTCTTGCTAGGCCTCTGAAAGATATTTGTAATCTTGAATAACTCTATGACCCCTTAATGCCTTTTGAAACTATGACACAAGCAAGGGAAAAAAACTAATTGATGAGGTTCTTGATAACACTAGGGATATCGATTACCACCTCCTTTTTTGAGATCCACTAACTCAGGCATGTTTTACCTATAACTAATTACTGTCTTAACAGTATCTTTAGAGTGGATTAAACCTTATGTGCTGAATGTTCTGTTTTAGATGGACATGTATATAACAATACAGATAACTATGATTATTTTGATGACAAGCTTGACAATCCAAGTCAATATCTTAATGATAGCAGATAGCAACATAAATAACAAATACATTCTTCTTTCCTTTTATAACTCTTATGAATCTAGGAGGAATAACCTATTTGATTTTCTCTTTAAGAAATCAACAAACTTCAACTGTAACCCTTAGGAATACAATTGATTCTACACAAAATACTTTAAAATAATTCATTTGAATAGTATTTGAATGTTTGGATAATAACTAATAATCCAATCACTTCCTAGACTAGTGCCTGTCCTTTGGGCTATAGATTCAATAACTAAAAGTTCACATAAATACATAAAAACAAAATATTGTAAGGTGCCTTACAACTTACATACAATTCAGATAAAATGCCTTACAAATTATCCTATCATCTCTATGATATTGTATCAAATCCTTAACTATTGTTATGCTCCCTGAAACCACTTACAAAACTTCGTTCTTTCCTTGAAAGAAACTTGCAAGTGATTAGATAACTACCTTATAGCTAAAATGCTTTAAATTGCCTTACAAATTCAAACATAAAAGAGCATACACAACCATTAAAGAGACAACAATAAAGATAGAGTAAAATTGCACTGTATTTTATTGATATGATCCTGCTTTAATACACAAAAAGCTTGAAATCTTGAAAGACACAGACAAAAGTCTAGAAAAGTTGATTTTCTATATATTCATCCCCCTTTTACAATTACAAATTTAATCCTATATATAGGCCCTTAACCATCTTGGAATCCTTTAATTTAGGATGCAACAAGCCTCAGATGGTTTAAGGAACCTAACCCTAAAAAGTACAGAAAAGACAAAAGAACAGAATGAAGAAGCGATGGGAGGAAACAAATAGAGGATGTAGATATGATATTCTTTGTCCTATTTGGAATCTGGCACCTTTGTCTGATAGTGTTCAGGATAGCTTCTGGTTTTTGCAGCAAGACTAATTGACCACCATTATAGGAGAAATTGCACTTATCTCCATAAATAGCTAACCTCCCTGTGCTCAATGATCAGGTGCCAGGTGTTCTCCTCTACTCTTCATCAAGAATTTCCTCCTCAATTTTAGGCTTCTTCTTCTTGGGCTGAGTCATCAGGTCCCATGCTATCACCTCATCTTAAGTCAGCCATTTGAAGTCCTGAGTGCTTTGTACCTGTGCCTTTTGCCTTTCCCACCTGACATCAATAATGCTCTTAACATCCATCAAAAATTTATTGATGTCAGTTTCAGCTTTGAAGGCCTCATCCAAAATCTTATTAAAGCCTTCGATATCTAAATCAGATCCTAAAATGAATGCCTCGTTATTAGGCATCTTACTGTCAAACTCATTCTTCTAGACCTCTAAGGCCTTTATCTGATCATCTTCTCCTCTAAGGGAAGGAACAAATCTGTTGAAATATGAAGAAAACATGCTCAATTTAACCTCCACTTGGTTCAACTTTCCCTTGAAGAATGACAAGGCCACATTTACCCTTTTAATTTCATTCCCTACCTCTGTCACCACCTCACGCAATTCTGACTTTAGGTGCTGCAAAAAGGAAAGCCTCTCAAATAGTTGTACCCTAGGAGACTAGTTAACAAAATAAGTGTTCAATATAGAAAGATACCCTGTTATCTCTGTATGTAAGGTAGGCAACTTATTATATGCATTGAGGATGGCATCTGTGTTATCCTTCAATACATCAATTCTATGTTGAAAAATGCACCTAAATGCATTCAAGGCTACCTTATTTTTCTTCTCTCCCATGTCATCTTTTTGAACCACCTCCTCTGACTTTTCTTTCTCCTCAATCTGCAAAGGTGGTTGTGAAGGTACATACACCTCTTCAGGAATTTCTTCTAGTTGCTTTAGCAACTCATCAATTGCTTTATCCTGTTGGTGTATCTTGATGTGGCACATTTCTCTATCTTTTGCCAAAGCATTGATTTCTTCTATTAAAATGCTACACTTATCAGATAGTTGCTTGGTCTTGTCTTCATTTAAGTGTGCCTAGTGTGTTATAATCTTGGATTTCTCTAAATCCCCTATATTCTACATAGACCAAACCATCTGATTACCCACCATATTCTCTTGGATGTTCACTAACTGAGGTTTCTGATCTTTTGGGCAAAGGCTCCACATGGCAAAGGCCTGAGACTTTGGGCTATCACAAAAACCCTTTATCATGTCTCCCATTTGTACCTCACTTGCCATTTTCAAATCTAGCTACTTCCTTATTTGATCAATTATGAAAGCTAAAGCTAAGTCCCAACTCTCAGCAAGCAATATGCCACTGTTTATCACCATTTGCTTGGCCTCATCTGGTGAGATATCCTCACTGTCAGGATCATATGATTGTAGGGCCAATAGAGCCTCATTTTTTATTGTCTCCTCACCATCCACTTTCAGTTGAGCTCTTATCTCTTACTTTTTATGCCATGTCAAAAAATCTTTAAATTCATCAGTCTTGATGAAACCATCATCACTTAAGAATTGTTGTTGATGTAGTAATCTCTCATCAATACAAGACCTGAGAGGCAATTCAATGTTTTCCTCTACATCTAATTTTTGCTTCTTCCCTTGCCTAATCAATTTTCTTAGGTTATGATCATATAACCTATTTCTAGGAACCAAGGCACTTACTTTATCCTTTTTCTTTTCTTGCCTAACAATTGAAGGTTATCCTATGTCAACTTTTTGCCTTTTGGCTGAAGGCTCCTCTACATCATCTGGCTGGGAGACCTCTATCAGGTCAATGATATGGCCCTCTTCTCCCTACAACTATGGTACCTCTACAACTTCTTGTTGAGGCTGATCATAAAAAGGTGGACGGGCATAATCACCATCACCATCACTTTCATATTCCGACTCTGAATGTTCAGGCTCTTGGGGTCCTTTCTTATCTAGAACATTGTCAAGTTTCTCACAAAGCACATAGAAATTATCAATCATGGATTTGATTCTATCAACATAGGGAAAATAAAGATAGAAGCCTCCAATAGCCAATCCATTTCTCTTTATTTGTGTTTCCAGCTTCAGTAATTCCTGGATTCTCTCTCTTCTTGCCCTGATTTCATCTTCATCAAGAAGATTTCTTGTTGCATCCTCTTCAATACACTCACAATGGAAATTTGTATTAGGGATTGTGGGTCTATACAGCCTTCTGACTTCTGCCATAAAACCTTCAGGATCAATGTATCTATATGAAGGTGCCCTCATTCTGCAACTCTCCAACCACTGGCTGACTGTATCAATGGCACCTTTGTCAATAGTAAAATTGAAAATCTTGAATTGCCTAGGGGTTAAGGTCCCCTTCCTATGAGGTGCAAAATGCTCATTATCTATCAATAAAATCTGCCAGATGAATTCCATGGCAGCAACTCTTGATGGCACATGGCAGGGCAAGATATGTGGTGGATGCACACATCCATATACTTTGATCATTGTAAAATTCTCCTCACAAAAGAAGTCTCCCTAGTTATGATCTCCCTCCCAATTGTCTACATAGTCACAAGGACTTAGTAGTTGGAGCACCTTGATTGGGAGTCTTGTCTTGCTGATGCCCATACTCTGCATTATTAGATATAAAACCCAATTCTCAAAAGCACAGTAATCACAATCCTTGGATGTATAGTTCCAAATCCTAACCCAAAACTGAATAGGATTAGGCTTATCCTTAAAAATCCTTTGAGGATCCAAATTGTTCACATCCATGATCCTGAAGTTGAAATGTAAAAGCAAGTGCATCAGGATGGAATAATGAAAGAACCTAGGTTCTTTCTCCTTGGGATCCTTCATCTTCTTTTGGATTGCTACAAAACCCTCATGCATCTCATCAATTATGTATTGTATGTAGTCATAACTAGTGCTGGAATGCACCTCTTGTAAGTCTAGAACCATCATTAGAATCCTAGCATTAATCTTCTCAGCTCCTCCATCTCTCCCTAAAACTCTACATAGGGCATAGGCAATATATTTGATATAGAAATGTAGGTCCTTGAAGAAATAGGGTATTGTCCCAGGTATAGGAGTAAGATGAATCCTAACCTCCTTATGCATGTGTTTCTGCAATAATCCCCTAGCAATTCCAGGCTTTAACCTATATCTCTCCTCTTACTTAGTAAGATTAATTTTTGTGGACATGGTACTATACAAGCCAAAAGCTTGCATGAATGAGTTTTTGTTCAGGATAAGCAGGGCAGTGCCATCATTTTTCTTAATTGTCTTGGACAAGACATCATGGTGACTGGCAAGACCTAAGAACAAGTCTACATCTATATAGACGTTAGGGACAATTAACCTAGCCAGACCATAGGTCCAAGGGTTTGACACTGGAATGGCCTTATCAGAATTGTTATAAAAATAGTTGAAAAGAGAAAAACCTATTATTCCCAGAGTGTCAGCATCCCTGATCTCACAGTAATCATCAGTAAGTACATTTGCATTTTCTCTCTTATTTTGTGTAGAACCCGGTAGCAATTTGAGGAATTCATCAGAATAATTCCTTTTTCCTTTGGTATCATCCTCTATCTCGTCGCTCCTCCCACTGGTAGAAGCTACACTGACTACTCTACTCATGTTTGGTTTGTTTCAATCCCCTTTTCTTTACTGATATTGAAACAAATCTTCTCCCAAGCCTCATTTCTCTTCTTTGTGCACTATTCTCAGCAATTCAAAACTTGACAATCAACTGAATACTCTACAACTTAGCCAATTTCTTCTCTTAATTCAGAAAACCTAGCACTTCTTCGCTCTGCAACTCTGAATGCAAGATAAGTTAAAAATGAGCCTTCAATAAAATCTTTATGATAACTATTTCAATTACACGGCTCATCATTTGAAAAATCATCAATTATGTATTCAATTCAACATGCTATGAAATTGATTGAAAACCTAGCCGTAGTTCATGAGTGTGATAGGAAATCAAATTCATATATGTGTATCTTCAGAAAAACCTTATAGAATTTGAAGATGATGACATGTCTCTATGTGATTGGCTCTCTATCATACATCTCAGCTACCCTTTTTAATCATCAATCAATATTCTAGATTTTCATTGGATGCCTAATGATTCATGTTGTCATGTCAGCAACTACCACCTTTTCTAAAAATTCATATTGAGCGACCATGCAACTGTGTATTATCTCCTTGTCACTGACCCAACTTCATAACCCTCAATTCTTTTGGAGACCAAGTGACTATGTTACTTTCTTTTCATGGCTATCCATGGTTTATTTCTGGCGATCACGTGACTGAAGAAATCAAAGTCTCTGGATGTAACACTTAACTCACAATTTACTCAGAGACTCCGCGACTGACGGTTACCTTTATCTATTATAGTTATCTCCAAGTCACTAAATGTTACTTTTCTTTATGAGACCTCGCGACAAACTTTAGTCACCTAATCGCTGAGTATAAATGTTTGTTGACAAATCCTTCAGAGACTACGCGACAAACATTGGTTTTTGGTTTTAATTTAGAGACTACGTGACAAACAACTATCTCCAAGTCACGAGCACTTTTACCTTTAAGCCTTTTTGATTCAGAAACTTCATGACCACTGTTTGATCTGTTCATCTTTGCATCTGATGGCTCCGCTAATTTAGTGATTATTTTTTAATACCTTTATATCAATTCAGAGACTATGTGAAAACAAAGCACTTTATAACCTTAGTCTCTTAATCGCCAGATGATTTTTTCCTTTGGGATACCACACAACAAACCTGTTAATCCTTTCACCTTTGGACATGTATCTCCTTCCATTGCTTGTCTTTGAATCACTACATAAAAACTGACTTAGTATCTTAATCTAGCGACAAACCAAATTTTTCATATCTTTGACTGCATGTGGTTAGCCGCGAAGTCTTGACATCATTTACTTAACTATCAAAACATTTGGAGACTACGTGACATGAACTTTATGCTACTTACTTATCTACAAGTCAATTCAGAGACCACGCGACTGAAGCAATTGTCAAGTCTCATAACATTTTACTAACTGTTGGCTTTTTCATGCGACCCCGTGACTCATCTGTGGGCTCCTTTGCTAATTGCTAACATGTTTTCTCTATTTGGAGACTTTGCAATTGAAGGGCTCCACCAAGTCTCACAAAATAAAAATAATATTCTGTTGCGCTGAGAGACATCCTGACAATAGTTAATCGCCAGGTCTCATAATAAAAAGGAATATGCTATTAGAATCATGCAACAAGGAAACTATGGCTTAAAACACATGACTTAAGTTGATTCAAAAAAGTAACTTCAAAACAGAAACATGATGGACACATTAGGATTTTTTCTCATTTTGGCTTAGAACAGGACCTAGGGTTTTGAGGTTTTTCATTTTCACATGGACTTTGACCTGAAGACCCTATAAATTTCAACAAGGATATTACAAGGAACTGAAAGACTTATGACTTTAGGAAACAAAAGAGCACGAGGATCACAAAATTTTTGGCAAACAGACCAGAACAAGGAATACAACCAATAGTGGCTCTATTGAGGATTGACTAAACACAGTTTATGGCCAAGAACCACATAATCTCTGGTTGCAGATCCTTCAAAAATTGAAGAAGAGACCAACTAACCTAAAATAGAAGGAAAACTTATTTACAATATGATACATATTTACTTGTGCATTACTTTGATCTTCAATTAAAGAAAGGCTTCAAGAATTGCCCATGCACAGGCAACTCAAAATCTTCTTCCTCCATATTTTTCAACAAATAAGAGTCTTTGCCAAAATTTTCTAAAACAATGACAGGTCCTAGCCATAAAGACTCAAATTTCTTGTGCTTACCTCTGTCTTCTATTCTTGCATTCCGTTGGAGAACTAGATCCCCAGCCTGGAATTTTCTCTTAGTAGCCATTTTGTCAAAAAGGTACTTCATCTTCTGCTGTAATTTTATGTTTTCTTTCTGAATATTTCTCCTTGCTTCATCCAATTAAATCAACTGTATCATTCTATCTTGCATATTGTTAGAGACATCTAAATCTTCTTGCTGTATAGATTGGTATATTGGTAAAAGATTGTTAATTGGAAACCTTGCTTGTAGACCATATACCAGCTCAAAAGGAGACTTACCAGTTGCCTTTTTGAGTGTTATCCTATCAGTCCAAAGAGCTAATTTCAAATTTGTGTGCCATGTTCTCTTACTTTGTTCCAGAGTCCTTTTCAGTATCTTCAATATACTTTTATTGCTAGACTCAGCTTGTCCATTAGCCTGTGGGTGATATGGGGATGAGTATGATATTGTAATTCCACACCTTTCACAGAAACTTGTCATTTCTTCTGATCTAAAACTCATAGCATTGTCCATTACTAACTTAGTGGGTACACCAAATCTGGTTATAATATTCTCTATGAGAAAATCAGTAACCACCTTTCTTGTTGCTTTCCTTGTAGAGATAGCTTCAATCCACTTTGTAAAGTAATCTGTGGAAACCAATATCCAACTATCTCCTCCACTATATTTCTCCTGAAATTCACCAATAAAGTCAATCCCCCACATAGAAAAAGGAGCTTCAGTACTCGCTGGGTTCAATAACAAAGCACCTGAAAATTTTAGTTTATTGGAAAACGTTTGACATGGCTCACATTTTTTGACATGCATATAAGTATCCTTTAAAAAAGTAGGCCAATAGTACCCTGCCCTTAAAATCTTATGGGCAGTAGTTTTAGCAGAAAAGTGACCTCCACATTCTCCATCATGCATTTCTATCAAAACTTTCTTTGCTTGGTATCTATCAAGGCATAACAATAGTACACCATTCTTATGTTTCCAAAATAAGTCACCTTGGATTAGAGTGTACCTTTGAGTTTGCAATTTCAGACTCCTTTTCTGATTTTCAGACAAATGGATAGGACACCAAGCATTTTTAAGAAAGAAAACAATATCAGTATAGTATGGTTGCCTTTCTATGCTAGTAATGGCTTGGTCTTCTATTTCTATCTGATTTAGCTGTATTAAATCTAGGTTCTCTTATGTCATGAGCTTTGCCAAGCCTTTTCCTCTTATTAACTTGGTGATATTGATCTCAAGGTTGAATTCTTGAATTCTTGTAATCCACTTACACCTCTTACCAGTTACCTCTGACTGTGTTAGGATATCCTTTACTACTGAATGAGGAACATAGGCCTGTACCTTAGTACAAACCAAATAGGGCCTGAAAGATTTTACAGCCTTTACCAATGCATAAGCTTGTTTCTCCATTATTTCATAGTTAAGCTCTGCAGCCTACAAGGACTTACTATAAAAAGCTATGGGGTGTTCAAATCCTTGTTCATCCTTTTGAAGAAAAATAACAGCAATTGTATGGAATGATGCAAATGAAAACAAAGAGAAAGGCTTAGTATAATTAGGAGATTTCAAAACTGGAGCCTCTTGTACTTCTTTCTTTATTTTTTCAAATGCTTGTTGAGCTTCTTCATTCCAAACAAACTTGGCATCCTTCTTTAATAATTTGACAATGGGTTTAACAATTTCTGCAAAATTTACTATGAATCTTCGGACAAAGTTTATCTTCCCTAAGAGAGATTGCACACCTTTTAAGTTCTTTGGAGAAACCACCTTTTGAATTTCTTCTACTCTCTTAGGGTCTTTTCTTACCCCTTCCCTAGACACTATATGTCCAAGCAACTTCCCCTCTTTGACTACAAAATGATACTTCTTAGGATTTAATGAGACACCATATTCCAATGCTTTGTTAAAAATCTTATCCAAGTGATCACAATGATCAATAGCCCTTTTAGAATATGTAGTTAAGTCATCTTGATAAATAACCATGAATAGATCAATGAATTCTTTGAAAGCAACATCCATTGCCCTCTGAAAAGTTGCCCCTGCATTTATTAATCCAAAAGGCATTCTGATATACACATAAGTTCCCCATGGAGTAGTAAATGTAGTTTTATACTACTCTGTCTCTTTAACTAAGACTGAGAAACCATCCATCATAGATAGAAACTCACAACCAGTCACCTTGTGTAACATTGCTTCCATATTGGGTAATGAATAGTTATCTTTCAATGAAGCAATATTTAGGTTCCTGAAGTCCACGCATAGTCTGATGTCACCATTCTTTTTTCTAACTGGCACTAAATTTGATACCCAAGTTGAATGTCTGATAGGCTAGATTATCCTAGCATCCTTGAGTTTCATCAACTCTTGTTGCATTTTAGGAGCCAACAAGGGGTTAATAGGCCTTTGTTTTTGCCTAAATGGTTTCACATCTGATTTTAATGGGATTTCATGTTGAAAAAGGTCTTCTCTATATGCTTTCAAGTCCTCATATGACCAAGCAAAGACATGTTTGTATTTTTTCAGTAACTTGATCAGATTTATTCTTATGTGAGAATCTAAACCTTTCCCAATGTAAACTGTTTGAGGACTACTTTCAGATCCTTAATTTATTTCTTCTAAATCCTCAATCTTGGCATTGCTTAACTTTGATGCATAATTTTTCTGAATTATAAACAATGCTTCAAGCTCCACCAGACCCCTAGGAATCTGATTAGAACTTAATTGGATGACTTCATTTCCACAGATGTAATCTTTTCCATCATCATGTTCCAGTAAGGAACTACAATTTATAGTCTGGTTCTCATAATGGTCTAAACATTGTATGAACCTCAAAATATCTTGATCATCCTGGAACACTTGCCAGTTGTATATGTTGTCCAGAACAACTGGTCTTGTTTTGACTTCTAGTATTGACACCCCATGTAAGGTCAAATCATCATTTTTCAAAGCAACATTTGCTAGAAAATCAGCCATAATATTTTTTGACCTTTCTAACCAACTTATATCAAAGGCATCAAACATTTCAAGTTGATCCAAAATAACATACTTGTACATTTTCAATCTGTCATTTTTTACAACATATTTGGATCTGACTTGTGCTACCACTAACTCAGAATCACCATAAACCTTTAAACATTTTATACCATGTCTGATAGCAATTTCAAGTCCTAAGAATAAAGCCTCATATTCTACAGTATTGTTTGTACATTGGAAGGCTAACAAAAATGAGTACTTAAAAGTTGTACCTGATGGAGATATCAACAATACTCCTGCCCCTGATCCTTCTTTAGAGAAAGAACCATCAAAGTACATCTTCCACAATCCATCTTCTTACATGATTAAATCTCTATTTAAAGGGTCAGCCTTTTGATCTTGACAATAAAGTTCACTTTTTTGCATCCTGAAATTTTCCATGTCTATGTCAATGCAACAATTAACATTAGTGTCTTCAAATTTTTCTTTCATGTGGGGAGTTCTACTCTCCCTTAATACCTTAACATTTTCTCTAGCAATGTTGAAAGTAGCATATGATAAATCATTTTGTATACTACCTCCCATTGAAGCACTCCATTTTCTTGATAGAAACATGCCATAATGAGGTGGTATGTCAACCACTAGAACATTCATAGTCATTACTACATCAGGGCATACTGCTAGTCTATAAGGTATTGCCTTAATGGTACCAATCATAGGGACTTCTCTAGAATCCATAGCTCTGCATCTCCCATAAGGAGTATCAACTTGTAACCCCATTGCCCTCGTGATCTCAACTGGCATAACTGTATTAGAGGCTCCTGAATCAATCATGCAATTCTTTAGCATTTTATCATTTATTATCAATGAAAGAAAAACTGGGTCAACAAATTTTGGGGAAGAAGTTGCATTCAAGAATATTTGAGGAATTTAAGATGTCAACACCTCTACTTCATTTCCCTTGGTATTTGGCCTCTTACCAACATCCTCTGGACTTTGAACCTTTATTGTGGGTACACTATTTAATAATGACATTACTTTTTCCTTATGTTCTTTAATCCTCATCATTTCCAGAAATGGAACCTTAACTGTCATCTAGGACAAACATTGACCCATATCTACTGGAGTGTATCTCATATCTGAAAACTTTGATTTGTCAAAAGTGACATCATTTTCTTCATTTTTTTCTTTTAGAGATGACTCTTTTAACTTTTTATTTTCCATCTTTTGAACATGAACAATTTTTTCTTGTCTTTTCACATCTTCCTCTTGTACAACATTTGGCTCTATGGCTTTTTTAATAATCTTGACCTTATGTTTATTTATATTTTCACTAGGTCCATCTTTTCTTTGCACATATTTAGTGTCTATTTTATTTTCCTTTATAAAGACACCTAAGGGTTGGCTTCCAGCACCACCTACCACCTATTCCTCAAGTGGTAATTGCTTCTAGCTTTATTCACTAATTCTGTAATGAATCTATCCTTCTCTTCATCTGAAGCCTTCCTGATAAGTGGAACATCTTGATTGTCTTGGGCTTAACATCTTATATCATCATTAGTTTCCTCAGTTTCACTATCAGATAAAATCTGTTGATGATGATTCTCCATCCTTCTTTGTGAAATGTAATAATCATGATTTTCCTCTTCATTGTCTAAATCTATATCATGGCATGAATAAGTATTGGTCATACTATGATCACACTATTCACCATCATCATTCCCCTATTCTTCACTTACTCTTAAGTCTAGAGAAACAATACAAAAATCAGGGTTATGAGGGGCCTCACATGCTTCACACCAAGTATCATCATTGCAAAAATGAACAAAATTTTTGTGAAGAGGGTCTGGAGTTTTGTTGTCTGTTTTATCTTTTCTAAGTATAGTAACAAGCTTTCCATCCTTGAACTGAGTCCCATAAGGATGGTTTTGCATCCTATTATGAGGATTTTAGGTAGCATTATAAGAGGGTCTATTGTTCTGGGGAGCTTTATATTCTTTATACTCTAGTTCTTTCAAATTGCTCCTACTAAACCTTGAGTCATCCCTCCTATTCAATTTACCAGATACTCCTCTATTCATTTCAATATTGACTGCTATTTTATAAGCATCAGTAATAGTTCTAGGGTTCTTGTCTCTAAGAGCATATCCCATTTTAGAATCAAAGGCGTTCAAATAGGTTGCTAAACATACCTCTTCATCCAGCCTTATCTTTTGAAATAATTTGTGCATAGCTCTCTGAAATCTTGTATTAAACTCTGTGACTTCCTCATTATAGTTATTTTTAATATTATTGAACTCACTCAATAAAAAGCCTTTTTTTTTTTTTGTCTCCATATTGATCTTTAAACAACTCAATCAACTCATCCATAGAGACAACAAATCCATTAGATAGGATTCTAAACCATTCTCTTGCATCTTCAACTAAGGACTGAACAAACAATTTCATCAATACATCCTCATGAGTGATATTCAAATCATCAACAAAATCAATGAATTTTCTAAGATGTGTTTCACAAGATATAACATTATAACCTGCAAACTTAGGGAGTTTTTCTCCTATATCACCAACATCTTTAGGAAAAGCATTAGGATATCCAGGTATACCAACAAAATTAAATTGTTTGTACCTTTTAGTGTGCAATGGTTTCCTTTGAAAGCTATCATCCTCCTTTGCAGTAGTGGCCCTTGTTTTAGAAGAAATAACATTCTTCGGGCCAACATAAGCATATTTTGAGGACTGTAAAAAATCTATCTTTTTCTTCATTTCAATAGTGACAACCTCCATTTGAGCCTTCTCTAACATTTTTTCCATAGTTTCTTTTTCAACTCTTAATTTTTCCAAATCAATGTCCAACTTGGACATTTGCTCAGTTAAAGGCTTTTGAAACTTAGGATCTTGATTCCTACTTTCATTCATCTTTTGCTTTCCTTTATCCTTTTGAGAAATAGGAGCCTTATGAGTGACTGACATTTCTTGGTCCCTCTGAGACTTCTCTGTATCTTTTATACTTTGATAATTTGAAGACTTTCTTTTGTTCCTATCAACATTCTTAGGGTCACTCTTTTTCTTTCTCATTTCTCTTTCTTTCTTCATTTGTTGAACCAGGGATAGCTGTTTCAAAATGAACTTTTCTTCATTTGCCAACATATTAGAAGGAGCATCTTCTGAATCTAAATTAGAAGTACTAGTCTCTTCTCTTTCACTTGAATTAGAGGTGACTGTGGGTTTTTCCAATACCCTTTCAGCCACTTCTTCATAATCTAAAGTATTTCCATCATGAGACTGCTGACTTGCATTTATTTCTCTCCTAAGATTGCCTTCTTTACCTCTTGGAGGGGTCTCATCCATGCTAACTATATTTTTATTTTTCCTCCAAGACATCTCCATCCTTGAGGATGATGGAAGTCCACCATATAATACTTTCTTAGGATCTGTTCTCATTCTTGACCTAGTATTCATTGTTGAAAGATATTCACTCACTTTGCACTAATCTCACAGACTTTATTCTAGAGTCGCCACCCAATAACTTGGGATAAATAAATACTTATCAAGGGATAATATAACAACATCCACCGGTATGATTTGAAAAAAAAATTTAATCTTTAAAACACCAGAGACTTCTGACTTCTTGGAATAGAGATATCCTGAAACTTCTCAACCAGACTTTATAATCTCTATTCCCCAATAGAGTCACCAATTTGTTAGTGTTTTTTCTTGCTAGGCCTCTGAAAGATATTTGTAATCTTGAATAACTCTATGACTCCTTAATGCCTTTTGACACTATGACTCAAGCAAGGGAAAAACACTTATTGATGAGGTTCTTGATAACACAGGGGATATCTATTACCACCTCCTTCTTTTTTGAGATCCACTGACTCAGGCAGGTTTTACCTATGACTGATTACTATCTTAACAGTATATTTAGAATGGATTCAACCTTATGTGTTGAATGCTCTATTTTAGATGGAAATGTATATAACAATACAGATAACTATGATTATTCTGAGGATAATATTGACAACCCAAATCAATATCTTAATGATAGCAGACAACAACATAACTAAGAAATACATTCTTCTTTCATTTTATAACTCTTATGAATCTAGGAGGAATAACCTATTTGATTTTCTCTTTAAGAAATCAACAAACTTCAACTATAACCCTTAGGAATACAATTGATTCTACACAAAATACTTTAAAATGATTCATTTGAATAGTGTTTGAATGTTTGGATAATAAATAATAATCCAATCACTTCCTAGACCAGTGCCTGTCCTTTGGGCTATAGATTTAATAACTTAAAGTTCACAGAAATGCATAAAAACAAAATATTGTAAGGTGCCTTACAACTTACATACAATTCAGATAAAATGCCTTACAAATTATCCTGTCATCTCTATGATATTGTATCAAATCCTTAACTATTGTTATGCTCCCTGAAACCACTTACAAAACTTAGTTCTTTCCTTGAAAGAAACTTGCAAGTGATTAGATAACTACCTTATAGCTAAAATGCTTGAAATTGCCTTACAAATTTAAACATAAAAAAGCATACACAACCATTAAAGAGACAAAAATAAAGATAGAGTAAAATTGCACTGTATTTTATTGATATGATCCTGCTTTAATACATAAAAAGCTTGAAAGTTTGAAAGACATAGACAAAAGTCTAGAAAAGTCGATTTTCTATATATTCATCCCCCTTTTACAATTACAAATTTGATCCTATATATAGGCCCTTAACCATCTTGGCATCATTTATTTTAGGATGCAACAAGCCTCAGATGGTTTAAGGAACCTAACCCTAAAAAGTACAGAAAAGACAAAAGAACATAGTGAAGAAGCGATGGGAGGACAAAAACAGAGGATGTAGATCTGATATTCTTTGTCCTATCTGGAATCTGGTGCCTTTGTCTGATAGTGTTTAGGATAGCTTCTAGTATTTACAAAAAGAATAAGTGACCACCATTATAGGCTAACTTACACTTATCTCCATAAATAGCTAACCTCCCTGTGCTCAATGATCAGGAGCCAGGTGTTCTCCTCTACTCTTCATCAAGAATTTCCTCCTCAATTTCAGGCTTCTTCTTCTTGGGCTAAGTCATCAGGTCCCATGCTTTCACCTCATATTTATTCGACCATTTGAAGTCCTAAGTGCTTTGTACCTGTGCCTTTTGCCTTTCCCACCTGACATCAGTAATGCTCTTAACATCCATCAAAAATTTATTGATGTCAGTTTCAACTCTGAAGGCCTCATCCAAAATCTTATTAAAGCCTTCGATAACTAAATCAGATCCTAAAATGAATGCCTCATTATTAGGCATCTTACCGTCAAACTCATTCTTCTAGACCTCTAAGGCCTTTATCTGATCATCTTCTCCTCTAAGGGAAGGAACAAATCTATTGAAATCTGTAGAAAACATGCTCAATTTAACCTCCACTTGGTTCAACTTGCCCTTGAATAATGACAAGGCCACATTTACCCTTTTAATTTCATTCCCTACCTTTGTCGCCACCTCACACAATTCTGACTTTAGGGGCTGCAAAAAGGCAAGTCTCTCAAATAGTTGTACCCTAGGAGACCAATTAACAAAATAAGGGTTCAATATAGAAAGATACCCCGTTATCTTTGTATGTAAGGTAGGAAACTTATTATATGCATTGAGGATGACATCTGTCTTATCCTTCAATACATCAATTCTATGTTGCAAAATTCACCTAAATGCATTCAAGGCTACCTCATTTTTCTTCTCTCTCATGTCATCTTTTTCAACCACCTCCTTTGACTTTGCTTTCTCCTCAATTTGCAAAGGTGGTTGTGAAGGTACATACACCTCTTTAGGCTTTTCTTCTAGTTTCTTTAACAACTCAGCAATTGCTTTATCTGGTTGGTGTATCTTGATGTGGCACATTTCCCTGTCTTTTCCCAAAGCACTGATTTCTTCTATTAAAATACTACACTTATCAGATAGTTGCTTGGTCTTTTCTTCATTTAAGTGTGCCCAGTGTGTCATAATTTGGGATATCTCTAAATCCCCTATATTCTACATAGACCAAACCATCTGATTACCCACCATATTCTCTTGGATGTTCACTAACTGAGGTTTCTGATCTTTTGGGAAAAGGCTCCACATGGAAAAGGCATGAGACTTTGGGCTATAACCAAAACCCTTTATCATGTCTCCCATTTGTACCTCACTTTCCATTTTCAAATCTGGCTGCTTCCTTATTTGATCAATTATGAAAGCTGAAGCTAAGTCCCAGCCTTCAGGGAGCAATATGCCACTGTTTATCACCATTTGCCTGGCCTCATCTGGTGAGATATCCTCACTATTAGGATCATATGATTGTAGGGCCAATAGAGCCTCCTTTTTTATTGTCTCCTCACCATCCACTTTCAATTGAGCTCTTATCTCTTCCTTTTAATGTCGTCTCAAAAAATATTTAAATTCATTAGTCTTGATGAAACCATCATACACTTAAGAATTATTGTTGATGTAGTAATCTCTCATCAATACAAGACTTGAGAGGCAACTCAATGTTTTCCTCTACATCTAGTTGTTGCTTCTTCCCTTGCCTAATCAATTTTCTTAGGTTATGATCATATAACCTATTTCCAAGAACCAAGGCACTTACTTTATCCTTTTTATTTTCTTGCCTAACAATTGAAGGTTGTCCTATGTCAACTTTTTTCCTTTTGGCTGAAGGCTCCTCTACATCATCTGGCTGGGAGACCTTTGTTAGGTCAATGATATGGTCCTCTTCTCCCTGCAACTATGGTACCTCTGCAACATCTTATTGAGGCTGATCATATTTAGGTGGATGGGCATAATCACCATCACCATCACTTTCATATTCTGACTCTGAATGTTCAGGCTCCTAGGGTCCTTTCTTATCTAGAACATTGTCAAGTTGCTCACAAAGCACATAGAAATTATCAATCATGGTTTTGATTCTATCAAAGCAGAGCAAATTAGGATAGAAGCCTTCAAAAGCCAATCCATTTCTCTTTATTTGTGTTTCCAACTTCAGTAATTCCTAGATCCTCTCTCTTCTTGTCTTGATTTCATCTTCATCAAGAAGATTTATTTTTGTATCCTCTTCAATACACTCACAATGGACATTTGTATTAGGGATTGTGGGTGTATATAGCCTTTTGACTCCTGCCATAAAACCTTCAGGATCAATGTATCTATATGAAGCTGCCCCCATTCTACAACTCTCCAACCACTGGCAGACTATATCAATGGCACCTTTCCCAATAGTAAAATTGAAAATGTTGAATTGCCTAGGTGTTAAGGTCCCTTTCCTGTGAGGTGTAAAATGCTAATTATCTTTCAATAAAAGCTGCCAGATGAATTCCATGGTAGAAAATCTTGATGGCACATGGTAGGGAAAGATATGTGGTGGATGCACACATCCATATACTCTGATCATGGTAAAATTCTCCTCAAGGAAGAAGTATCCCCAGTTATGATCTCCCTCCCACTTGTCTACATAGTCACAAGGCCTCAGTAGTTGGAGCACCTTGATTGGAAGTCTTGTCTTGCTGATGCCCATACACTACATTATTGGATATACAACCCAATTCTCAAAAGCACAGTAATCACAATCCTTGGATGTATAGTTCCAAATCCTAACCCAAAATTGAATAGGATTAGGCTTATCCTTAAAAATCCCTTGAGGATCCAAATTGTTCACATCCATGATCCCAAAGTTGAAATGTAGAAGCAAGTGCATCAGGATGGAATAATGAAAGAACCTGGGTTCTTTCTCCTTGGGATCCTTCATCTTCTTCTGGGTTGCTACAAAACCCTCATGCATCTCATCAATGATGTATTGTATGTAGTCATAACTAGTACTGGAATGCACCTCTTGTAAGTCTAGAACCATCATTAGAATCCCAACATTAATCTTCTCAGCTCCTCCATCTCTCCCTAAAACTCTAAATAGGGCATAGGCAATATATTTGATATAGAAATGTAGGTCCTTGAAGAAATAGGGCATTATCCCAGGTATAGGAGTAAAATGATTCCTAACCTCCTTATGCATGTGTTTCTACAATAATCCCCTAGCAATTATAGGCTTTAACCTATATCTCTCCTCTTGCTTAGTAAGATTAATTTTTGTGGACATGGTACGATACAAGCCAAAAGCTTGCATGAATGAGTTTTTGTTCAGGATAAGCAGGGCAGTGCCATCATTTTTCTTAATTGTCTTGGACAAGACATCATAGTGACTGGAACGACCTAAGAACAAGTCTACATCTATATAGATGTTAGGGACAATTAACCTAGCCAAACCATAGGTCCAAGGGTTTGACACTAGAATGGCCTTATCAGAATTGTTATAAAAATAGTTGAAAAGAGAAAAACCTGTTGTTCCCGGAGTGTCAGCATCCCTGATCTCACAGTAATCATCAGTAAGCACATTTTCATTTTCTCTCTTGTTTTGTGTAGAACTCGGTAGCAATTTGAGGAATTCATCATAATAATTCCTTTTTCCTTTGGTATCATCCTCTATCTCGTCGCTCCTCCCACTGGTAGAAGCTACACTGACTACTCTACTCATGTTTGATTTGTTTCAATCCCCTTTTATTTACTTATATTAAAACAAATCTTCTCCCAAGACTCATTTCTCTTCTCTGTGCACTGTTCTCAGCAATTCAAAACTTGACAATCAACTGAATACTCTACAACTTAACCAATTTCTTCTCTTATCTCAGAAAACCTAGCACTTCTTCGCTCTGCAACTCTGAATGCAAGATAAGTTAAAAATGAGCCTTCAATAAACTCTTTATGATAACTGTTTCAATTACATGACTCATCATTTGAAAAATCATCAATTATGTATTCAATTCAACATGCTATGAAATTGATTGAAAACCTAGCCGTAGTTCATGAGTGTGACAGGAAATCAAATTCATATATGTATATCTTCAGAAAAACCTTATAAAATTTGAAGATGATGACATGTCTCTATGTGATTGGCTCTTTGTCATACATCTCAGCTACCATTTTTATTCATCAATCAATATTCTGGATTTTCATTGGATGCCAAATGATTCATGTTGTCATGTCAGCAACTGCCACCTTTTCTAAAAATTCATATTGAGCGACTATGGGACTGTGTATTATCTCCTTGTCACTGACCCAACTTCATAACCCTTAATTCTTCTGGAGACCAAGCGACTATGTTACTTTCTTTTCCTAGCTAACCATGGTTTATTTCTGGCGATCATGCGACTGAAGAAATCAAAGTCGCTGGATGTAAAACTTAACTCACAATTTACTCAGAGACTCTGCAACTAACAGTTACCTTTATCTATTATAGTTATCTCCAAGTCGCTGAATGTTACTTTTCTTTATGAGACCCCGCGACAAACCTTAGTCACCCAATCGCTGATTATAAATGTTTGTTGACAAATATTTCAGAGACTACATGACAAACATTGGCTTTTGGTTTTAATTTAGAGACTACACGACAAAAAACTATCTCCAAGTCGCGAGCACTTTTTCCTTTAAGCCTTTTTGATTCAGAGACTTTGCAACCACCATTTGATCTGTTCATCTTTACATCTGATGGCTCTGCTAATTCGCTGATTATTTTTTAATACCTTTATATCAATTCAGAGACTACGCAACAAAAACTTACTTTATAACCTTAGTCTCTTAATCGCCAGATGATTTTTTCCTTTGGGAGACCACGCGACAAACCTATTAATCCTTTCACCTTTGGACACATGTCTCCTTCCATTTCTTGTCTCTGAATCCCTGCATAAAAACTGACTTAGCATCTCAATCCAGTGACCACCCAACTATGTCATATCTTTGACTGCATGCGGTTAGTTGCAAAGTCTCAGCATCATTTACTTAACTGTCAAAACATTTGGAGACTACGTGACATGAAATTTATGCTACCTACTTATCTTCAAGTCAATTCAGAGACCACACAACTGAAGCAATCGCCAAGTCTCATAACATTTTACTAACTACTGGCTTTTTCATGTGACCCCAAGACTCATCTGTGGGCCCCTTTGCTAATTACTAACATGTTTCTCTATTTGGAGACTTCACGACTGAAGGGTTCTTCCAAGTCTCACAAAATAAAAAGAATATTCTATTGCGCTGAGAGACATCCCGACAATAGTTAATCGCCAGGTCTCATAATAAAAAGGAATATGCTATTAGGATCATCCAAAAAGGTGACTATGGCTTAAAACACATGACTTAAGTTGTTTCAAAAAAGTAACGTCAAAATAGAAACATGATGGACACATGAAGGTTTTTTATCATTTTGGCTTAGAACAGGACCTAGGGTTTCAAGGTTTTGCATTTTCACATGGAATTTGACCTGAAGACCCTATAAATTTCAACAAGGATATTACAAGGAACTGAAAGAATTCTGACTTTAGGAAAGAAAAGAGAACGAGAATCACAAATTTTTTGGCAAACAGACCAGAACCAGGAATACAACCAACAGTACACACGTGCATTGGTGCTCTGATCATCTATGTATTCTCTATTCTGTCTTGTCTTCTATACTTAGTCAATTTTCACTACAAAGTTTGCTATCAAAACCTCATATGACTTTTTTTCCATAATGACAACACGAAATAAGTCATATACTCCCTGGGAGTCAACTTTCCAATAGGTGTTGTCACCGAATCCATTGGATGGGGTGTCACCATTTGTATTTCTTGGTCCAGCTTCATCATTGCTTGAAGCTTTTATCCAAATTTTGTCTCTTTCCCTCTGGATATCTTCAATGGTGTCTCCATTGGGATATGTGCTTGTTTTTGTCAATCAGTCCTTGCAATATTTCTTGAGATGACCAACTTTATGACAGTGTAAGCATGCCATTCCAGGGTTTGACCAGCCTCTAGACCTTTTGATCCATGCTCTCATGTAGTTTGTAGAAATGTGACCATATCTACCACATGTTGTATAGTTTTTCCAAGTGTTGTAATCCCATACATATTGATTACCAATTCTCTTTGGTTGATAAGGAACTTCTTTACCTTTTGGCTTCCATGCTTGCTTTTTCTTTTTCCAAAATTATTTAGATGTGTGCCCATTCATCTTGCATGTAGGACAATATTTGTCCATGTAGGTTTCCTTCTTTGGTTGTTCTATCTTGCTCTTGCATTCATGAGCCTTATGTTATTTCTTGTTACATTTATAATAGAATCCTATGAATGAAGATGTAGGTGTAGATTTAGGAGTACCTTTCATTTTAACTCTGCATACATCTGATGTGTGCCCTTACTTTCCACAGTGCTTTCATGTCAGCTTTCTTCGTCTTGGATTTTCATTGACAATTTTTGAGCTTGCTTTATTTGATGGTTCTCTATTTTTGGTAAATCCTATACCATTGTTGGTGTTGACTATTCATTTTCCTTCAAGAAAGTCATACATTCTTTTATTTCTTTCTTTAGCCTTTCTGATAATCTCATTATGTTTTTACTAAATTCTAACCTCATTTTTTAGCTTTTCATTTTCTTCTCTTAGTTCACCGATAATCTGTATTCTCTCAATGAGTTCCACATTTATTCTATTTTCTTCTTGACTCATAAGAATAATCTGATTTGTGAGATCATGGTGATGTTCAATATGTCTTTGAATTTCCATTTCCTTTTATTGTAGTTTCTCTGTAATCTTCCTTTTTTCATCAATACAAAGTATCCTTTCTATTTTATCTTGTCTGGCAGAACTCATCACATCAATCATTCTTACCATCTGTCTCTCTTGAGCGATTTGCAACATCTTTATTTTTTCTATCAGATGTTGATTGATCTCCTTTAGATATGTGATGTTCTCTTCTAATGTATTTGATGTATTACTTGCATTTTATCATGAAGATTCAAAGAAATCTGGAATGTCTTCTTCTTGATAGTCTTTTTCATTGTTCTGGGTAGCCATACCTTTTCTCTCATTCAACAGCTCTCTCATCTTGATTCTAGCTTCTTTATACTGTTCATAGAACATCTGTATCTCAATCTTTTTGTTCTCAATATTCTTATCAAGTTTATACTTCTCCATTGTATGATCTTTTCTCTTAAGCCTTTAAGCTTTCCAAGAAGAGAATTAGCTCTGATACAAATTTTTGGAATTAATGGGAAGTAGTACTGAGAGGGGAGGGGTGAATTAGTACCTCTAAAACTTTTAACACCTTTCATAATTCATCATTAGTAATCATTCAATTCTGTATTATGAACCATTACTATTATTCTTTCTTATACATGTATTTTTTGTTCACAATCTTTAATAGTTTTCAACATTCATAGAAACATTCATGAAAATGATAAACACATAACACAAGATATGGTATCATAGAAAACTATTGTTAGGAAGTAAAAACTGCGGTGGGGATGGCACCCACAAAACTTCACTATCTGTAGAATGGAAGGGAGCCAGTTAAGGATTACAATTTGATCACTTCTGATGATCTACCCTATTAGGAGTATTAAGGTGGAGACCTATTAAGATCTACTCTGTTAAGAGCTTTAGCAACACTGATTTAAGTGTGCACTCAGCTATGAGATTTTACAATAGGACGGTTAAGCCCACCTTTCTTGAAAGGATTTCATTAGTGTACTACACTTGTTAGAATGAGTACAAATGTTGACCTGACTGTATGCAATCTAATATTGCATATTTAGAGATCCATTAAATATTTTACAATAATAATATCACCTTAAGTGATTGATGAATACCTTTTCTCTGCTTGTCGGTAGTCTCTGTTCTGTTCTTGAAAACTGATTTGATTATGTTTGTGTCATTCTACATGAATTCTCTATCTGGTCTCTAGTTTCTCTCCATGGCTACTATATTTATTGAACAAAAACTATTCTCAATGGATTGAGCACCTATTTATACAAGTATTTGACCTATCTTGGAATTCACGCATTACAATGTTAACTCTTAGATCCAAGGTTTACAACTTGACCTTGATCTTTAGTTTGCATGTTTTAAAATAGAAAAACTAATTAAAACAATAGTAAATACATTTCTTCCTTCATACATAATGGATTTAAAAGCAAATCAAGAAGCTATAAATACAACTTCAGTGATTTATCTGACGTGGAAAGTCAGATCCACTTTTTGCGGGATGTAACTGACTGCCAGTTCTTGGTTGTCAGTTTGAACTTGAAGTCTGTCGGCATTCCTTGATTGAACTATTCATCAGGTTCCCTATATCTATTGGGTTCCTCTCTTTTCTATTATGTTGGGTATAATTGTTGTTACTCGTCAGGTTTCTTTTACCTTTTTGTCATCAGATAACACTTAACAGTGTTTATCAGGTAACCTTGGCGTCAGATAGTGTTGTGCCCTGTCTATCAATGTTGTGTAAACCGATGGTGTAGATCATATTTTTATCTAAGTATACTAATGGAAAAATATAATGCCTTCATTAAGTACTACTAACTTTAATGTAATGCTCATATGATTCCTAATCTATTTCTAAATTTTCCAAAATTGAAGCACTATGAAGTTGTTTGAAGTACTTGTTCTGGATTCTTACCTCCTTTCTTGGCCTTGTGACCCTCAATTTGGGCTTCTACACTTTTATGTGTCTGTTCATCTATAGAAAACAAAACAATAGAACATTAGAAAACTGAATTTATCAATTTGCAAGCACTAAAACATAACAAACTACAAGTGTCATTTTACAACTAACATGCATTATTTTGCAGTAGGCTAAGTGTTGCTTTGCAATAACCTAGGCATTAATGTGTAGTCAGTTAGGCATTACTTAAAAAATCATAGGCGTGAAAAGAAAGATAACAGATGGTGCAAAGAATTTAAATTGTGAAATAATAAAGTTCACAGGCAGAAAAATAAAGTTGATAGGCGTGATTTCCCGACTCACTGACATCTCTTTATGTGCATAGGAGACACACTTTGTCTGAAAGGTAGTGAAATAATTTAAGACAGAGAAGGAAATATTTTAATAGGTGTCATTTTTCTGCTGGCGGGCATCATTGTTCTGCTTGTAGGCGTCATTTTGACCTGCAACCTGCAAAGTTAGTACAAACATGCACCAAAAACACACAAAATTGAAAGAAAATGAGATTTAGAGGCTCAAAGCCCCACAGTGGGGGCCATTTGTGTATGTATAAATCATACCTTCATGAGATAAAGGTGTTGTCTATCAATTCTATAGAAATAATAATACAATTTAATATAAGAATTTACAAATAAAGAATTTAACATCTCATAGATCTCTATCTAAGTATGCTAATAAAGCTCTCAGACTCAATATCTACTAGTGACAACCCTAGAATGAGAATTTGTGTTTGATTATGCCTGTTCTAGCTCACAAATCTCTAATTGCCAATGCAATTCATTCTATTATGATCTCAATTGCTAAAAAATGATTATGATCTTTCTAAATTTTTCTATAATAAGGATGCAATTGCTCATGGTCTAGGATCCCTTATGCTCTCAAAATGGCTTCTATTATAGGATTTTCCAAAGTGTAGGGGGTAGAGTTAATTGATCATGATCAAGCCTTGGTTAGGTGAGAGGCTTTGAGATGGTTTCAAATGGGGGGACAATTTAAATGCTTGTCTCAAAGGTTGGGACAAAGGGACAAATTTGAGTGATTGAGATTGAAAGTTCAAATTGAGTGATTGAGATTACAAATTAGGAGTGATCCATGTGCTTTGTGTTCTCAATTCTCATTGGTTGCTCAAATTTATGTTAAAGGATATTAGGATTTATTAAATTTAATCAATTAATTAATTTATCCATGTAGGGGAATAGGTTCAATTTGATTTTTGATTTAAACTATACAACTAATTGATTAAAATCAATTATATATTTTGATTAATCCCTTTAGGCTTGTATTTAATCATTTGATGTCATTGTTTAATTTATCCTTTGATTTAACTTGATTTTGTCCAATTTGATTGATAAATGTCCATTTTAAATTGATTTGATCCATTCTAATGAAATTTAGAGCATTTGGCTGATATTTGTAGATTTGCTTGATTAGAGAACACCTGCCCAGTTTTAGGTGTCTACATCTACATTTCCAGAAAATACAAAAAAAATAAAAAAAATACAAAAGGTTACCTTGGTGAAAACCTGGCAAACAGGTTTCGTGGCGAGCAAAAAAAAAATTAAAAAAGTAAAGAGAAATAGAATCGCTCTCTTAGTGAAAACCTGGCAAACAGGCACTATTGAGTAGGTACCTTGGTGAAAACTTGGCAAACATGCACCAAGTGTTCAAATCTAGCTTCACCATCAATGACAAAGATCAAATCTTGAGCACCCCGCATGCAAGACTGGCTACCCAAGCTATTTTTCAGAGGCACAATCCCCTTTGTGTATCAACACTTATCCATGGTTTGTATTGGTCCACCAAACTAGGGGGCAATTCTAAAAGTCGTGAAAAAACCCTAAAAATGTAAAAACTCATCAAAAATCCTAAAAAGAGAAAAACTCCTAAAAAAAATCAATCTTCATCAAAAAAAAAAAAAATTGCAAAATCTCAAAGAAATAAACCAGTTCGATTATCAACCAAGAGAAAGGTGATCAAGTCAATCAATCAATGTCAAAATCATGAGATTCATAAATCAGAAATGGACTCATATGACTTAGCTTTATCAGCTATCCAATCTCTCAACAAGTGCATGATGATCAAATGCAAACCAATCAATCAAAGGTCAAAATCATGAGTTTCGCAAGTCAACAATGGAATCATATGAATTAGCTTTATCAGCTATCCAATCTGTATTCAAATCAGCTATCCAAGTGATCAGATTCAAAATCAATCAAATCAATCAATATTCTTAACAAACAAATCAGTTGTCTTACGCAGTGACAGATACGCTCAAAACCAGACATATCAGTCTTATATGATTCATCCATTCCTAAAACTAGACACAATCAAGCAAATCAAGGAACAATAAATTGTTGACTAGGTCAGTCATGTTAGTCAGATGTCAGTCTATCTTTTACAGTTATGTTCTTACACTACTCTAGGATACCACCATGTGATGAGAGTAGCTATGATGGATCATGATCTTATTTTCTTTGATTTTTGTTTGTGCAATGTTTCATTTCAATTATTGGGCAATGGTGATTTAGGATAAATGTGGTAGGTGTCGTCACTTATCTGGTAGCCGCGCAGTTCCATTATCTGGGCTTAACCCTAGGGAAGAATTGGACAAACATTTTTTGTTATCTACTTGTTCCTACCAATAGAATCATAGTTGTATCCAGATGGTCTGTATCTGGGTGCATTGGATCTCTATCTTGGTTTTCCCTTTCTTTTCAAAATCAAGAAATCATAGCGGTATCTAGATGGTCTGTATCTGGGTTCATTGATTTCTATCTTGGTTTTTCTTTTTTTTTTGGATTGTTCAGAGAGCATAGCAGTATCCAGATGGTCAAAATATCTGGGTGCATTTGGTTCTCTTTCTTTTCAAAATCAGAGATCATAGTGGTATCTAGATGGTCAATATCTGGGTGCATTTAAATCTGTTTCTTTTCAAAAGCAAAGAACATAGCGGTATCTAGATGGTCAATATCTGAGTGCATTTGGTTCTCTTTCTATTCAATCTCTCTACTCCTTCTAATTATCAAGAGATCATAGTGGTATACGGATGGGCAATATCTAGGTGCATTGGATGCTCTTCAATTTTCATAATAAGGTGCAATGATGAACAAAATTGGAAAACTTGACAGCAACTTGGGTCACCCATCCTATTATATTAGTCCAAATCTATCAGTCGATTCTAGAGATAACTTCACACTAACTTTCATCTAACTATCACATGCATTTACTCAAATATTTTGTGCATAGTAGATTGCATTCATTTATTGCATAAGGAAAATCCCAAACATGTTCATATTAGATTATATAATCAATGCATCCATCATCAATAACATCATAAATAACATAGGAATGCATTCATAATCATCATATAGTGATTCACCTTTTCAAGAAATTAATGCTCATCTGACGCATTTTCTATGCTTAATTTGTTGAGGGGGCATATAGTCCACCTGCTGTCACTGGGGCAAGCTGGGGCAGGATCAAATATGAAAATTCTTTGACACAACATGATGAATCACATTGTATCAAAGAGGGGCAAATGTAGACACCCTAAAATGGACATACTTACGACCTTACATTACCAACACTAATTTTCATCTATTAATTAATGGTTTTTTAATTATTAATTAATCATCTATTTTATTCTAATTTTATTCCACAAATCATCTAATCAAATATCCAAAATTAATTAAATAATTAATTTTATTTAATTAATTAACCTTAATTGATTAATCTCCATTAATTAATTAAATTTTATTTCCTAAAGTTTAAATTTAAATATTTAACCTTATTAATTAATTCTTCTAATTAAATCAATTTCATTATATTAATTTAATTTCATTCAATAATTCAATTCTAAACCAAAAAGAATTCAATTATCTCACATGATGAATACTTTAATTATAAAAATAAATTAAATATTTAATTAAATCCTTTCTTTATTTCAAAAAAGAGAACTCTTGATCAAATCTCTGATTGCATGAATTACTCCACCTACCTCTTGAGTTCAAAAAGGTAACTCCAAATTACCTCTTTAGTTCTAAAGGTAACTCATAATTAGTTGTTCAGTTAACCAAACTTCATCTCCTCTCTCCTAGTTGAGGAGGTGGAGTTTACTGATGGCTTCTCCAGTTTCCTTTGATCTCAACCATTCATCATCCTATCTCTAGGATTGATCTCAACCGTTAATATTATTTTCATATTCTATATAATCAACCCTTCATAACCATTTGAAGGATCTAGGATTTCAAGCTTTCGTGCACCATTACTATGTCAGATTGGATCAAGCATCAAGTCTTCTTGCGATCAAAGCATTCAATATCATATTCTCGATGCTCCCCAATCATAGATGTTTCCTACACCAATACTGAGCACCACACAAATAATGTTTCAGAAGGAGTAGAGAGAGATAATAGAAGATTCGAGCTTTGTTGATTTGCATTTGTTTGTATTCCTCCTTTATTTCTTGTCATTTTATTGTTCGTAGTTTCGTTCTTAGTAGTAATAGATTGATTTCCCCCATTGCAAATTGGTGCTACTAACCCCCTCATTAACTCAAGATTATGGAGACAAGATCTAAGCCTACGAGAGAAGCTTCTAACATATTATTTTATTTTCACCATAATCGAGGAGAAATCATCCCAAACCCTATTCTTGAATCCCGAAACCTCATTCATAAATAAGAATACAAGAAATATTATCAATGAATCAATACCTAAATTGATACTTTATATTATTGGTTCTCTCTCGATTATCAATAATTTTCTAGAGAAGCTCACACAAGTCAAACAATTTTAACCGTCAATCACCATTTGATTTATGCTATATATAGCAATGGCAGTGGATTAACCCTCACAGTTCTTGTATTATATCTTATATTCCAAACCCTTGGTTGTATGATTGACTCATAGATCAACAATGTCTTAAATTTTCATCACCCTACCATCTAGTTGATTACTAGTAAGTTGTGAAACCATATAATTCTTTTATACCGTCAAAGCCAAAAGAGTGTCATAAGAGCACAATCGAATCAAATCCCTAATCATCTCCTTTGTGATTTTGTGTGGCTAATAAAAATATATAATGTCTTCATAAATATGACTTAGAATAATCTAAATTCATATGTTCTCATAGCTAAAGTCTAGGAAATCCTTTCAAATGTTGAGCCCTAGCTCCAGAATATGCATATACTATATTTTTTATGTTGTCAAGTCACCTTCCACCATAAATTATCTCCATGTCATTGAATTTAACATGGCTAATCTACATTAAGGGTGCATGGATGTATTCCCTAACATCCTCTTTATAAAATAATCAAGCAAAATGTATGAAACGAACCCTTCTTATCCATTTTCGCAGCCACAAATGGATATGGCTTATACTTTGGGCATTGATTCAATATAGGGTCAAAACAAGTGAGTGGCTATATTGATCAACAAACAACACTATAATATATAACACCTTCAAATTCAATGGTTGCTAGGGTTATCCAAAAATAAAGCAAAAGAAATCACCTTTTATCATAAAAGATCTCTCAAATTTGCAAGATCACAATGATCGAAATGAACTCAAAACCTCCAATATATCCCTTTCCAATAGACACTTAGGGTTTTTCATTAAATATTCATGATCATTGAAGCTCCACTCAAAACCAATACTCTATATGATAATGAGCACAAAAAATTCAGCAATTCTCCATAGAAACTTGGAATGCTCTCAAAATGCCTTTATAACATATACCATGCTAAAATCTATCCAACATCCAAGCCATCAGAGGGTTCTTAAGATCTGCAATCAACTCTTCCCCTTAGACAATTCATTGTATTTAGTTTCCAAAGGAAACATCTACACCACCAAGGGGTATAGACATATCCTTTGATTTTTCTTTGATTTTATCATCATATTTCTTTAGCCATGTCTTTCACATATTTTCTCTTTCCTCATTCACATTAATCTTCTTATTTTCTAGAAAAAAAGGTCTTCTCATTCTTTTCTGTGCATAACCTAGCAATGTAGCTTTATTTATTGTAGTGGTAATATATAGGACCATTTTTCATACCACTCCCATTCCTTCTACCATTAGATTTGCACTCAATAGTCTTGAGCTCATATTTGTTGCGTGTATAACAATACCTATTGAAAGATTACATAATTCTAACATTCTTACTATTCACTAATCCATTTCTCATTATTTGACTTTTGCATTCATTTGCCTTGTGTACAAACTAATTGTAATAATAAAATTAACCATTCAATGATTGTGATTCTATTTTACTTCTACATTCACTACCTTTATGTCCAAACTTGTTGCATGAAAAATATTTATCTTTGAAAGATGAAGTATATTTGGTTTCACTAGAGGAAAGCCTTCTAAATTTTTTCTTGTTTTGGATTGGTGTAAAACCTTTTTGATATTCACTATCTTTTTAAAATTCATCCTTGACCTTTTCTTTTCCCTTGTCATGTCTTGGAGCTTTTTCATTTTTGAAAACCAAGTCCAACTTTATCCTTATAAGGTTTTGGAAACCTAGCATCTCATCAAACTAACGACTCTTCATTTTAAGTTTCAAATTCTTATCAATATGTTCCTTTGAATCTTTCATCTCTTTTCTCAACATCACAATATTTTCCTCAAGCTTAGTGTGATCATCAGGCTTAATCTATTCTTTTTATTCTTTCAATTCCTTCCTTAGCATGGAAACTTCTTCTGCAATCTTGATACACTCTTTTGATTTGATTTTTTTGTCTCAAGATTGTTAGTCGTCTTCTTTCATTCATTAATATGCTTCCTCATATGGGTAATAGATTCTTATATTTTCTTCCATTTTTCTTGATATTCATCCTTATAATGCAATTTTCAGTCCTCCTTCAATGTCCACTATTGCATCAATGCCCCATCCTTAGGTCTCCATGAAATCCAAATCTTTCTCATATTCAAATATAGTGTTCAAATCTTGTATCTACTGATGACATGTAACTGATTAAATGTTTGAAGATGTTAAGTTGATCACTGAAATGTAGAAGGATAATTCAAGACATTAAATCATTTAATGGATTGTATTGTCATTGATCTCAACTTGATATAATCTAATCGGTTATAATCAAAGTGTCAAAGACTTCAGAGAATCAAAGAGAAAAAGATTATGCTTTCAGTAATGTGCATAAAAGATGAGCATTCACAATTTGACTTCAAACGTCGATGGTTAGTGCAACACTAATAGACAAAGATCACCAAAATTCAAGTCATAGTGATGCCCGAGAAAGAACACCGACGAGCATTACCGACGAGAAGAATCACAAGCATAACCGATGGCAAGAAACATAGTGTAAACTGACAGAGAAGCCCAAGGAGAACTGGAGTGTTGACTGACGCTATCAAAGAGTTAAAAACCAAAATTAACTTGAGTTCAGAAATGACAAAATATCTAGGTGGAAGAGCTAAATATAGACTTAACTGGTAGTTATCTTTGTTTTTATCAACAAGATAAAGCTAGAGATAAGTAATGGATTTAAAGTTGTTTTGTCCAGTTGGCAAGAAGATTTCAATGAGATAAAATAGGAGCTTTGATTTAAATATAATTGGAGAGAATTGTGGATCACGCCAAGATCAAGAAGATTAAGAACCTAACAACGGTGATATCATGTCTATAAAGAGACAACTCAATTCATTACGAACTGGTGTGGTGGGTGAATAAATGAAGAGAAACTTCATACAGTCCTGATCAAAAAGCTGAGGAAAGAGATAAAGTTTTCTATGGACATAGAGAAATAGAGAAAAACATCACTGAGCAGAATCAAAGTGGAGAAAAAGGTATAAATTGAGATATATTGATCAGAATAGTTTTATGAGATTACAATAGATCCAAAAATCTGCAAGTATAAGTTGTATATATGAATAGATCATACTATTTTAGTTTAACCATTGATTTAGAAAATATCTTAACCAAGCGGGATTTAAAGATCCTTTCTATATTGAGATACATCCCAAGGAGTATCAAAAAGTTTGATCATGAAGATAGCATGAGATGCCAAATACCTATTGATAGGACAAGTGAGTGTTTGATCAAGGAAGGTAGCATAGAGATGCCCGATATAAAGTAACATATTAACTTTTTAATCCTCTAAAAAGGTCACACCTAACAGTGTGTTTGTAACCTTTAACATGATTGGCTCTTCACCGAGCTCGCTTCAGAAGAGTGAAAATTTTGGGGTACCGGTTCGAATGTTTTTTCCGTTAATAGGGTTTCCATGTTAAAAATCCACCTTTCAATGTGTTTATGAGTCATTACTTTAGTGTTTTGCATTACACTTAACTTAATTGGATTGGTTGGTATACTCTAGATAATTTACCGTGTTTCAGTAAATTAACAGACTGTTATTCGGTAAACATACAGTAGAAGGTTTTACAAAGCATTATGAGAAGTAGTAATTTGATATAAGTATTTTGAGGTATTCATCTTATAGGACTCAAGATAACTAGAGGCTTAATATTGTGGTACTAAGTTTTTAGGTTGATTATTGGAATATTTTTGAGGCCATTGATTCACNCCATTGATTCCCCCCCCCCCCCCCCTCAGTTATTACTAACAATTGGTATTAGAGCTTGTGTGCTTAGAAAGGGAGTTTAACAACTCAAGAAAAAAATAACAAGATGAACAGACAAGATGTGCCCAAGTTGAACAAAGACAACTTTGCATCATGACAAAGCATAAAAAGACTCCACCTATCAGGTATTGGAAATTATATTATTCAATACTTAGATAATAAATATGTGTTTCCTATAGGACCTCACACTCTTGAGCAATTAAGAGTCAAGCATGAGCATAACTGCATGATGATAGAAATTGCATCATCACTCTCCATTGCTAAGTTTGAAGATGTCAAAACCTACAACTCTGCAAAGAAAATGTTGGATAAGTTGAAGTTGGTACATGGAGGAGATGCCAATGTACTAAGAGAAAAGGTAGAAAGCCTAAGATGGAGGTTTGATGACCTAAGGATGAAAGAAGGAGAAAACTTTACTCAGTATAGCTACACAATCAAAGAGGTAGTAAATTCTATCTGAGGATTTGGAGGTGTTCTTGAAGAGGAGATAGTGGTAAGAAAAATCTTAAGAACCTTATTGCCTATTTATGCTATTAATGTTTCTTCAATTCAAGAAATGAGAGCAGTTGCAAACAATACAATTACTCTAGATATTCTAATTGGTAGACTAATTTCATTTGAAATGAACAACTTTGATAATAGTGTATTACCATCTATAGAATTTGCATTTAAATCTTCTCTAAAAATAAGTAATTCAAGTCACAGACATGTTGTTAGAAATGATAGTGATAGTGATAATGAGGATCAAGGACTTGATGAAATTGAAGCACTAATGGCAAGAAGATTGCATAGAGGCAATGACAAATACAAATGTAAATTACCACTTGTATGTTTCAATTGTAAATAGGTTGGACAATTTGTTGCAAGATTCTGAAACCAAAGAAAAGATGACAGAGGAAATGACAGATCATATGAGAAGTTTGATAAAGGTGAAAATAGAGATTACCGAAGCAACTGACAATCTAACAAGAGAGATACTCGAGACTAAAAGGACAAAGGGAAGAAATATTTTTACCTAGCTGAGAATAGAGATGATGACACCGACACTAAATCAGAAGAGGACATCAAGATGGTATTTATATCCATGAAGGATGATTCAGATGAAGATGAAGAAAGGTATGTAGAAACTTCACTCATATATATATTTAGTAAAAATAATGTCTGGATCATAGATAGTGGCTGCACTCACCATATGACCGGTGATAAACAAAAGTTTGAGACTTTTGAATACTATAATGGTGGTTCAGTGAGAATGGGAAATGATACACCTTGTCTAGTTGAAGGTAAAGGAGCCATAATGTTGAATAAACTGATAAAATGTGAAAATTTCTACTGAGTAAAAGGACTGAATTATAATTTTTTAAGTGTTACACAGTTGAACAATTCAGGTCACAGAGTAGCATTTGAAAATAAGAAGGCAAAGATCCATATTGAATCAGGAAGATTGATTGGTACTAGTGAACAGACAAAAGGTAACCTTTTCTATCTTGATGGCACTAAAACCACTTGTTGAATGGCTAGAAATGAATACATATGGTTGTGGCACAAAAGATTGTGTCATGTGAACTTTGACAACATGATAAAGATAAGAAACAAAAGGAATTTTAGAGGCTTACCGAGCATGACTAAGTCTGAGCATATCATGTGCAAGAATTGTGAAAAAGGTAAGATGACAAAGTCTAGTTTCAAGAGTAAAACCCATACATCTACTGCAATTCTAGAATTAGTCCATACAAATCTATGTAGAGCCATGAGAATAAAGAGTTACTATAGAGATAGGTATTTTATTCTCTTTGTTGATGATTTTTCTAGAATGATGACAATCATGTTTTTAAAAGATAAATTAGAAGCATTTAAGATGTTTAAATGGTATAAAGAAATGGTAGATAAAAAAATTCAAAAGAAATTGAAATGCTTAAGGTCAGATAAAGGAGGGGAATTTACTTCAGAAGAATTTAGTGAATATTGTAATGAGAATGGAATTAAAAGATAGGTTTTTGCATCGATAACACCACAACAAAATGGAATTTCTAAAAGAAGAAACAAATCAATTGTTGACTGTGAAAGAACATTGATGATTGAGAAAATCATGTTGGAGATTTGCCTTTATGCAAATAGTTGACTGTATGTTTGTCATTGATGACAACATATAGTATACAATAGTGAACTGTATTCACTTTTCAGTATGGATATGTGGAAGCCTTGCACAATTTTTTTATGTTTTAGACATAGCTACTATACCATGTGCATACACACAGATTCAGAAGTTTAGTAACAGTTGAGTTATGTTACTCTGTTTACCAGCTACAGTTTCAGAGGAATGTCTTCAAAAAGCCGACAGTAAATTTATTGATTCTTTAGTTGTGCCTATCTATGGGATATGCGTGTTTAGATTCATGTTTAGTTATGAGTCAAAGACAATTAACCAAAGGTGCTAATCATGTTTCATCTGAAGCATGATGTTTGGGTCATTTTTGTGGAGCCGAATATGTGAAGCAATGCATCTATTCAATTTGATTTGCACGGTTCTAATTATGTTATGTGCTTGGTTTGGCTGACTAGAGAAGCATTGAAGGGACTCCTACAGTCGACATGATCATAACTTTTGGAAAATATACATATAGAATTTCATTGTGTAATCGCTAAGTGTGAATGATAAGAAAAGAGATAGAAAAGGAACATAGCAGAATGCTAGTTTTTTTGGGATAGTAAAATTATTTCATTCATCAGTCAAAGATCTATGTGAAGAAGCAGTGAGTACATAAAATACATTGGAATTGATCAAGACAGAAGGTCTACTCAAATATTTCATTATCAGATATAGTATATATATGTTTTACTGAAGGTTGTAGCCTTCATCATTTCAACAGTGAGCTTTTGGACAGTGAGTCCTCACCCCTAACAGGGTTATTTGTAAAAGACTCCTAACAGGGTCCAACCCTTAACCAGGTCACTGTACTTATTACATTGTAAAGAACAACTCCTAACAGGGTTGTAAGATCTTCTCATAGGGACTATTATACTCAAGTACAGTTCTTTATGGGTGCTAATTCCCACCGGGTTTTTTTACCTATTTTGGTTTCCCTATAACCAAAATTGTGGTACTCTATTTTGTGTTATCTTAATGTGTATATGCTTAGTTTTATTCTGTAATTGGTATTAGAGCCAAGTGCCTTGGAGAGAAAGCTTAATAGCTTAGGTTATATCAAATGGCATACTTTAGGAAAGAGAGTCCTAAGTTTGATGGAGAGAATTATCTTGACTAGAAGAACAAAATGATAACACATCTTTAGTGTGTTTGTTTTGAGATCTATGAGATTTCTACTCATACAATTGATGTTCCCACCTTGAAATACCTTGTAGAAGAAGACTCTACTAATAAACAAAAGGAAGTATTCACAAAAAATTCAATTGCCAAAGAATCCCTAATCAGTGCCCTATCTGACAGCGAATTTTGTGAGATCAAGAAGGCAAACAAAACATATTCAATTTGGAAATACCTAGAAGACATTTTTTAAGGAGACATGTGTGGAAATACATGGAAGAAAATATACAACAATTTAGAGATGCTACCTAAAGAAAACATTAGAGCTTACAATCAAAGGATTAATGAAGTAGTCTCACGAGTCAGGAACAATGGTGGAGAAATTTTAGAGGATAATATAATGGACAAATTGATGACCACATTGACAAAAGATTATGAAAGAAAGATAAAAATATTGGATGAAACCATGCAATTCTCAAAGGAATTCAAAAGAGAAACCTTGATCAGAAAAATATCAGCATTTGAGATATCAAAATTGAAGACAGAACCTAAAATGGAAACAACTTTCAAAGCCTCAGCCCATTTCAAGAAATCCTTGAGCATCTCTAGTAATAATGAGAAAGAAGAAGTTGATATAGAACTAGAAGAAATAATTTCTATGAGTTCTAAGAAAGAAAGGAAAGGCAAAGGAAAATATGAAGGACAGCTACCATTCAAATGTTTTTCATGCAAAAAAGTTGGCCACTTTGCATCCAAGTGTCCTGCAAGATTCATGAAGTGTAGATCATATTACAAACCCAAATACACTAAGGAATGCTATCATATTGAAGATGGTGTAACTGATGATGATTCAGGAGAAGATGAAATTGGATTTTTTGCAATGAAAGATAATGAAAAAATGATTGATAAAATAGAAATTGAAGATGAAAAGAAAGCACAAGAATTGGCTTTAGTTTCACAAGATGACATCAGAACAGACTAGATCATAGACATCAGGTGTTCACATCACATGACAGGTGACAAAGATAGATTTGTACATCTAGATAAGTACAAAGGTGGCATGGTTATATTTGGAGATAACACTCCCAAACCTATCATAGGAAGAGGATCTATCACCTTAGATGGAAAGAACAAGATAGATGATGTTTTGTATGTTGATGGTTTTCATCATAACTTACTAAGTGTTGGATAATTGCTCGATAAAGGATATCAGTTGGAATTAAAAAACAACAGATGCATTATTAACAACAAAGAAGGAGACATGATTGCTTTAGGCCCAAAGACCAAAGGTAATGTATTTCAGCTTAACTCCGAAGTAAGTTGTTTTGTTGCAAAAGTGGATGACAGTTGGCTTTGGCACAAAAGATTTTGTCATATCAATTTTGAAAATATAGTGAAGATAAGTAATGTAAAGGCAGTAAGAGACCTTCCTAGTATTGTAATACCAGTTGATACTATGTGTAGGGAATGTATGATGGAAAATAATGTGAGGACCTCATTCAGAAGCAAATAGAACTCTGCAAAGAACAAATTAGATCTAATACATACAGACTTATGTGGACCTACTCAAACAAGATCATACTATGGTGAAAGGTATTTTATTTTATTTGTTGATGATTTATCCAGGATGATGTGGGTTGCATTTTTGAAAGACAAATCTGAAGCTTTTGAGAAGTTCAAAATATTCAAAGCTAAAGTTGAAAATAAATCTGGATTAAAGATAAAATGTCTGAGACCTAATAAAGGAGGAGAATTCACCTCTGATAAGTTTCTTGACTACTGCAAAGAACATGGGATCAAAAGACAACTAAGTGCACCCAGAACCCCTCAGAAAAATGGAATTGCAGAAAGGAGAAACAAGATAATACTTGACATAGCATGCACTATCATGATTGAAGGGAAATTTGCACACACCTATTGGAGATACGCATTCAATACAGTAATCTATACTATCAACAAAATCCAACTAAGACTAGGTGCAGACAAAACACCTTATGAACTTTGGTTTGGTAATGTACCTACAGTAAAGTACTTTAGAATCTTTGGAAGCAAGTGCTACATCAAGAGAGATGATGGTGTTGACAAATTTGATGCTAGAAGCGATGAATGTATTTTTCTTGGTTACTCTACTAGGAGAAAATATTACAGATGTTTCAATTTAAGGTTGAAGAAAATCATTGAGAGTGCACATGTGAATATTGATGAGAAGTTCATGATTCAAGAGAGATATTATGAATATGCATCTATGATTGAAGATGAACCTAGACCGATCAATAAAGATATAGTTATTGAAGAAATGTTTGATTGTATAGATGTATCATGCAATAACCCTAAACCAAGTCAAGAAGAATAAAAAATTATAGATGAGAGTGTCACACCTAAAATCTCAAAATACACATCTAAATACCACTCTAAAGAAGATATCATTGGAGATCAGAGCATTAAATTTTTGACAAGATCTAGAGAAAAAGGTTCAACCATTGATGAAGAGGTATGCTTACTTTCACAGATTGAACCCTTAAGTGTTGAAGATGCATGTAATCATTCAGATTGGCAAAGTGCAATGCAAGAAGAATTAGATCAAATAATGAAGAATGACACATAGGAATTGGTCCCTAGACCTTGTGACAAGAACGTGATTGCAACTAAGTGGATATTTAGAAAAAAAATGAATGAAGATGGTACAGTGATAAGAAATAAAGCAAGATTTGTATGTAAAGGATATGCGCAAAGAGAGGGAATTAACTTTTCTGATACATTTTCCCCTGTGAGCAGACTGGAAGCTATAAAGTTACTTTTAGCCTATGCAACATTCAAGAACTTCAAAGTATATTAGATGGATGTCAAGTCATCATTTCTGAACAGTGACTTGAGGGAAGAAGTCTACATAGAGAAACCTGAAGGATTCAAACTTTCAGACAAACCAGACATGATATGCATACTAAAGAAAGCCCTCTATGGACTTAAACAGACCCCAAGAGAATGGTATGAGAGACTTGATGGATACTTAAAAAAGATTGGATTCAAAAAGGGAACAGTAGATTGCAGCTTGTTAATTAGAGAGACACCTAAAGGATTACTACTTTTTTCTATCTTTGTTGATGACATTATTTTTGGAGGTAATGACAAACTTAGTGCATAATTTGCAAAAGAGATGCAAAGTGAATTTGAAATGAGCATGATTGGACCTATAAAATACTTTTTGGGATTAAATGTAAAGAAGACAAACAAAGGTATATTCATAAATCAGTCTAAATATGTGAAGGAGATACTGAAGACATTCAAAATGGAAGATTGCAAGTCAGTAAGCACTCCTATGATAACAGGAAGAAAGATTTCTAAAAATGATGACTCCACTACAGTTGACAAAACACTTTACAAATACATGATTGGAAAACTCATATATCTCACTCAAGCAAGACCAGATATATCTAATGCAGTTGGCATTGTTGGGAGATTTGCAGCTGAACCTAAATAAAATCACTTAATGACAATAAAAAGAATATTCAGATATCTAAAGGGAACTATAGACTATGGTTTATGGTATCCTAACTCAGAAAATGTAGAAATTCATATATACACATATGCAGATTGGGTAGGTTGCATTGATGACAAAAAGAGCACCTTAGGAGGAGCAATATTTCTTGGAGACAGGTTGGTTACTTGGACAAGCAAGAAGCAAAACTATATTTCTCAGTCAAAACTAGAAGCTGAGTATGTAGCAGCCACATTGAATTGTTCAACAATGGTTTGGATCATATAAATGATTAAAGACTTTGGAATTTAGATTAATTATACTATTTTCATTCATTGTGACAACACAAGCACTATTAATGTCAAATAACCCTGTGATGCATGCAAAGACAAAGCACATAGAAATAAAATATCACTTTCTAAGAGAAAAAGTTGCAGAAGGAGAAGTGAAGTTGGATTATGTGAGAACCAAAGATCGGTTGGTAGACATATTCACAAAACCTCTATCAAAAGATACTTTTGAGTATCTCAGGAAGAAGCTGGGAGTAATTACCTTTCCTGAGTCTGATTAGAACTCATAGTAAATGCATCAGTCCTTGGTGACTGATGAGTGGTTGACTACTCTACTTTTGGAGTAGTACCTATATGTGGTAAATTTGCCCTTGTTAACTCACCATAAACTTCAACATAGTCCTTCTCTATTAGATACACACAAGAATGAATATGAGTTATTCATCCTATATTTCTACATGATTTGACATCTTGCCTTCTATCCATATGGGGTTTTCGAAATAGCTCTTAGAACAAGAGTCTCACAACCATAGACCAATCTAGGAATGAAGGATTTTTCTCCATGAATGCAATACAATGCAAGATTATCCTAAGAATTGAAAGATGTGAGGTTAATCTAAGACATGATTTCAATGCAATTATTCTAGAAATTGAAAGTAATCTATTGCAATAATGAAAT
>MU223392.1:2166238-2189826 GCA_018584345.1 Thuja plicata
ACATGAATTTCTCTTACACCCAAGATCCATAAAGGCGAGGGGAGAGGATACATTCATGTATTTCTTAGGATTACAATCTAAAAAACACTTCAATCACGCAAGACAATGATTCATTTTAAGCACCAACTGAAGTGTGTTTTAACTACCAAAAATAGACATAAGAATTTGTGAAAACACGGAAGGTATTTGAAAAAAAACATGCAATAAACCCATTAGTAGTTTGTAATGCCTTTCTTCATATCAACGTCCTACAATAAATGTGTTAGAATTTTATGATGGATTTTCTTTATCTCAGCGTCCTGCAAACCACTGTTATGCTATTTCAAAAGATAAAATCAGAGAAACACAGATGTCAGAAAATAGCAGGTGGTTAGAAAATTGAGGCAATAAAATATCAAAATGAAAGCTCTGGAATGTAATTTCGCGTGAAGATTTATGCTAGATCACGCGAAGAAGTGCCAAGAGCCACGCGAAGAACTAGAAAGTTTGTGTGAGATGCTCAGAAATTTCACGCAAGATTAGAACATGACTTGTACGGAAGTACGGAAATAATGAAAAAAAATGAAAAAAAATGAAATGAAATGAGGCCAGATCAAAATGTACCTTCCCCATGGTGGGCGCCAGAAATGTATGTGGTAGATTTGGCCTTGTGAACTCACCATACACTTCAACATAGTCCTTCTTCATCAGATATACACAAGACTGAATATGAGTTATTCATCCTGCCTGCCTGCATGATTCAACCTGTTGCCTTCTATCCAGATGAGGTTTTCAAAATAGCTCTCAGAATGAGAGTCTCACAACCATAGACCAATCTAGGAATGAAGTATTTTTCTCCATGAATGCAATACAATGCAAGATTATCCTAAGAATTGAAAGATGTGAGGTTAATCTAAGACATGATTTCAATGCAATTATTCTAGAAATTGAAAGTAATCTATTGCAATAATGAAATTATTCTATATGAGATATCAAGAAATGTGACAATAATTCAGTATTCTAACAATGCATGAAAAAATGAGTGGGGGTTTTGAATGAAGAATAAGAGTCCTTTTATAGACTCAGAGATGATCAAAACAGAAACTTTCCTCTTTGAAATAAAATAGATAGAAAAGCCCATTCAGAATAGAAAGCTTTATTTAAAAGAATACAATAAATTATTTTCTCTTTGCTTTTAACTGTTTTCTTTCTTTGATTTAATTATTTTATTTGATTTATCTATTTTCTCTCTTTAAAGCATAATTAAAGATAAGTTTCCAATTCTGAACAAAAGAATGATTTTTGAGAGACTATCCAATTAATTAAATAAATATGACCTCATAATTGCTTTTTCTCAATTATCCAAATAATTAAATTCAATCATTGAAAATGAGGATATTTATTTAATAATTAAATATCATTTAATTCCTTTTTCATGTGTCTTAGCTAAAGAGGGTGAATTAGATTTAATTAAAGTGCTAGGACTTTATAATTAAATTAATTCAATCATCAGGTTTGTTTAGCCAAATAGGTATTTAGGAATTAAATATGATTTATGATTAATACAGATTTAGGATTTTCTACATTTGACACTTAGGTCGAGTAGAGTCAGTTAAAACTTAGAATTTTCCTAGTACAATAGGACTTTGATGATTTAGAAGAATGACAAATGCAACAAAATTGGTTAGGGTTGCAAGATGCCAATTTTGGGGTTTTACAGTACCTGTGCTTATTTGTATTTGGCATCCTTTGTCATTGATGTCAAAGGGGGAGTATATAGTAAGGGGAAGCATATACTCTGGGGGAGTATATAGTCATGAAAATAAAAATACAGTTAGAGGAGCTACAACAGTGAAGAGGAACATTTGATGAGGATATTGAGAAAATTGTAAAAAGAAAGAAGATACTTTTGGATTGATGGTGTTTTTAATCATATGTTGCCATCAATGTCAAAGGGGGAGATTGTTGGAGATTTGTGTTTATAAAAATAGTATACAACAGTGAATTGTATTCACTTTTTCAGTATGGATATGTGGAAGCCTTGCGTAGTTTTTTTAATGTTTTAGACATAGCTACTATACCATGTGCATACATGTAGATTAAAAAGTTTAGTAATAGTTGAGTTATGTTACTCTGTTTACCAACCACAGTTTCAGAGGAATGTTTTTCAGAAAGCAGAGAGTAAATTTTTTTATTCTTTAGTTGCGCCTATCTACAGGATATGCATGTTCAGATTCATGTTTAGTTATGAGTCAAAGACAATTAACCAAAGGCTCTAATCGTGTTTCATTTGAAGCATGATGTTTGGGTAATTTTGGTGGAGCCAACTATGTGAAGTGATGCGTCTATTCACTTTGAGTTGCATGGTTCTAATTATGTTGTGTGCTTGGTTTGGCCAACTAGAGAAGCATTGAAGGGACTCCTACAGCCAACGTGATCATACGTTTTGGAAAAGATACATATAGCAGTTCATTGTGTAATTTCTAAGTGTGAATGAGAAGAAAAGAGATAGAAAAGGAACATAGTAGAATGCTAGTTGTTTTGGGACAGTGAAACTATTTAATTCATCAGTCAAAGATCTATGTGAAGAAGCAGTGAGTACATATAATACATTGGAACTGATCAAGATAGCAAGTCTACTCAAACAATTCATTATCAGATATAGTGTATATCTATTTTACTGAATGTTGTAGCCTTCATCATTTCAGCAGTGAGATTTTGGACAGTGAGTCCTCACCCCTAACAAGGTTATTTGTAAAAGACTCCTAACAGGGTCTGACCCTTAACCAGGGTACTGTACTTATTGCATTGTAAAGAACAAAACCTAACAAGGTTGTAATATCTTCTAACATAGATTATTATACTCAAGTACAATTCTTTGTGGGTGCTAATTCCCACCAAGGTTTTTACCTATTTTGGTTTCCCCATAACCAAAATTGTGGTGTTCTATTTTATGTTATCTTGATGTGTATATGCTTAATGTTATTCTGTAATTAATTGGAGAAAATAATTAAACTAGCTAATAACTGATTCACCCCCCCGCCCCACTCTCAGTTATCCCTTGGGACTATTCCAACAAAGCATCACTCAAAATTTTTGGAGGGAAGTTGTGAGTGCTGCTGTCTACACATTAAATAGAGTACAATTGAAGAATGACACAAAGAAGACACCATATTAGCTTTGGTATAGTCATACACCCAATGTATGTTACTTTAGAATCTTTGCTAGTCAATGTTATATATTGAAGGATGATAGAAATGGAAAACTTGACTGCAAAACTAAAGAAGGTATCTTTCTAGGGTACTCAACCAAAAGCAAGGCTTGTAAATGTCTTAACAAGTCATCTAAAAAAATCATTGAAAGTGCAATGTGAAAATAGATGAATTTGCAGAAAAGAATGACAAGGAAAGAAAAAAGGAACTAGAGGAATACAACAGGTTTGTTTATATAGAACCTGACACTCTACCTGAGAAACAGTGTGTCGCTCCCAAGCATCAGAACATTGAAATTGAGCATCAGGTTGAAATTACCAATGATTGGGATAATCCTCAAGATGATGTTATGAATAATGTAGATGAGAATGAAGGTGAAGAAGATGATCAGAATGATGAACATAAATCTAAATCAAAACTTTCCAAGTATGTCAGAAGACATCATCCACAGAATCAAATCATAGGAGACAAAAAGGCTAGAACAAGAATAAGAAGTAAATCACTTAATAACAGATGTCTACATTGTGATTTTGAGCCTAAATTTGTTAACAATGCACTTGAAAATGAAGAATGGGTCAGTGCTATGAATGAGGAAATATAATAGATTGAGAAGAACAATACATGGACACTAGTATTGAGACCAGATGACAAGAATGTCATCGGTACCAAATGGATATTCAGTAACAACCTGAATGAGAATGGAGAAGTCACTAGAAACAAAGCAAGATTAGTATGCAAGGGATATGCACAAGAAGAAGGTATTGATTATGGAGAAACTTTTGCACCCGTTGCCAGAATAGAAGGAGTTAGAATCTTACTTTCTTAGACTTCATTTAAAGGATTCAAGGTATACCAAATGGATGTCAAATCTGCATTCCTAAATGAAATATTGGAAGAAGAGGTATACATTGAACAACCAGAAGGGTTTGTTGATCCAGATAAGAGAAACATGGTATGTAGACTACAAAAATCCTTGTATAGATTGAAACAAGCACTAAGAGCCTGGTATGAAAGACTTCACTCATATCTCATTAGCATAAAATTTGTTAGAACAAGTGCAAATAGCAATTTTTACTTAAAAGAAGATACCGATGGTAATATTCTGATTGCTGAAATTTTTGTTGATGATATCATTTTTGGGGGAAATGAATTGTTATGAGAATCCTTTGCTAATGAAATGAGCAAGGAATTTGAAATGTCTATGTTTAGAGAGATTAAATTCTTTCATGGTCTATAGATTCTTCAACAAGATGCAGGCATATACATCACTCAGCTCAAATACATCAAGGAAGTGCTAAAGATATTCAAGATGGAAGATTCCAAACCAGTTGGACCACCTATGGCTACCGAATGTAAGCTGACAAAAGAAGACAAATCCAATGAGGTAAATCAGACCTTATATAGATCAATGATTGGAAAGCTAATGTATGTTCTTCACATAAGACTAGATATAGCACACGCAGTTGGAATTATTGCAAGATTCTCTACTAATCCCAAACAATCACATATGACTGCTATCAAGAGAATTCTGAGATATCTAAAGAACACCGAGGACTATGGCTTATGGTACAAGAGAGAAGGAAAATTTGAGCTATAAGTCTATATAGATGTTGATTGGGCTGGAAACATTGATGATCAAAAGAGCACAACTTGAGGAGAATTCTTCATGGGTGACAGACTTGTCACATGGATCAACAAGAAACAAGGATGCATCTCTTACTCAATTGCAAAAGCAGAATATGTGGTTACTGATGCAAATTTCTAATATTGCATGGATCAAACAATTGCTGGAAGGTATGCATATGAAGATCCTTGAACAAGTAATTATCTATTGTGATAAAACCAGTGCAATAAAAATTTCTAAGAATCCAGTCATGCATGATAAGAATAAGCATATGTCTATCAAGTATCACTATCTGAGAGAAAAAGTTGAAGCAAAGGAAGTGACACTAGAATATGTTCAATAAAAGGAACAGTAAGTTGATATATTCACCAAGCCATTACCAAAGGATACATTTGAGTACCTGAGACAGAGACTAGGGTCCAACCCTTGTCTATCGGTCAGTAATCTGACTAGGAGGTTGCATCAGCCTATACCAAATATGATAATCAATCATGTTGATGCAAACACTAAGATGGGTAGCAAAAAATACATCTGTACATACAAGGTACATATCTGCACCAAAAATTAGAACTTTGTACTATTGATGGATAGGGAAATTCAAGGAATATATTATGCAAAGGAATGGAACATGATATAGATGTTAAAACAAGGAGTTTTTTTTTTGGCATTGTTGTCAAAGGGAGAGATGTTCTCATTATCATCAGGGAGAAATTTGCATTATCATACAAAGGGAGAGATGATCTCATTATCAAAAGGAGAGATGATTTCATATCACATAAAGGAGAGATATGATAAAGGGAGAGATTATATCATTATCCATGAAGAGAAGTTCCTGAGAATCAGAAGGAAGAGTTAATCAATATTCTAAGGGAGAGAAATTGATTACATATGAAATATCCATCTATGGGAGAAGAGTAACAAAGGGAGAGAGTTTAGACAAAGAGAAATATTGTTGTCAAAGGAAAAAGATATTATCAAGAAGAGGAACGGTCAAGGTAGAGCACATATTAGAACAAAGATATCAGATGATACATCTATCCATTGAAGGGGTTGAAGATTGAAGACAACCACTCTGCAGGAAACAAATTTTAGCTGTTTTTTGAGCTTACTGAGAGCCAGACATTTGTAATAGTTACATTAGGAAAGCTTGATGAAACTCTTTATTTTGTATTGTAATTAGTGATAGTATAGTATGATAATGTATTATGTTTCCATCAATGCCAAAGGGAGATATTGATGACATGTAACTAACTGAATGTTTAAAGATGTTAAATTGATGACCGAAATGCAGAAGGATAATGGAATACATTAAATCAGTTAATGGATTGTATTGTCATTGATGTCAACTTGATATAATCTAATAGGTGTAGGCTTTAAAATAGGGGGGGTTTAAAACGTAAGGTGTTGGAAAGGGATAAGATGGTTTGATTGTTAATTATTGTTTGATTTGATTAAAGTGTGTTGAATTCCTTTACCCTACTTTACACTTAATTGAATTTGATTGATTATGTATTGCAATTGTGATTAGGGAGAAGATAAGATGTTCCCCTTTTATTCCCAAATGTGCAAATGGGAGATCCAAATTGATTAACCCAAAGGAAGGGTTAATGCACAAATGAATCAACTATTTGGAAAGGAGAATAACAAGAAGGATATCTTAAATTTTGTTAATTATATGTATAGATATGATATATGATAGTAATTGAAGATATAGGAGAAATGTACTAAGCTTAAAGGATTGTAGATCAAAGAATGATGTTTTCTGAGGTCTGTAGACTATTTCTAGAAAAACTGACAGTTGATCCCAAATCGGAACGTAGAGACAAACAAAACCCAAAAATATTTTTCCATCCCAATGTCATCTTATGAAAAAGGTTGACCTTGACCCACAAATGTCAACCCTAAACCAATAATATTGACCCTGACCTGCACAGGTCTAACAGAGAATCTGTTCGCGCTATCCGAAAGAAAGTTGAAAAGGGTATCCAGATCTGGTCTCAAATCTGTTGTTCTGAACTTGTACCTACAAGAAAAAGAGGATTTTTTTTTGTGGGGGAGGGGTTTTCCTTGGTCAAAGGCCAGTTTTGGAATTAACCTCAAATATATGTAATTGAAATTGCAGAAATAGACAAAGTAAATGCTTAAATTCACTTTGCTTGTAATAGTCCTTGTGGCAGATTCAAATCCTTGGATCCACAAGTATGCTTCAAAATGTGGAATGTAGAAAGGTAGGATGTCTTCAATCTCCTACTTGTAAATCTCCAACACCAAGTCTTGAATGGGTTCTTGAATTTGGAATAGGCTTGGAAGAAGGTGGATGGAGAGATCACCAAAAGGGCACTATGTAGCTTGAATCCTTCAATGGCCTCCAATGGATCTCCTTCATGAAAATGGATGCTTGACTGGATGAATGATTGGTTTTAATATTTCTCCTTAGCTTTCTTGAATCACCCTTGAAGATAGTTTGAGAATACTTGATCACAATTAGAAGACTTAGGTCGCTTGATGATGGTTAGAGAAAATGAGAGGAGAAGGCTCCCTTTTATATGAAACTAGGGCACAATCTTCTAAGGAGGCAAAAATAGGACAATTAAATTTCCATTAAAGCCTTTATCCCTGGGAGAGGACCTATATTAAATATAATTTAGGAATCAACACTTTGGAACCCAAAATAGCCGACCTGGAAGCGGGAAAACACTTTTTGCAAAGACCAACATCTAAAACTGTGAGACCCCAAGATCTAAACCTTAGGTCAAGGTCTAGGTTGACCTTGACCTAGGTCAGGGTCAGGGTCGACATAGACCTAAAAGGTCAACCTTGACCCTAAAGCCCAGAATCACCAGTTTGTAGTTTAGAATGCAGAAATTGGGCTAAACAAGAGTGGAAAGAAGGACAGAACAGGGGGGAAGCCATGACAAGCTCAAGAACCCATTCAAGGTGCTTTTCATGACCCCAAACCACTCACTCAGAAGGCTAAAAATTTCTAAAATGGAAGTGCTTCCATTTTCCAACTATATAATAGGTTATAATCAAAGTGTCAAAGAATTCAGAGAATCAAAGAGAAAAATATTATGCTTTTAGTAATGCATAAAAGACAAGCATTCACAATATGACTTCAAACATCGATGGTCAGTGGAACACTAACGGACAAAGATCACCAAAATTAAAGTCATAGTGATGCCCAAACAAGAACACTGATGACAAAAATCACAAGCATAACCGATGGCCAGAAACATAGTTTAAACCAACGGAGAATCCCCAGGAGAACTGGAGTGTTGACCGATGCTATCAAAGAGTTAAACATCGAAATTAACTTGAGTTCACAAGTGAAAAAATATCTAGCTGGCAGAGGTAAATATAAATTTGACTAGTATTTATCTTTGTTTTCATCGATAAGATAAAGCCAGAGATAAGTAATGGATTTAAAGTTGGTTTTTCCAGTTGGCAAGAAGATTTCAGTGAGATAAAATAGGAGATTTTCTTTAAATATAATTGGTGAGAATTGTGGGTCATGCCAAGATCAAGAAGATTAATAACCTAACAAAGTTCATATCATGTCTATAAAGAGATAACTCAATTCATTATGAATTAGTGTGGTGGGTGAATAAATGAAAAGAGGATGCTAAATAGAAACTGATGAAGAGAAAATTCATATAGTCTTGATTAACAAGCTGAGGAAATAGCTAAAGTTTTTTGTAGACACCGAGAAATAGAGAACAACATCACCAAGAAAAATCAAAGTGGAGCAAAAGGTATAAACTGAGATATATTGATCATAATAGTTTTATGAGATTACAATAGATCTGAAAATCTGCAAGTATAAGATGTATATGTGAACACATCATACTATTTCATTTTAACCATTGATTCAGAAAGTCTCTTAACCGAGTGGGATTTAAATATCCTTTATATATTGAGATACATCCCAAGGAGTATCAAAAATTTTGATCATGAAGATAACATGAGATGCCAGATACCTATTCATAGGCCAAGTGAGTGTTTGATCAAGGAAGGTAGCATAGAGATTCCTGATATCAAGTGACAGACTAAATTTTTAAATCCTCTAACAAGGTCACACCTAACAGTGTGATTGTAACTTTTAACAGGGTTGGCTCTTCACCGAGCTCAATTCAGAAGAGTGAAAATTTTGGGTTACCAGTCCCAAGTGGTTTTTCCCTTAACAGGGTTTCCACGTTAAAAATCCATGTGTCAATGTGTTTATGCGTCATTACTTTAGTATTTTGCATTACACTTAATTAATTGGATTGATCGGTATACTCTAGATAATTTACTATCTTTCAGTAAATTAACAGACTGCTATTTGGTAAACATATAGTAGAAGGTTTTACAAGGTGTTCTGAGCAGTAGTAATTTTATAAGTATAATTTGGAGGCATTCATTTTATAGGAGTGAAGATAACTAGAGGTTTAATATTGTGGTACTAAGTTTTTGGGTTTATTATTGGAATATTTTTGATGCCACTGATTCACCCCCCCTCTCAGTTATTACAAACATCTACCTCAGTTGTTCTACCATTTCTTTGGAAACCTTGCTCTGATACCAATTATTGAACACTTTCAGATGCTGTGAGGGTGGTGAATCAATATTTATAAAAAATTTAATAATTATCAGCCATCCATTCCAATTAACTTATGTGCAAAATAAATATTTGAAACAAAATGATCAAGAGACAAGGACACCAATATTTTTACATGGAAAACCCAATGTAGGAAAACAAATTATGAGAATCACACTCACTATATAAAAATTGATTACAATATTTTAGGCTAGAGGCCAAGGATCTCAATACTCCTCTTCAAAATTATAAACTAAGGTGCACAATTTTAGGGAAAGATACAAGGACTTTGTAATCATTGAAGATCATTTCTTTTGGGATACATACAATAGGAATGCTTACAATGAAATATCATTGTTGAACTTAATAGAATTGAATTCCCTAAAATGTTGATTTCAACTCTGTATTTTATACATTAGTAATTGACTTCATGACTTCTATTCTACACATTCACACATTTTTAATTCATAATATACCATACATAGTCATACACTTCTCATTTCTTGATCTTTGAAAGATATCTACCTTTATATATCAACCAAAACACAAAATAACATCAATTAGGTTGGCCTATTTATATATAATGTGCAAAACTTAGACCCCCAACCCCAAACTCACTCTCCAAAGATTGAGGAAGGGAAATAAGATGTGCGAGGCATCACACTATGTTGTAATATCTTCCATTAAATCCTAGATCATCACCATTAACTTTGAACCAACCACACAAACCAAAATATCTTGAGTTGGCCCCAAAAAGGTAACACTATTAATACACATTGTCTAAGAAAACCACAAAATGTAGTGTACTAAACCTCAATCATTTCTACAAAATGAAAAAAATAGTATCTTATCAATACCAATATGTCAATAGATTATGCAAGAGCATCTTGAGATCTTAGCAATCTTGCATTAACTAAAAACATTTGTTTTATGTTTTTCCATTTGATCAGTATCTGAGTTTCTTTCTACATCTATTCAATTTGGATCTTTTGTCATTGTGATCCTTACAATGTGTTTGTAGCATCATGTGGAACCTTTCCCTAGGTTGACACTTCATTTGGTTACTTTGTGCATGAGATCTTGAAGTTTCTTGGCGGGACTCTATTGTTCTTCATGTTTTCCGGCCAGTTTGTGTTTTTCTGATCTTGCAAAGGATTTCTCAAACGGTGAAGCTTAATGGCTCATTTATTTATGATATTATATTTGTGGCCAACCTACTTGAGGGATCACGATTCTTATTTCTTTCATTGGAAGTAGATCCTGATGATTTGGGTCTTAGCCTATATTTTTAATATGTTTCCTATTCTTGGGAAATGTAATCTCTCTAGGATGACCTATTATTTGCGAAGGCTTTATAAGCTTATGAATTTTTTCCTTAATGGTAGAAGTTGATAACGAAAAATGGAATCTCTCATAAGATTGTATTAATGTACCTGAATGCTAAGGATATTGTAAGGAATTATGAATGTAATTAGGCCTGTATGCCTGACATGTATAACTGCATGTGGCAGATCCATAATATATGATTTTTTTGTTAATTAGAAGACCAATCTTTCATATCTCTCTACTGTTACTTGTTTATTCTGTAGTGTGACTCATGCTTCAAGGATATGATATATATCTTTGATTTCCTTCCTTCCTTGACTACTCCAAGTGGTATCAATGCTAGTTTTTTATTTTGTTGTTGCAGATCGTGGTTTGTGAGATTGTGAAGTCCTATATTAATTTGTTCTAGGGTGGCAGAGTGAGTATGTTTCTTGCAGATGTAGAGGAATATTCATGTAAGATGGCTCATAGATAAAATTCTAGAGGTGGAAGGAGATAAGAACATCTATTTGTGTTGGATATGTTGAGGTGAATTGAAGCTAGGTTAGAAGTTGTGAAGACATCCCAGAGAAGAGGTTGACATATTGAGGACGTAATTGATGATGAAGAAGAAAGAAATGAAGAAGAAGCCGAAGGAGGTGAGAGAAACCTTAACCCAAACTTGAACAAGGAGATGATAGATTCATAAAATCCATAACTAGAGTGACTGCAAGACCACATTTCAATCCACCTAATTATTATGATAAATTGGATTCATATGAATTTCTAGATTGGATCTCAGATATGAAAAAGTACTTTGATTAAGAAGGTACGGATGGAGATAAGAAGGTGAATTATATTTGCACAAAGTTGAGAGGACATGAATCTTTATGGTGGGAACATTTGAAGACTGGTGGACAAAGAAGAGGCAAGGCTAAAATCATATCATGGGATAGGATGGTGAACAAATTTAAAGCTAAGTTTTTATTTGTTGATTACCAAGTAAGTTTGTTTAGAAAGTTTTAGAATCTAAAGAAAAAGGATCTTAGTGTGAAGGAGTATACTGAGGAATTTTATAAGTTAGATATTAGATCTGGCCATTTTGATTATGATGTTGAAAGAGTTGCGAGGTACCTGAATGGTTTGAGGACATATATTCAAGATAAGATTAGTTTGGTGAGATTCCAAAGTGTAGAGGAAACTTACCAATATGCCCTAAATATGAAGAGAAGTTGAAAAAAAGGCATGAGAAAATACAAAGAGGAAGATGTGGAAGATTTAAGAGAGGAAGAGCCTTGAATAGTGGAATATTTTATTCATATTAGAAAAAAGGAAATATTTAATTCAAAGAGGATAATTGATACCAAAGAGATGAAAGAAACTTTGGGCAATCGAAGACACCATGTGTGGTAGCGCATATATCTATTTGGAAATCTCAATCAACATCCAAGGTCATATAGTAATTCAAGACCGATTATTAGATTAGAAACTTTATTGATTACTATCTTCATACAAGGAAATGTGATATCTTAAAATATTGACTGGTTGGGCATAAGCGTTTTGGGAGAAATTAAGAAGTTGGTAATATACATACTTCATTTGTGTGGAAGTATCCAATCAATGGCTAGGAACAAGCACAATTAGCAAGTTGAGATATATACAAGCCAATCACGGAGCAACATAACACAATATAGAACATCATGCTTCCTTACTCATCATCGATGAAAAGAGAAGAAGATATGAAGGAGATTAATTAACTGTAATCTCAGATCAGTTATAAATATACAGAGGATATAGAGATTAGTCTGAGATGGAAATTCCATATGCTTCTGTCATCATACACCAGTATACATCCAACAAAACTACTAGAGGGTATTTGCATTAAGAAAGAAATTGATCTATACACATATAAAGAGCCTACACTTTAAGATCAAGGAGCACCTCTTATGAATATTTTCCTATCAAGAGAATAAGAAATCAATACTTAGATGGACATATCAGCATTAATAACCCATATTCAAGTCTACATAACATATAGAGTCCCTCTGAAGTTACAAATTGATTCCCGACATACCTATGATTATCTTGCTCCCAATGTCTAAAGTATTTTTGATATATAGATGTTATCAAAGTTATTCATCTCAAAAGAAATCAATCTTCCAACAAGACTATCAACAGTAATGTTATTTATAGGTGCTTCTCTCATTTCATGTGTTGCAGAGACTCTTATAGAATATATAGGTAATAGAGTTCTAATAATCTTAGTCTCAATAGTGTCTTCAACACTGGTTCCACCAGATCCTTGAATATCATTCACAAATTTCTTAAGTCTTGTACTATAATGTGTTATGTTCTCTCCTTCCTTCATTCTCATATCATCAAACTTTCCTCGAAGACTTTCAGCTTTAGCTCTCAGTAAATTTGCATCTCCTCCATAACATAGTAAAAGCTGATCCCACATCTTCTTGGCAGTTGTACATGTCTTTATGTCCTCAAATTCTACATCGGTAAGTGAAGAAGCAATCTCCACCATTATAAGGTTATGTTCATGTTTCTCTTTCATCTAATTAACAATCAAAGGTCCAAAAGGTAGAATAAATTTCTTATACAAATAATCTACAATGTTGTCTCCAATTCCTGATAAGTATAGTCTCATTCTTCTTTTCCATGTCGAGAAGTTATTCTTGTTCAGCTTCTGTGTGTCTCTCTTATACATCTTGTGATCTTTAGCTTTAGTCCTTCAAAACTTTTATCTCAAACTTTAGTCAATAGTGTTTACTGAATGTCAATAACTTAATACTGTGATTACTGATCTAGATCAATAAAATAAAGTGTAAAGTAAAATAACAATCCACAATCATTCATGCACATTGAAACATAGATTTTTAATGTGGAAACCTTGCTAAGGGAAAAACCACGTAGGACCGGTAACCCAAAATATTTTCACTCTTCTAAAGTGAGCTCAGTGAAGAGCCAACCTTGTTATGATGAACTATAACTAATTGAATATTTGAAGATGAAAAATTTTATGATCACTGAGATGTAGAAAGTAAATGCAAGACATTAATCAGTTAATGTATTTAATCTTCATTGATGTCAACTTGATATGGTATGATTTCTCATACACATATTGTCACAACACTTAAAGATCTGAAAAGACAAAGTTTTTGTCATTGATAATCATGTACACTGAGTGACAATAAACCCCGAGCACAGAAGTTCATAGTGGTACCCGAGAAAATGATACCCGAGAAAGAATTACCAAGCTAACTACAGTTGTCACCAAACATAACTGAAGTTGATTCCTGAGCTATCTGCAGTAGTCACCGAGCACAACACAAGTGTTGACTAACAGGAATTGGAGTTGGGAAAATGAAAAAACAACTTAGCTAGCAGAGATAATTATAGATTTAACTGTTTGATTACTTTTTTCATCGATCAGTTAAAATCTAAAGATAAGAAGGAGATTTAAAGCATGTTTTATTCCAGAAAACAAGGAGATTTTTATAGATTAAAACTAAAGCAAGCATGGCGAGCTTTATGGATCAAGAAGTGATCGACGAAGAAAACAAGAAGGACAAGAATGGTGAAATAATGTCTATATAAAGAGACAAGTAATTCATTATGAAAGAGAGGAATGCTAAAGAGAATTATGGTGAAGATAAAAATTCTTCATACAGATCTGATCATAGAAGTTGAAGAATAGAGCTAAGAATTTTGTAGACACCGAGCAATAGAGAAGCAACAAAATTCACCAAGCAGAAAGAAGTAGAGAAAAGTAATTGAAGAGAACATTGATCAGAAGATGTATTATGAGCTTACAATAGATCTGAATATCTACAAGATTTAGTTGTATTTATGAACAGACCATTAATTTAGAAAATCTCTTAACAGATTAGGATTTAACCATCCTTTATATATTGAGATACATCCCAAGGAGTATCAAAAGGTTTTCATGTTGACACCATAATGAATGCTAGGTCAAGTGATAAATCCTCTAACAAGGTTTCACTTAACAGTGTGTTTGTAACCTTTAACAGGGTTGGCTCTTCACCGAGCTCACTTCAAAAGAGTGAAAATTTTGGGTTACCGGTCCCAAGTGATTTTTACCCTGACAGGGTTTCCACGTTAAAATTACATGTGTCAAATGTGTATATGGTCCATTGCTTTGATGTTTTTCTTTACACATTACTAAAACAAGATTTATCGGTAAACACTAAGTTATTTACTGTATTTTGGTAAAGGTTAAGAAATGATAGACTGATATTCGATAAAGCTTAAGGAAAGGATAAAAAGTATAAAAACAAAGAAATATGTACATGTTATATTTACAAAAGGCATACATCTTGTAGGACTAAAGATAACTAGAGGTTTTATATTTGTGGTATAAAGTTTTGGGTTGATTTATTGGATTAATTTTTGAGGCCACTGATTAACCCCCCCCCCCCCCCCTCAGTTATTCTAATAATTGGTATCAGAGCTTGTGTGCTTAGAAAGAGATTTTTAAGACTTAAACTAAAGATCACAAGATGAGAAAAAGGGATGTGCCTAAGTTGAACAAGGACAAATTTGCATCATGGCAAAGCATGATAAGACTCCACCTATCAGGTATTGGAAATGATGTCACTCAATACTTAGATACTGAATTTGTTTTACCTACTGGACCTCCAATAGTTGATCAATTGAGAGAAAAGCATGAAAACAATTCTATGATGATATAACTTGCTTCCTCACTCTCTGAAGCTAAATTTGAAGATTTCAAATCATGCACCACTGCAAGGTAAATGTGGGACAAATTGAAGCTAGTACATGGAGATAAGAATGTGTTGAGAGCTAAGGCAGAAAGCCTAAGAGGAAGGTTTGATGACCTAAGAATGAAAGAAGGAGAAAACATCACTTAGTACAGCTGTAGAATCAAAGAGGTTGTTAACGATATCTGAGGAGTAGGAGGTGTACTTGAAGAAGAAACAGTGGTAAGTAAAATTCTAAGAACCTTACTGCCTGTTTACGCTATTAGAGTATCTTCTATACAAGAAATGAGAGTAGTAGAAAATAACAATGTTACTCTAGATATTTTGATTGGTAGACTTATTTCATTTGAGATGAATAACTTTGACAACAATGTCTTACCAACTATTGAATCTGCATTGAAATATTCTTTGAAAATAACTAAATCAAGTCAAAAAATATTATGAGAAATGATAGTGAAAGTGATAGTGATGACCAAGAACTTGATGAGATTGTAGCACTAATTGCAAGAAGATTGCAGAGAGGCAAAGGAAGATACACAGATAAATTACCATTGGTATGTTTTAATTGTAAAGAGATTGGAAACTTTACTGCTAGATGTCCTAACAAAAGAAAACAAGACAAAAACAATGAAAAATCCTATGAAAAGAAGTTTGACAGAGGTGATGACCGAGATTACCAAAGCAACCGACAATCTTATAGAAGAGATAAACAAGACTACAAGGACAAAGGGAAGAAAGCTTGTTACCTGGCTGAGAACAAAGCTGAAAACAATTACACTGAATCTGATGAAGATATTGAGGTGGTATTTGTTGTTGTGAAGGATGATTCAGATGAAGAAGAAAGGTATGTTGAGACTGCACTCATATCTAAGGTTAGTAAAAATGATGTCTGCATTATTAATAGTGGATGTACTCACCATATGACTGGAGATAATGAAATTTTTGAAACTTTTGAATATTATAATGGTGGATCAGTAAGAATGGGTAATGAATCACATTGTCCAGTTGAAGGTAAAGGAACAATCATGTTGAATAATATGATCTGATGTGAAAATATATATTGGGTGAAAGGACTTAACTATAATATATTAAGTGTTTCACTGCTGAATACCATAGGACATCGAGTTGCATTTGAGAACAAAAAGGCAAAGATCTTTATTGAATCAGGAAGGTTGATCAAAACTGGTAAACAAACAAAAGGTAACCTATTATATCTTGATGATATTAATACTACTCGATTAATGGCTAAAAATGAATACATGTGGCTATGGCATAAAAGGTTATGTCATGTGAATTTTGACAACATGGTGAGGATAAGAAATAAAAGGAAAGTAAGAGGCTTACCGAGCATGTCAAATCTTGACCATGTCATGTGTAAGAATGATCAAAAAGATAAAATGAAAAAGTCTAGTTTCAAGAGAAAAAACTACACATCTAATGCTATTCTAGAGCTAGTTCATACTGACTTCTGTGGACCAATGAGAAAAAAGAGCTACTATGGTGATAGATACTTCATTCTCCTTGTTGATGATTATTATATAATGATGACTATTATGTTCTTAAAAGAGAAATCAAAAGCATTCAAGATGTTTAAATGGTATAAATCTATAGTGGAAAAAAAAAGTGGAAAGGAACTAAAATTTCTAAGATTAGATAGAGGAGGAGAATTTATTTCTGATGAATTCACTAAATTTTTTAATGAGCTTGGAATTCAAAGATAGTTTTCTACACCGAGAACAACACAACAAAATGGGATTGCTGAAAGAAGGAATAGATCCATTATTGATTATTCCAAACACTGATGATTGAGAAAGGCATCACACAAACATTCTAGAGAGAAGCTGTCAGTACTGCTGTCTACACATTAAATCAAGTTCAATTGAAGAAAGACACCAATAAGACACCTTATGAGCTATGGTATTGATACACACCCAATGTAAGTTAATTCAGAATTTTTGGAAGTCAATGTTATATTTTGAAGGATGATAGAAATGGAAAGCTTCACTCCAAAGGTGAAGAAGGAATATTTCTAGGGTATTCTACTAAATCAAGGCTTATAAATGTCTTAACAACTCCTCTAACAAAATCTTTGAAAGTGCACATGTCAAAGTGGATGAATTTGCTGAGAAAAATGATGAGGAAAGCATAAAGGAACTAGAAGACTACAATAGGTTTGTCTATAGTGAAGAACCTGACACTCTGCCCGAGAAAAAGTGTATCACTCCATAGCAAAATAATAATGCACCTGAGCATCAGGCTACAAACACTGAAAATTGGGAAATTGCTCACAATGATGTACCGAGCGATGAAGATAAGAATGAAGGTCAAGATGATGAAAAAAGATCTGAACCAGTACTTTCCAATTATGTCAGAAGACACCATCAATAGAACCAGATCATAGGAGACAAAAGGGATGGAATGAAAACAAGAAGTAAGTCACTGAACACTAGATGTTTAATTTGTGATTTTGAGCCTAAATCTATTAGTACTGCACTTGAAAGTGAAGAATGAGTCAATGCTATGAATGAAGAGATAGAGAAGATTAAGAAGAATAGAACATGGCCATTAGTACCTAGACTGGATGAAAAGAATGTCATTGGTACCAAATGGATATTCAGAAACAAGCTAAATGAGAATTGAGAAGTCACAAGGAACAAAGAAAGACTAGTATGAAAAGGGTATACACAAGAAGAAGGTATTGACTATGGAGAAACCTTTGCACTCATTGCTAGAATAGAAGGAGTAAGAATTATACTTTCTTATGCTGCTTACAAAGGATTCAAGGTATACTGAATGGATGTCAAATCTGCATTCCTAAATGGAATACTAAAAGAAGAAGTATACATTGAACAACCAGAAGGGTTTTTTGATCCTAACAATAGAAAAATGGTTTGTAGGCTACACAAAGCCTTGTATGGATTGAAACAAGCACGTAGAGAATGGTATGAAAGACTTCACTCCTATCTCACAAGTATTGGATTTGTAAGAACAAGTGATAACAATAATTTGTATTTAAAAGAAGATACTGATGATAACATTATGATTGCTGAAATATTTGTTTATGATATCATATTTGGAGGTAATGATATGTTATGTGAATCATTTTCTGCTAAAATGAGTGAAGAGTTTGAGATGTCAATGTTTGGGGAGATCAAGTTCTTTCTTGGTCTACAAATTCTTCAACAAGATGCAGGCATCTACATCACACAATCCAAATACATCAAATAAGTTCTCAAGATATTCAATATGGAGGAATCCAAGCTAGTTGGAACACCTATGGAAACCTAATGCAAGCTGAAAAAGGAAGACACGTCAACCAACATAAATCAAACCTTATATAGATCTATGATTGGAAAACTCATGTATGTTGTACATACTAGACCAGATATAGCACATGCAGTTGGAATAGTTGCAAGATTCTTTGCTAATCCCAAGGAATCACACATGACTATTGTCAAAAGAATTCTGAGATATCTTAAGAATACCAAAGACTATGGTCTATGGTATAAAAGAGAAGGAAAATTTGAGCTTCAAGTCTATACAGATGTTGATTGGGATGGAAACATAGATGACAGAAAGAGCACAATAGGAGGATCATTCTTCATGGGTGATAGACTTGTCACATGGATAAGTAAGAAGCAAAGATGCATCTCTCAATCTACTGCAAAAGAAGAACATGTGGCTGCTACTGCAAATTGCTCTAACATTGCATGGATCAAAAAATTACTGGAAGGTATGAATATGAAAATTCTTGAACTAGTGATTATCTATTGTGATAATACTAGTGCTATCAACATTTCAAAGAACCCTGTCATGCATGCTAAGACACAACATATAGCTATCAAGTATCATTACTTAAGAGAACAAGTGCAAGAGAAAGAGGTGATACTGGAATATGTTTGATCCAAGGAATAATTAGCAGACATATTCACAAATCCATTACCTAAAGATACATTTGAGTACCTGAGAAAGAGACTAGGGGTCTGACCCTTGTCTACTAGTCACTAAGCTGACTAGGAGGCTGCATCAGCCTACACATTATCAGAAGATCATTCATGTTGATGCAAGAAAAGATATGGACTACAAAGATATATCAGTACATATAAAGGTACCTATTTGCACCGAACACCAAAGTTATTGTATTGTTGATGGAGAGGAAATTCTAGGAATATATTATGAAAAAAATATATAGTTTACCATTGTTGTCAAAGGGACATATGTACTTAGTTAATATGGAGAGAAGTATTCAATGAAATATATTTCCGTCAAAGGGAAAATAGATATGAAATATCTATAATAATCATCTAAAGAGAGAGAAAATAACTATCAATCAAGGAGAGGAATAGTCAAAGGGAGAAAAAATGTCAGAGAAAGATAAACACTACATATCTATCTAGAAAAGGGAGAAGAGATTCTACAACAAAGGGAGAGACAGGATCAGAAGTTGTTACATCTGTCTAGTCAAGGGAGTGAAGAATGAAGAGAAATACTCTGCAAGAATCAAATCTAAGCTAGAAGAGCTTACCGAGAGTCAGACATTTGTATTGGTTATAGAAAAATAAGTTTGGTAGAGATTGATGAACTACAACTGATATATTTCATATTGTATTAGTATTATGTAGTATGTTGCCATCAATGCCAAAGGGAGAGATTGATGAACTATAATTGATTGAGTGTTTGAAGATGACAAAGTTGATAAGCACTGAGATGCAGAAAGTAAATGCAAGACATTAAATCAGTTAATGTATTGTAGTTTCATTGATGTCAACTTGATATGGTATGATTTCTCATACACATATTGTCACAACACTTAAAGATCTGAAAAGACAATTTTTTTTCATCGGTAATCATGTACATTGAGTGATAGTAAAGCCCAAGCACATAAGTTCACAGTGTTACCCAAGCAAGTGATACCCGAGCAAGCATTCCCAAGATAATTGTAGTTGTCACTGAACATAACTGAAGTTGATGCCTGAGCTATCTGCAATAGTCACTGAGAACAACTAAAGTGTTGACCGATGGGAACTGAAGTTGGGAAAATGACAAAACAACTTAGCTAGCAGAGCAAATTTTAGAGTTAACTGTTTGATTACTTTGTTTTCATTGATCAGTTAAAAGCTAAAGATAAGAAGGATATTTAAAGCATTTTTTATTCCATAAAAAGGAGAGTTTTATGGATTAAAACTAAAGCAAGCATGGTGAGCTTTATGGATCAAGAAGTGATCAACGAAGAAAACAAGAAGGACAAGAATGGTGAAATCATGTCTATATAAAGAGACAAGTAATTCATTATGAAAGAGAGGAATGTAGAAGATGATTCTGGTGAAGATAAGAAGTCTCCATACAGATCTAATTATACAAGTTGAAGAACAGAGCTAATAATTCTATAGACACCGAGCAACAACATTCACTGAGCAGAAAGAAGTGGAGCAAAGGAATTGAAGAGAACATTGATCAGAAGAGGTATTATGAGTTTACAATAGATATGAACATCTGCAAGATTAAGTTGTATTTATGAATAAATCATCTACTATTTAAGTTTAACTATTGATTCAGAAAATCTCTTAACATAGTAGGATTTAACCATCCTTTATATATTGAGATACATCCAAAGGAGTATCAAAAGGTTTTCATGTTGACAACATAGTGAATACTAGTTCAAGTGATAAACTGTTAGTGATAAATCCTCTAAAAAGGTCGCACTTAACAGTCTAATTGTAACCTTTAACATGGTTGGATCTTCACTGACCTCACTTCAGAAGAGTGAAAATTTTTGGTTACCGATCTCAAGTGGTTTTTCCCCTAACAGGGTTTCCACATTAAAAATCCATGTGTCAAATGTGTATATGGTTCATTGCTTTGATATTTTTCTTTACACATTACTAAAATAGGATTGATTGGTAAACACTAAGTTATTTATTGTAGTTCGGTAAAGGTTAAGAAAAGATAGACTGTTATTTGGTAAATCTTAAGGAAAGGATAAAACGTATAAACACCGAGAAGTATATACATGTTAGATTTATAAAAGGAATACATCTTATAGGACTTAAGATAGCTAGAGGTTTTATAATTGTGGTATAAATTTTGGGGTTGATTTATTGGATTAATTTTTGAGGCCACTGGTTCACCCCCCCTCCCCCCTCTTAGTTATTCTAACATTTTAAAGGTTACAATGCACACTGTTAAATGTGACCTAGTTAGAGGATTTAAAACTAACAGTTCCCTCTTGACCATGCATTCATTATGGGGTCAAAAAGAAAACACTCAACATTCTTTGAATGTTATAATAAAGACTTTCATTGTCCTATTCACTTAAGAGATTTATCTGTAATAATGGTTAAATGATATAGTAATGATCTTATTTAAATACAACTCTATTTTTGTAGATTTTTAGATCTATGCTAAGTACATAATACCTTTGATCAATTTGTTCACTTCAATTCATCTGATTCACCATACTCTGTTCTACTCTGTATTTCTCTTTCCTCTATTTGCTCGGTGATGTTTGTAGAAAATGCTTGGTTCTATCTTTAACCAGTTTGATCAGTCATGCATAAACTTCACATGTGTGCTTCAGCATCTGTGCTCACATGTCATTTCATAATGAATCTCTTGTGTATTATATAAACATCATGTCTCATTTAATTTTCATCTTTCAGATTTTGCTGCTTAATCTCCATTGTTAATTTTCCTGCTTGATCCTTCCATGACAATTGTGTTAAAAACATGTTTATATATTTGTCATCCGATCTTCGTTGAATTTTCATAAGCATTTGATCAAAATAACAAACTTTATCTTTTACCTCGAAATCATCAATTTACAGCTCGACATTCTAGTCGGTCTCAATTTGAATTAATTTCTCAGTCAATACCTTGTTGTGTTGGTGATCCCTTGCTCGGTTATCACTGTGCTTGGTATAAACTGTGTTCTACTCGGTGTCCACTGTCTCTCAGTGTATATAGAACTCATCAATTTTTTACCACATAAACTTTGTTTATTCCTCATCTTCAATACATAAAAAAAAATTTCCACCATAATAATACTCAAATAAGTTGACATTAATGACAATACATATGTTAGTAATAACTGAGAGGGGGGTGAATTAGTGGCCTCAAAAATTAATCCTTAAATCAACCCTTAAAACTTATAACCACTAATTATGTCTCAAGTTATCTTCTTTCCTACAAGATGTATGCCTTGAAATACTTTAATCAATTTTCTACTTGTCATAATTCTTTGTAAATCTCTCTTTTGTATGATTACTGATAAGCAGTTAACTATTTACTGAAACACAGTAAATATGCACAGTAGACCAATCAATCTAGAAATGCATATGCAAAATATAAAATAGTAAAGTAATAAATCACAAACACATAACACATGGTTTTTAACGTGGAAACCCTATTAAGGGAAAAACCACTGGGACCGGTACCCCAAATTTTCACTCTTCTAAAGTGAGCTCTATTAGGAGCCAACCCTATTAAAGGTTACAAACACACCATTAGGTGTGACCTTGTTAGAGGATTTAGAAATAGTTTGTCAACTAGTATCTGGCATCTAATGCTACCATCCTTGATCAAACTCTCTTGGCCTCTCAATAGGTATCGGGCATATCCAATGATAATTTTGTGATCAAACCTTTTGATACTCCTTGGGATGTATCTCAATTGTAAAAGACTTTTAAGTCCTTCTCAGTTAAGAGGCTTTATGGTTAAATGGTTAAATTGAGACACTAATGAGCTGTTCATACATATAACTCAATTGTAGATTTTCAGATTTATTGTAAGTCCATTACCTCTCTGATCAATATAATCACTTATACCTTTGCTCCACATTCTTCTGCTCTGTGATGCTTGTCTCACTGTTCGTCGTGTTGGAAATATTCAGGACTAACCAAGTTACTGAGAGGGGATGGGTGAATCAGTAACTCTTAAAACTTTAAAACATTTCTGCACTTTTATATTCTCTAACCATTCATTCATCTAATCTACTGCAAGCATGAAAATGTAATCGTTCATAACATATAACACAAAGATTGGTAACCCAGAAACCTTCCAAATAGAAAGTAAAACTGGGGTGGGGATGGTACCCACAAAAATTTGGTACTGCAGTAAAAGTTGGCCGGTTAAGGCTTACAATG
>MU223392.1:2196409-2208261 GCA_018584345.1 Thuja plicata
GTTCCTCAAGCTGGCTCGGTGATCTTCTGATACTCGGCATCCACTACAATACTCGGCATCGTCATGCTCTCGGTAAGAGTAGAAGCTTGGTCCATACTAGTCCCGAAGTGTAGCTTGGAACTCGGTAGCTGTGGTGACTCGGTAGATATAGTGTCACTCGATAACCACTGGTGACTCGGTAGTAACTGACTTCAACTGATGACTCAGTAGTTACGGTGAAGCTCGGTGACTACCGTCTGCTCGGTAAATGTTGCTCTTCTCGGTAAACACTGCTGATCTGTTCATATGCTTGGTAACCACTGTTCTGCTCGGTATGAACTATTTTAACCGTTGAATGCTCAGTATAGGCTGTGGACTGTGTGATGAGCTCGGTAAGCATTCAAAATCGAATAAGTGTTTTCACTAAGTGCATTCACTGATGACAAATAGATCATTATTCCAACATGTCGGTGTCTTCAGAATCTAGCTCTTTCCTCATCTTGTTGATCAGGACTAAATGAAGACTTAAAAGACTTAAGTCCTTCTCAGTTAAGAGGCTTTATGATTCAATGGTTAAACTAAGACACTAATGATCTGTTCATACATACAACTCAATTGTACATTTTTAGATTTATTTTAACTCCATTACCTCTCTAATCAATATAATCACTATACCTTTTCTCCACATTGTTCTGCTTTGTGATTCTTGTCTCACTGTTCGTCGGTGTCTTCAGAATATAGCTCTTTCCTCAGCTTGTTGATCAGGATTGAATGAAGACTTTCTTCTCCTTCATATTTTCTTTAGCATCTTTCCTCTTCTCTTTTTCTCCTCACCTAATCCCCCATTCGTAATGAATTGGGTTTGTCTCTATATAGACATGATTTCACCTTTTCTTGGCTTTCTTGATTCTTGGCGTGTTCCATAATTCTCGCCAATAAATTTAAAGCAAACTCCTAATAAATCTTAAAGAGATCTTCTTGCCAACTGGACAAATCAGCTTTAAATCAATTACTTATCTCCAGCTTTATCTGGATGATTAAAACAATGATAAGTATCCATTAATTATATCTTTAGCTTCTTGACAGCTAAGCATTTTATCATTTTCTAAACTCTCTATTCTGTCAGTCAACACTTTAGTTAGTCATTGATCATAACTGACTGTTCCATCGATGTGACTTCAGTTGTCATCGGGATCTTCATCCTTTGTCTTTTCTATCAAGAAACACTAAAATTATTTCCATTGAGTTACTCTATGCTTTTCTCATTGGTCAATGTTGTAACTCTACTCGTCGGTAATGTTGTGCATTAGATCATTGGGTAACACTGTGACTCTGCTCTTTTTATCTGACCATCGGTGTGCACTCTATCAGTGTATGCAGTCACTTAGTGAATACTTGACTTGTATGCATTACTGATAGCATAGCCTTGATTCATTAGTTCTTTGAAGTCTTTGGTAGTATTTCAATGACCATATAGATTATATCAAGTTGACATCAATGAAAATACAATACATTAATTGATTTAATACCTTGCATGATCATCAACTTAATATCTTCAAACATTCAATCAGTTACATGTCATCAATCTCTCCCTTTGTCATTGATGGCAACATACTACATTATCATAATATACTAAATATTACTAATACAATATGAAATATACAATTTCATCAATCTTTTTCTAATGTAACTAATACAAATGCCTAGCTTTCGGTAAGCTCAAATAGCTTTGATTTAATTCTTTCAGCTTTCTTTCTATCTTCAATCCCTTCACTGGATAGATGTAGAATCTTTCTTCCTCTGATGTGATGTGCTCTCCTTCTATGTCAAACTCTCTCCCTTTGACTGTTCTCCTTTCTTGTGATATCTTTTGTCAGTAATTATCTTCCTTTGTGTGTACTCTCCCTTTCTAGTTACATTCTCTCCCTTTGGATACTTCAATGGATATGATCTTTTCCTGAGATGATAATAGGTAAACACTCTCCCTTTGACAACAATGCCAAACAAACATCTTTGCAAACACAGATTTTGCAAAACAAGTATTTGACAATAATGTCAAATAGATCCTTTCTATCCATAATATATTCCTTGAATTTCCCAATCCATCGATAATAATTATGGTGCTCGGAGTAGATAAATACCTTGCTTTGTATAGATGTATCATTGAATTCCATCTCTTTTCTTGCATCAACATGAGTGATATTCTAATAATATGCAGACTGATGCAGCCTTCTAGTCATCTTACTAACTAGTAGACAAGGGTCTGACCCCTAGTCTCTTTCTCAAGTATTCAAATGCATCCTTGGGTAGTGGCTTGGTGAAGCTATCGACCAATTGTTCCTTTGATTGCACATACTCAAGTATCACTTCCTTTTCCTGAACTTGTTCGCTCAATTAATGATGCTTGATGGAAATATGTTTTGTTTTAGCATGCATGACTGGATTCTTGGAAATTTTTATTGGACTTGTATTATCACAATAGATAATTACTGGTTCTAAAATTTTCATATGAATACCTTCCAGTAACTGTTTGATCCATGCAGTATTTGAGTAGTTTGCAATAGTATCAACATACTCTGCCTCTGTAGTAGATTGAGAGATGCAATCTTGCTTCTTGGTGATCCATGTGACAAGTCTGTCACCCATAAAGAATGCTCCTCCACTTGTGCTCTTTCGATCATTAATATTTCCACCCCAATTAGCGTCGGTAAAGACCTTAAGTTCAAATTTACCTTCTCTTTTGTACCATAAGCCATATTCCTTGGTATTCTTCAAATATCTTAGGATTCTTTTCACAGTAGTCATATGTGATTCCCTGGTATTAGCAAAAAAATCTAGCAACTATTCCTATTGCATGTGCAATATCTGGTCTAGTATGTACTATTGGAATTATTGGAATGATGCCCATTAACCTTTGTGTCATCAAATTTATATATACCTATCTATCTGTTCATCTTTTCTTTTGTATGTGAAGTCATAATATAAGTTATTTACATGTATAAACATTCAAGAAACATACATGAAAGTAAATAACACATAACACATGATATGATATCACAGAAAACTCCTGTTAGGAAGTAATAACTGCGGTGGGAATGTCTACCCAAAAAAATTCACTATCTGCAAATAAGAAGGGAGTCAGTAAAGACTTACAATTGATCACTTCTGATGATCTATCCTGTTAGGAGTATTAGAGTGAAGACTTGTTAGGATCTACTTCATTTGAAGCTTTAGCAACACCGTTAGGTGTGCACTCTGTTAAGATATTTATCAAAGAACGGTTAATTCCACCTTCTACAAAAGGATTTTTTTTGTGATGCACTTGTTAGAATGAAACTACAATATAAATGTTGATCTGATAGTGAATGCAATCTCTAATTACTGATAACAAATCTTGTATAGCTTACAATGTATATGTAATCACCTTGAGTGATTGAGTAATACCTTTTCTCTGCTCGTCAGTAGCCATCATGTGTTCTTGATAACTAGTTTGATCTATTTCTAAACTTTGCATGAATTCTCTTCTTCATCTTAGATGCTCTCCATGGCTACTATCATTTTTTTAATATGATTGAAAATCTATTTATACTAGTTTCTAGCTCTATTCTTGATTCACGCTTTTCAAATTAACTCTAGATCCAAGGTTTACAACTTGACCTTGATCTTTAGTTAGATATTTTTTAGATCCATTACAATGCTTTAAAACATTTACAATATGCTTGCTTGACCCTCAAGTAAGTATTTAAAACAAGTAAAAACTCTATAAATAGAATTATAATGGTTTATCTGATGTGTAAAGTTAGATCCACTTTTTGCGGGTTCTGTAACTGACTGTCGGTTCTGATGGTCAGGCTGCTCTGTCAGTCTATCAATTTTTTCCTCCATCAGTGTTACTTAATTGAACTGTTCATCGGGTATGCCTTTTCTTCTCTATTGGTGATGTTCTAAAAACTGTATTGTTGGTTATGCTTGTCGTCGGTCTTACTCTTGTCATTGTTCGTCGGGCACGTCTATACTTAGCATTTTTACGATAGACATTTTCTCTCGTTGGGTATGCTTTTTGTCCACTGGTTATGCTTATACTGATGATGTTTATCATTTTTTTCCCTTTAAGTATACTAATGGAAAAACTTAATGTCATCAATCTCCCCCTTTTTCATTAGTATCAAAAATTGATATGTGTAACATACTTGATGCATTAGTATGTACACCTATGTATACTTCTTCCTTAGTCATGAAATGACTCCCCCTATGCATATGTCAGTAAGTGTAAGTTTATGTACATATCTATCCTTACTGTACATACATTATACATATCCTCATATGGTATATTGTGTATATGTATACATTCCTCCTTTTACTACTAAAGTATTTTGTACATGTGTTTCCTCCTTTTTTGATAATGAGGGCAAAGGTACTTACATCTTTTCAAAAATGTGAGAGTGTGAGGCTTTGATTTCCTCCATCATCTTCTCCTATTTCTCCTTTAAATTCTCTAGAGCCATGTGCTCATGTGTTATTCTCACATGCATGTCATATATGCTTTCTACCATTGACGTTTCTGGGGTTGTGATTAGATTCCTTGCATCTGTAATATGTTGTTGCAAAGTGGTGAGGTTTGGTAATATGTGAGCTTAAAGCTCTGTAACCTCATTTTTGAATTGATTCTTTGCATCCCATATTTGATGTCTCAATCTATTTAGCTCTGTAATTTTTTCATGATGCAACTTTGTTGTGTTTGCATCAGAGGTTAAACTTAGTGCACTAACTATGAGATCTGAATCTAGTTGTGACAACTTTTCACTATTTTCCTTAGTGAAATTTTCTAATGTGCACAATTTCTGAACTAAGGTAATAGCTTCAGCAATCATAGGTTCTAATTCACTTGCTAGTTCAGATAGCTTTACCTTGTTCTCTGTCACTTCTTGGCTGATCTTCTCAACTAGTTTGTGTTGATACTTCATCTCTGCATGTTCTTCCATTGCCTTCTCTGCATCTACATTCTGATTTGTGATGGCATCGGTAAAAACTGCTATTTGTTCCATGACTGATATGTTATCTTCAATTTTGATATCTGGAACAAGTTGATGCAGAATGTCCCTTTCCTTATCAAGTATTTGGGCTTCCCTATGTGCCTTTTTCATCTTCTCTTGTATTGCCTTCCTCTGACACATCACTCCAAACTTTTGAAGTGCTTCAGTATCTAAAGTAGATACATCCCACTTGGGTATTTTGATTACCTCATCAAGTGTTACAGCCAATCTATCTTTCTTTAATACCTTCTTCTTCTTTTTCTTCGGTTGCTAGGTAGATTGGTGTACTACCATTTGTAAACCTTGAGATTGGATTGAATTTGTAGGTGAGGGTTTTGAAGATGAAGCGTCATGTTGTTTTTGTTCAGAGTCCATTGGCTAGTTTTGTTAATATGTCTCCTCATTGGCCTTGGGTGTATCAATATATTTATCTTCTTTTTCTTTCATGCTTTCATCCTTCTTGGCTTTTTCACTCTTTTCTTTCTCTTCATCCTTTCTCAAGGTTTCATCTGTTTTGTTATCTTCTCCTTTGTCTTTGTCAGTAGACACTTCTCGCTGAGTGTCGGTTGCATCTTTCATCGTTGTATCTGTAACCTTTTGAGTATTTGATGCATCTTTATTTTCATCATTACCCATGTCCTTGGGTATATCATCATCTTTCTTAGATGATTTCTCCTAACTTGATTCAGTGTCAATAGCATCGATTAATATGTTCATGTTTGTCGGTGCATTGACTTTTGCAGTGTTAATAATTGAATCCTGTCCATCGGTATTTCCCTATGCAACATTGATATCTTCATCTTTTTACACTTCTTCTATAGGGTCTTTTTATGTAATGTCATTGACAATGTTATCCAACCATGATTCATCATTGATATCATCAGTTATGTTACCTTTTATTGTCAAATCTTCTTTGGTAACTTCTTCTTCTTTACTTAAGTCAGTATGAATTGGACTTGGTGGATTTTGACTCTCCTCACTTTGAGTGTTGTCAAGAGTATTGTCTGGCCATACTTCATCTACAATGTCAGTATGTTTGGGGCCTACTAGATCACTCTCTTCTTTATCCAATTCCACAGATGAGTCATCTTGTATATCTTTAATGATCATTTGTTCCTTCTATGGGCTAGCTTCCTTAGTGGGATTTTTGAGTATCTTGCACCACTTCTTAATGCTATTTTGATCAAGATCAATTAGCTTCCCTTTGAGAAATTCATATGCTCTCATTTTTGGTGAGAACTCCTTTTCATACTTCTTCATTATCTCAGTAATTTTTTCCTTCTATGAATCAGAAGGCATAAGAGTAACAAGTACTTTTTCTCTTATTTCCTTTTCCTGATGTAGTGCAAATGTCCATCTAGCTGACAATCTCTCTGATAGTTCTTTGGGAACGTCATATTTTGAGAATTGTAGTGGAACATAATGATGTTTGCACATTTTAGCAATTATTGCTTCTTCAATCTTATTTTGATCCTTTGTATTGAATTTTAACCATTTCCTAATGTTAAGATTAGAAATAGACTGTGATTCTGAAGTATTCTTGTATATTTTATCAATTGTTGTAGGGACCAAAGGTTCTTTTTCCTTTTGTGTTTCTATATCAGCTTCATCCATAGCTGAGTCTTCTAGATCTTCTCGAGTTCTAGTCATCTTCCTTCTTTTAGTCTCTTTTTCTTTTTGAGGAGCTAGTTTTCTCTTATATATCCTCACTTTTCCTTTCTTTAATGGTGAAGGAGTTGAGTCCTTTGCAGTCTGGCTTCTTGTTCTTGAAGTGACTATTGTTCTTGCTTTCTTGGGTGAAGGAGGAGGTGGAGAATCAGACTGTGTACCCTTTGAGTCATTCTTTTCTGCTTCTTCACCGATAGGTGACTGTCCTTTAGTTTGTTCCTCCTTACCTTATATTTCCTCTTCACCTTCTTCAGTAACTACAAACTTCTTGGTTAAGTTTTTAACCATCTTGTCCTTCTTGTTTACAATATTATTGACAACAAGATCTATCTTGATCTTTTGTTTGGCTTCCTCATAGGTGCCAAATCTTGCTTTCTTGTTGTCAATTGGTTCATTCAATAGTGCCTTGATGCACTCATTGGCTTGTCCTGATTTCATCTCATATTCTAAATGTGAAAGCCAGGAATTCCTAGGTACTACTGCTTAGATATAAGTAAAATTAGTATCTACCATAAAACATATGTCCTCTTTGTGTTCTTCTATCAAAATTTTAGGTATCCTTGTTCTAGCTTGCAACATTTCCTTAATACTTTTGAAATACTCATTCATTATGTCATCAAAATCTGTTCCTAGTGACTCTTTATGCTCACATATATGTATGATTACAGACCTGCTTGTATCCCATACTACTTTGCCTATGGAAGGAAAGTATTCTTTAAAGTAAAAGAATATGCACATAATGAGGGAACCAAACTTACAAGTGTTTTTTCTTGAAGATTTTATGGTGTTCATATTCTCCTCAAGTTGATTCAATAGTATCTCTGCAAGATCCATCTTCTTTCCTTGTTTGATGATTTTGTAAGCTATTCTCATAGCACTGTTTGTTATGTTGTTCATTCTTCTTGCCTGGAATATTTTGTATCCTACCACACATGCACCAAAATTGAGTTCTTCGTCGGTGATAGTGCTAACCTTGAGACCTCTCTTGTCTGATTTTGCACCAATTAGCTTTTCCACTTCCTTCAGGGATGGGTGCTTGTGAGCTTGTAGTTTTTTGGTTGTAGGATATCTAGTAACTGCATGAATAACATCCTTTGTTATTCATTTTGGCTTATTAAGCCATAAATTTTGGTTATGCATTCTGCTGAGAACTATTTGTATCCATTCTATTTTGAAAACTTTGGGAAAGTGTAATGCATTCGTGAGTCCTTTCACTTCCAGATGCTTGTGCTCTTTTTTCAGGTTGCCAGCTTCATCACATAGTGCCCTGTAGGTACTATCTAGGTCTAGATCTCCCAATTCCAAGATCTTACAGTGTATATAGGACCTTGCGTCCTCTACCAGCAAAACCCTAGGTGGGATTCTGGAGAACGCTCTAGAATCATCAGGTTGTGATGTGATTTCTGGGTGCAGCTTGTATCTTGGTTCAACACAAGTGCCTCTACTGATAAGACTGATTGTTTTCCTTTTATCCTCTTTCAACTTTTCAAATCTTGAAGTAGATGACATCGTGTTTTAGAAATTTAGGGTTTTTCTATAAATTAAACAGTGCGGTCGGTGAATGCAGGTACTTACTGAATCCTATGATTTCTCATGAATCCTTTGAGTTGACTAGGAATCTTGTTGAGGTCGCACTTCAATTTTCTCTCCAATCACTCTGCTTGGCTCTCTTGGTTTCTCAAAAATCACAGGTGTGAAATGAGTTCAGCCATCAGAATTTTATAACTTTTGTGCCCTAGGTTGTCATTAATGTCCAACAACTCATCGGTATACAAAGACTGAGTTCATCGGTTGAGGCATAAATAACATCTTCAGTGTAGGGGAAAAGTGTCAGGGCTTCTAGCAGCTTTGGTGACTTCACCGATGATTGTCGGTAAAGTGGCAAAGACAACTTTCGTTGGCTCAAGGATCACTGATGTTCGTCGGTTTACAATTATCGACTTGGCTTTTGTGTAATGAGTGATACATTTTGGTAAGTAGTGTTAACTTTTTTGTGTGTGTTCACCGATGCAAATTTGTACCCAATAACTGATGGTTGTTTTTCAATAACATTTACAAGTGACAATATAGTGCATCTTCAATAATTCTGATTTTTCTATATGATCAATATGTAATGGAACCGATGCATAATATAAATTTTCATAATGCAGTTCCATACTTACTTGTGCAAGTTAGTTGGATGTAGTGATGCCACCAGATCCATTAGATGGGGTGTCATCATTTGCATTGCTTGTTCCAGCACCTTCAATGTTTGTGGCTTTTATCCACATCTTGTTTCTCATCTTCTTGATGTCATCAATGGTATTTCCATTGGGATAAGTACTTGTTTTTGTTAGTCAGTCTTTGCAATCTTTTATCACATGTCCAACCTTATGACAATGTAAACATTCCATTCCTGGATTGAACCATCCTCTTGGTTTTCTAGTCCATTTTCTCATACAGTTGGAAGATATATGACCATACCTTCCACATGCTATGCAATTTACCCATGTGTTTTAGTCCCAAACATATAAGTTACCTTTTCTTGTTGGTTTGTAGCCATTATTAGATTCTTTTGGTGTCCGTGTTTTCTTATTCTTTTTCTAGCATTCCTGATATTTATGTCCATTCATTTTGCAGGTAGGACAGTACTGGTCCATATAGGTTTCCTTCTTTGGATTTGTCACCTTGGATCTACATTCATATGCCTTGTGTCCTTTCTTGTGACATTTATAACAATTACCAATGAAAGTAGATTGTGATTGAGGAATACCTTTCATTTTTTTTCTGTAAACATTTGAGGTGTGGCCTAGTTTTCCACAGTGAATGCATGATAGCTTCTTGGTTCTTGGAGTTTCATATATATTATTTTGATCTGATTGAATAGATGACTCTCCATTGTCAGTGTACCCTATTCCTATGTAGTTTTTGACTCTTCTTTGACCGTCAAGGAAATCATCCATTCTTTTGTTGCTATCTTCAGCTTTCTTGATCAATTCATTGTGCTGATTCTAAATTCTGACTTCATTCTTTAGTTTCTCATTTCCTTCTCTTAGCTCATCGATGATCTGTAATCTTTCAATGAGTTCAATATTTAATTTTTTTGCTTCTTGACTCATAAGAATAATCTGGTTGGTAATCTCATGGTGATGATCAGTAAGTCTTTGAATCTTTGATTCTTTTTCTTGTAGCTTCTCTATTATTTTCCTCCTATCATCAAAAGCCAATGTTCTCTCTGATTCAGATTTTCTTGAATCATTCATGACATCAATCATTTTTACCATCTGAGTCTCTTGACTGATTTGTAGCATCTTGATTTTCTCTGTCAGATGTAGATTGACTTCTTGTAGACTTGTGATCTCTTCTACTGATGTGTCTGAAGCTTTTCTCGTTGATGATTCAGCATAGTTGAAGTAATCTGGGATCTCCTCTTCTTGATAATATTTTTTATTAAGTCTAGTTGCCATGATATTTCTTTCATCAAGAAACTTTCTGATGCTTACTCTCGCCTCTTTATACTGCTCATAGTAAATCTAAACTTGCAACTGCTCATTCTTAATACTCTTGTCCAGTCTATACTTTTTCATTGTGTGGATCTTTTCTCTTAAGTCTTTAAGCTTTTCAAGAAAGAGACTTAGCTTTGATACCAATTTTTGGAATTATTGGAATGATGTACTGAGAGGGGAGGGGTGAATTAGTACCTCTAAAACATTTTATGTTGTTGGCCCATTAACCTTTGTGTCATCAGATTTATATATAACTACCTATTTGTTCATCTTTGATTTTGTATGTGAAGTCATAATATAAGTTATTTACATGTATAAACATTCAAGAAACATACATGAAAGTAAATAACACATAAAACATGATATGATATTGCAGAAAACTCCTGTTAGGAAGTAAAAATTGCGGTGGGGATGTCTACCCACAAAACTTCACTATCTGCAAATAAGAAGGGAGCTGGTAAAGGCTTACAATTGATCACTTCTAATGATCTACCCTATTAGGAGTATTAGAGTGAATACCTATTAGGATCTACTTCGTTTGAAGCTTTAGCAACACCGTTAGGTGTACACTCTGTTAAGAGATTTATCAAAGAATGGTTAAGTCCACCTTCTACAAAAGGATTTCTGTTGTGATGCACTTGTTAGAATGCAACTACAATATAAATGTTGATATGATAGTGAATGAAATCTCTAATTTCTGATAATAGATCTTGTATAGCTTATAATGTATATATAATCACCTTGAGTGATTGAGTAATACCTTGTCTCTTCTCATCGGTAGCCTTCCTATGTTCTTGATAACTGGTTTGATCTGTTTCTGAACTTTGCATGAATCCTCTTCTTCATCTTAGATGCTCCCCATGGCTGCTATAATTTTTTTAATATGTTTTAACATCTATTTATACTAGTTTCTAGCTCTCTTCTTGATTCACGCTTTTCAAATTAACTCTAGATCTAAGGTTTACAACTTGACCTTGATCTTTAGTTAGATATGTTTTAGATCCGTTAGGATGCTTTAAAACATTTACAATATGCTTGCTTGACCCTCAAGTAAGTAATTAAAAGATGTCAAAACTCTCTAAATAGAATTAAATTGCTTTTTCTGACGTGTAAAGTCAGATCCACTTTTTGCGGGTTCTGTAACTGACTGTCAGTTCTAATGGTCGGGCTGCTTTGTCAGTCTGTCAGTTTTGTCCTCCGTTGGTGTTCCTTAATTGAACTGTTTGTCAGGTATGCCTTTTTTGCTCCATCGGCGATGTTCTAAAAACTGTATCATTGGTTATGCTTGTCATCGGTCTTACTCTTGTCATTGTTTGTCGGGCACGTCTATACTTAGCATTTTTATGATAGACATTTTGTCTCGTCAGGTATGCTTGTTGTCCGCCGGTTATGTTTATACTGATGACGTTTATCATTTTTTTCCCCTTTAATTATACTTATGGAAAAACTTAATGTCATCATGTACAAAATACTTGAGTTTTCCAATCATTGATCTGTACAATGTCTAATTTACCTTTGATGACTTGTCCTCCTTTTTCATCTTACATCCAATTGCCATTGGTGTTCCAACTGGTTTGGATTCTTCCATCTTGAATATTTTTAGTACTTCTTTGATGTACTTGGATTGTGTAATGAAAATACCTTCATCTTGTTGCATGATCTGCAAACCAAGAAAGAACTTGATCTC
>MU223392.1:2208311-2224385 GCA_018584345.1 Thuja plicata
TTCTTTGATGTACTTGGATTGTGTAATGAAAATACCTTCATCTTGTTGCATGATCTGCAAACCAAGAAAGAACTTGATCTCTCCAAACATAGACATCTCAAACTCTTTGCTCATTTCATTTGCAAATGATTTTCATAGAATGTCATTGCCTCCAAATATGATATCATCAACAAATATCTCAGCAATCAAAATGTTAGCATCAGTATCTTCCTTTAAATAAAGATTATTGTTTTTACTAGTCCTTACAAATCCAATACTTATAAGATAGGAATGAAGTCTTTCATACCAGGCTCAGGGTGCTTGTTTCAATCCATACAAGGCTTTGTGTAGTCTACATACCATGTCCCTCTTGTTTGGATCAACAAACCCTTTTGGTTGTTCAATGTATACCTCTTCTTCAAGTATTCCATTTAGGAATGCAGACTTGACACCCATTTGATATATCTTGAATCCTTTACATGCAGCATAAGAAAGTAATATTCTCACTCCTTCTAGCCTAGCAATGGGTGCAAAGGTCTCTCCATAGTCAATTCCTTCTTGTGCATACCCCTTGCATACTAGTCTTTCTTTATTTCTTGTGACTTCTCCATTCTCATTCAGCTTATTCCTGAATATCCATTTTGTATAGATGACATTCTTGTCATCTGGTCTCGGTACAAGTGTTCATGTCTTTTTTTTCTCTATCTGATCAATCTCTTCATTCATATCACTTATCCATTCATCATTATCTACTACAACATTGACATATTTGGGCTCATAATCACAAATAAGACATCTTGTATTTAGAGACTTATATTTGGGCTCATAATCACAAATAAGACATCTTGTATTTAGAGACTTACTTTTGGTTCTCATACCAGCTTTCTTATCTCCAATGATTTGGTTTTGTGGATGGTTCCTTCTCACATATCTTTCAAGTACAGGTTCAACTCTTTGTCTATCAGCTTGATCATCATTTTTTCTTCATTCTGTTCTCCATCACTTTGTGCATCATTTTGAACAATATTCTAATCGTCGGTATTTGTAGCCTGATGCTTAGGTACAATGATCTATTTCTCGGGAGCTCTACATTGTTTGTCAGGTAGAGTTTCAGGTTCCTCATTGTAAGAAAACCTATTGTAGTCCTCTGGTTCTTTAGTTCTTTCTTTTTCATTATTCTCTGGAAATTCATCTATCTTTATATTTTCACTTTCAACAATTTTGTTAGAGGCTTTGTTTAGACATTTATAAGCCTTTCTCTTGGTAGAATACCCTAGAAATATTCCTTCATCACTCTTGGAGAAATTTTTTCCATTTCTATCATCTTTTAAGATATAACACTGATTGCCAAAGATTTTGAAGTAACTTACATTGGGTATGTATCTATACCATAGCTCATAAGGTCTATTTTTAGTGTCTTTCTTCAATTGTACTTTGTTCAATGTATAAATAGTAGTACTGATAGCTTCTCTCCAGAATATTTGGGTGATCCCTTTGTCTATCATCAGTGTCCTTTCACAATCAACTATGGATCTATTCCTTCTTTCAGAAATTCCATTTTGTTGTGGTGTTCACGGTGCAGAGACCTATCTTCTGATTCCATGCTCATTACAAAAGTTAGTGAATTCATCTGAAATAAATTCCCCTCCTCTATCTGATCTTAAGCATTTTAGATCCTTACCACTTTTCTTCTCAACCATTTCTTTATACCATTTAAAAATCTTAAATGCTTCTGATTTATCTTTTAGAAACATGACTGTCATCATTCTAGAGTAATCATCAACAAAGAGAATAAAATATCTATCTCCATAATAACTCATTGTCCTCATAGGTTCCCATAAATCCATATGGACTAATTCTAGAATTGCATCACATGTACGGATTTTTCTTTTGAAACTAGACTTTTTCATCTTACCTTTTTGACAATTCTTACACATGATGTTGTCAGGCTTGGTCATCGTCGGTAAGCCTCTGACATTTATATTTTTGCTAATTTTTATCATGTTGTCAAAATTCACATGACACAATATTTTGTGCCACAACCATATGTCTTCGTTTGTAGCAATCAAACAAGTGGTGTTAGTATCATTCAGATAGAATAAGTTACCTTTTGTCTGCTCACTAGTACCAATCAGATTTCCTAATTTATTGAAGATCTTTGCGTTCTTATTTTCAAATGCTACTCTGTGACCTGAATTATTCAACTGATAAATACTCAATAGATTATAATTCAATCCATTTACCCAATAATCATTTTCACATTTTATCTGGTTATTAAACATTATAGTTCCTCTACCTTCAACTGGACAAGGTGTATCATTGCCCATTCTTACTGAACCGCCTTTATAGTACTCAAAAGTCTCAAAATTTTGCTTATCACTGATCATATGGTGAGTGTAGCCGCTATCTATGATCCAGACATCATTTTTACTAACCTTAGATATGAGTGTAGTTTAGATATGAGTGTAGTTTCTACATACCTTTCTTCATCATCATCTGAATCATCTTTTACTGCCGAAAACACCATCTCGATGTCTTCATCAGATTCGGTATCAATATCATCATCTTTGTATTTTTATAGGTAACTGGCCTTATTTCCTTTGTCCTTGTAGTCTTGGGAATCTCTTCTTTCTTATTGTCGGTAGCTTCTGTAGTCACCTCTATCAGACTTCTTTTCAAATGATCTGTCATTACTTCTGTCATCTTTCCTTCTGTTAGGACATCTTGCAACAAAGTGTCCAATCTCTTTACAATTAAAACAAAAAATTGGTAATTTACCTTTGTATTTACCTTTGCCTCTTTGCATTCTTCTATCCATAAGTGCTTCAATTTCATCAAGATCATCCTCTTCACTTTCAGTATCACTATCTTTTCTCATAGTGTGTTTATGACTTGATTTAATTATTCTCATAGAAGTTTTGAATGTAGACTCTATTTTTGGTAAGACACTATTATAAAATTTATTCATCTCAAATAAAATTAGTCTTCCAATCAAACTGTCTAGAATAACATTACTATTTGCTACTTCTCTCATTTCTTGAATGGAAGATACTCTAATAGCATAAGTAGGTAGTAAGGTTCTTAGAATTTTACTTACCACTGTATCTTCTTCTAGTACACCTCCAACTCCTCAGATAGCATTGAATACCTCTTTGATTCTTGTGTTGTACCGAGTGATGTTTTCATCTTCTTTCATTTTGATATAATCAAACTTTCCTCTAAGGCTTTCTGCCTTGGCTCTCAAAACATTTTTGTCACTACCATGTACAAGCATCAATTTGTCCCACATCTTCTTTGCAGTCTTGCAGGTTTTGACATCTCCAAATTCATCATCCGAGAGTGAGGAAGCAAGCTCTATCATCATGCAGTTGTGCTCATGCTTCTCTCTCAATTGTTCAATTGTTGGTGCTCCTATGGGCAACACATATTAAGAATCTAAGTATTGAGTAACATCATTACCAATACCTGATAAGTGGAGTCTTATTCTTCTCTCCCATGAAGCAAAAATTATCTTTGTTAAACTTGGGCACATCTGGTCTTTTCATCTTGTGATCTTTAGCTTAGGTCTTGAAACCTTCCTTCTAAGCACACAATCTCTGATACCAATTGTTAGTAATAACTGAGAGGGGGGGTGAATCAGTGGCCTCAAAAATTAATCCTTAAATCCACCCTTAACACTTATTACCACTAATTATGTCTCAAGTTATCTTCTATCCTACAAGATGTATGCCTTGAAATAATTTAATCAATTTTCTACTTGTTGGAATGCTTTGTAAATCTCTCTTCTGTATGATTACCAATAAGCGGTTAACTATTTACCAAAACACAGTAAATATGCAGAGTATACTGATCAATCCAGAAATACATATGTGAAATGTAAAATAGTAAAGTAATAAACCATAAATACATAACACATGGATTTTAACAGGGAAAACTTGTTAAGGGAAAAACCACCGGGCCCAGTACCCAAAATTTTCACTCTTCTGAAGTGAGCTCTATTAGGATTTAACCCTCTTGAAGGTTACAAACACACTGTTAGGTGTGAGCTTATTAGATGATTTAGAAATAGTTTGTCAACTAGTATCTGGCATCTAATGCTACCATCCTTGATCAAACTCTCTTGGCCTGTTAATAGGTATTGGGCATATCCAATGCTACTTTTGTGATCAAACCTTTTTATACTCCTTGGGATGTATTTCAATTGTAAAAGAATTTTAAGTCCTGCTCGGTTAAGAGGCTTTATGCTTCAATGGTTAAACTAAAACACTAATGATCTGTTCATACATACAAGTCAATTTCAGATTTTTAGATCTATTGTAAGTCCATTACCTCTTTGATCAATATAATCACTTATACCTTTGCTCCACACTGTTCTTCTCTGTGATGCTTGTCTCACTGTTCGGCGGTGTCTTCAGAATCTAGCTCTTTCCTCAACTTGTTGAGTAGGACTGAATGAAGACTTTCTTCCCCTTCATATTTTCTTTAGCATCTTTCCTCTTCTCTTTTTCTCCTCACCTAATCCCCCATTCTTAATAAATTGGGTTTGTCTCTATATAAACATGATTTCCCCTTTTCTTGGCTTTCTTGATTCTTGGCGTGTTCCACAATTCTCGCCAATAGATTTAAAGCAAACTCCTGATTTATCTTAAAGAGGTCTTCTTGCCAACTAGACAAATCAACTTTAAATCAATTACTTATCTCCGACTTTATCTGGATGATTAAAACAAGGATAAGTATCCATTAATTATATCTTTATCTTCTTGACAGCTAAGCATTTTGTCATTTTCTAAACTCTTTGTTCTGTCGATCAACACTTCAGTTAGTCATTAGTGATAACTGACTATTCCATCGATGTGACTTCAGTTTTCATCGGGATCTTCATCCTTTTTCTTTTCTATCGGGCAACACTGAAATTATTTCCATCGAGTTACTTTGTGCTTTTCTCATCGGTCAACACTGTAACTTTGCTCGTCGGTAATGTTGTGCATTAACTCGTTGGGTAACACTGTGACTCTGCTCTTTTACTCTGACCGTCGGTGTGCACTCCGTCGGTGTATGAAGTCACTTAGTGAATACTTGACTTGTATGCATTAATGATAGCATAGCCTTGATTCATCGGTTCTTTGAAGTCTTTGGTAGTATTTAAATGACCATACAAATTATATCAAGTTGACATCAATGAAAATACAATACATTAACTAATTTAATGGCTTGCATGATCATCAACTTAATATATTCAAACATTCAATCAGTTACATGTCATCAACATAAACTAATAATGTTTATCATCACATCTGCAACTCAATTGAATATCAACAAATGACTTCAAACATACAATCAGTTGTAGTTCATCACTTAGAGTAGGCCGAAGTCCATCTAATGCCACCAGGTAGGGGACTAGATTTGATGGCAGTTTCATTGTTGATATTTTTTGGGAGGAAAATTAAACATCAATAAAGTAGTAGCTATTGTCTGCCCCTATGAACAATCTAGATCATTTTTGTAAGATATCGAACACTATCTTAGAGGGTCTCAAAAATAATAATTGCTTGAGATTTTCAAATTGTATAAATGCTACTAGTCCTTTTATGAATGTTCAAAGTTCAGAATTGTCTTCAAATATTAGCATCTTAAAAGGGTTCTAGAAATTCATCTTCCTCTTATAGATGATTTTAATTCTGATGTAAATATGGAGGCCTAGGGCTTAGACTTGGGGACAAAGATATTGGAGACACTATTTTTTGGGTGATATTTTAATTAGATTTGGATGACAAATTCCAAAGTTGGTTACCTTAGATACTAACTCAGAAGATTTCTATAATGATTTATGAGCATGATCTTGATCTATATATTACTAGGAAAACAACTTGATGGTGAGGAATTGAAAAGAAAGAAACTCACCAATCCAAGGGAGTTGGATTGATCTAATCCTTGGGAGTATGGTGCATGGCACCCTGATGAAGACATGAAGAGAGGGTTACATGGTTGACTCATGAATATTTAATGATCTAAAAGATCAATATATTTAAATGTAATATGACTCAAAGCCAATTTTATGTATTTGATGTAATAAGCCTAAATGTATAAAGGCATGACAGTGATGAATTGATATAATAGGGAACTGAATGCATAGGATGGCATAGTAATCCAATAAGGCTATGGTTAGGTCTTAGATTAGAATTTGTGGATTTAATTATGTATTAAGTTCCTACATGGAAAAAATTTTAAGTCCTAGAATCTAGAGAGTCAACTAAATAAGTCTTAGTGTTTAAAGATTTGAATATGTAACGGTTAGATTCCAAATGGAGGGAAAATCCTAAAAATAGATTTTCTTGCATGTTTGGGAATCCCAATTGATTTGGATTGGGTATGGGAGTTATTCTGGGTCTATGTAAGCCTTGGAAGGCATGAGGGCATGAGAGGTTGAGTTAGAGGGTTCATATTGTATGGACAGTATTCTGTTGAAGCAATAAAAGTTTGATTTCTTGCAAATTTGAGTCATTATTGGATGTAGCTTTGTTATATAAGCTTGATTGTGATTGAACAATGGTTTTAGAAGTGTTTTAGAGAAAGTTTAGACAACTTGTAACTCTATTTTTACAATTTTGTGTTGACTATCCTGTAGAAGTACACAATTTTGTTTTGATTTCCAACATGAATTTGTAAGATCCATCCCCTTTTTGTACATATTGTTTCTTGGGGATGGATTCACACTTGTAACATAAATTTCTAATATGAATAATGCAGGAGTGAAGGTTGTTTGCAGAGATTAAGAGAGGATGACTGAGATTGGACAGTGTTGAAGAGTTATGTGCATGGTGCATGGTTATTGCAGAAGAAGACCTAGACATTGGAGGGGGTGATTTTATGATAGAATATACTTTGGTATGGTTAGGGTATGGTGAATCATTCATAAATTTATTGGTATGATGATGGGAAGAAAGACATTGGTCAAGTCCTAGATTTTAGGGGTTTTGAGGAGCAAATTAGGGATTTTGTACTTAGGAATGTCATAGAACCAAATTGGTTGTAGAATCCTTGATTTGGGGTCATTTAAGGACTATGTTGAGAGTCTCAAGGTCTGGTGTGAAGAAACAATAGTAGTTTCTTTATAGATATGATGGAATTATCCCTCCTTATTCAGGAACAGTGGAATATTTTAGAAGATTGGTCCAAAATACAAGGGGTTGGTTGTGGGATATGTTGTTGAGGTGGAAAAAGGGTATTTGAATATGCAATTTGTTTGCAAAGTTGTTTGGGAATATTTTGTGAAAAGAAAACCCTCACTGTTGTACTACTAGGACTGTGCAAGACTGGACTGTTTGGTGAAAGGAGATAAAATATCCACAAGGAAGAGTTTGTATCTCAAAGTGAAGATGAAATAGGTATTTTGGGATCCTTAGTGGTATTGGAATCACCATTGTGTGCAAGGATCATGAGTGTGGTTGCAGAAGTCTATTGAATGAAGGATGCATAGCATGGAACTTGGAGCATGATTAAATGATTTGTGTATGAAGGAGTGGATGAACTCAAGATGTGGAGTCTAGTCTAGAGTCTAAGGTGTTTGAAGATTGACCCTTGATAGGTCTATGGAGTGGGATGGGTCCTAGAGTGATCTTTGAATGAAGACGAAGGAGTTGTTGCCAAGAAAGAAGGAAAGAGTTACTATTCTATGAAAGAATTGTTACTTACCACTAGCCCTTAAGGAAAACTAGAATCTATAGGTATCATTCCACCACTTATAAAGGTGGTGGACTGATAAAAAATAAATGAACGGTTATGAATTTGAAAAGGTTACTATAGTTTCCCAAACCTTGAATGCTTCAATAAACTCAAATGTACCTATGCTTCTCCCAATGACTAAAGGTGACATGTGTGATACATATAGATTTTATTTAGAGGATTTTGAAAATTTTCAAGGTTAATTGTGATACCCAAAGCGCCCAACTCCCCAATCTTCTCCAAACTGCCTAGAGACCTGATTATCTAGTCTAGTAGTCCTGCAGTGACCTTTATAATACTATAACTTAAAACTTTCCCACTACATCCAAGGAATAAACCACTATTTCAAATACCCTTTATTGAATACTTCAACATATCAAAGGATGGACTACTATTGTTTTGGACTGACATGAAGATCTTTGACTATCCTCCTGCACAAATACTTGAAACTCGATGGATTGAGAAAGAAAATCCTAGTTACCTACATCCCCAAGACCCCAACTCTTGGATAGTACTTTATTTTGTCCTCAAATACATAAATCCAAAAGGAATTAGACTCAACCTTTTTGCAACACCAAAGCCCCCAAATCACTTCTTATCAACCCTTATTTCTAAGGCTCCATAAATGTCTTGTCTTTGGTCACTTCCAAAAAAAATGAAGAATTGATTCACCAATTAATGTGTTGGTACTCCTAAATTTGGAACAAATTTGGAGTGACCATGTTAAATTTTTCAGTTAAGCAAAGTGAGTACCCTTGAAAATTTTGTGTGAGAAGGCTTAGTTAGAGTGCTTGTAAAAGGTGCCCGGATGATTTTCATGAGGTACAAATTGGGAAGAGGATTTAATGCCTTTCATTTGACATATGCAGTGGGTTCCAACTCCTAAATTCCAATTTTGATATGTTTAGGGAGTAGTCATTTTGAGGGGGTTACCTAAATCTGCATTTTGTTAGTGTCATTTTGCTGTCCGGAGCCTAGTTTGTTTATGAATATCTTGCACCCTGTTGAGTTTCATAGTTTGCCACTTTGAGAATGTCTTACACGCATATCAAAGAGTCTATTTTTTATATCTCAGCCCATTCCAAATCCTTTTGATAGGTTTTCTTACTTCCCAAAGATGGTTGTTCAAAAACTGTTTGCATTTTTGTTCTGCCTAGAAATCTGAATAGCCCAGTTTGACAGGTTATAACTTTTGACCAGTTGATTCAATTGAGAAAATTACTTTTGTACTATGTTCCAGTGGTCATACACTCTAATATTGCCAGTTTGCAGATCCCTATGAAATCAGATGACAAGTTTTCTAGAACCATTCCGTTAGTAAATAATTCTGATTTCCTGAGTTTTCAAGTGCAACATTGCTAAGTTGTCCACTTTGAGCTTTTGAAAATCTGTACTCGGGTGAAAATTTTGGATAATTGAGTTTTCCCTAGTATTTTAAACATAGGAGTGCACCTATTTGAAGATTTATAGATTCCTGCCAATCCATTTATCCACTTTGCCAGAGCCTTTCCGTTTCCAATTTAATGAGGTTTCACTGAAAATACAGAATTTAGAATTAAGTGTCATACTTTGTGGTTTCCCTGTTTACACCCGGTCCAAGGTCAAGAATAATTGAAGGTTGATCTGCACTATAGACCTAGAAATGAACTCATCTAAAGATTCCCAAACTTTGACCAATCCAGTAGCTCACTTTTCTTTGCCGATTCCAAACCCAATTTCTACATATCTGTTGTGCTTCAGTTTAGAAAGTGTTTAGGGTGCTAACTTTGCAGATTGGTATCAGTTGAACTGTTTTCTTTCATAATAATTTTATTGAGGGGTCATGTTCTACATGTGACATTCAATCAGGCTCCAAAGGTTGAGTTTCTGAAAGATCTTTTTGATGACCCTATGAATTCAGTATCAAAGGCATTTTATTCAGTTTGCAGTGCGGAAAAGAATTAAGTTTCCAGAAGGACCATTTTGCAAGAGTGATATCTTTCTGTCTGAAAGATGTTTTTAGGATCTGACTATGGGAACATCCTCATTACATATGAATGTACTATCTGACCTAATGGTGAAATTTCAGAGCTTGTTTAAATGTTTTTGAGATGGTCGATCTGAAAGGGATTTGTGGCGATTCAACATTTGTACCTATGTAGTTTTATGAAGGCTAAGTCTGCATTGCTATATTTTGTGGCTGAGGATGAATCTAGTGAAGCCCTTCTAAATGTGTATTCATTGCTAATGAATGAATCTTTTTTTTGAATGCCAGAGTCAGATTGTTTGTTTCAGTCAGTTTTTAATGCCCATTCCCAAGGCCATTTGCTATTGGAAGAAAATTGAGGACGAGAAATGATCATAGGTTTGATCATCATGCTTACAATTGAACAATTTGAATATTTGAATAAAACAGATTGTGAGAGTGTTCCAAGAAAGCTTATAACTATAAACTTAGAAAACAAAGAAATATTTCAAGGTCACAATATAAGAATCTCTCTAGGTGAATTTCCACGGTTCATCTTATTTCTGGGTTTATGTAAGTGCTAATGGGAAGGGTGATTGTAATTCCAACCAAAGCTGTCAAGACCATTTCATTGATTCAAGTTACCATGAGGCAATTGAATATCTAAGAAAATGTAAGGGGGCAAGAATCCATTGCAGTTTATTTATAATAGAAATGAAATAAAGTTTTGCCATGCAGAATATAAATGATGCTATGAAATTTTGAGTTTTTTGAGCTTGGTGATAATCCTAGTTACATATTTAAAAGTGCATACAATGTGATGATGGCATCATCTGACTTTGAGGGGTGCATTCATGGAGGGCATCTCAAATTTTTGCATGGGATTAGTCTATAATGTTGTCAGATGCACTTAATGTCTTCAGAAAAGAAGAATTACTTTTCTTTCCTATCACTTTGATTTCACATTTGTATGAAGAGAACAATTTGACCAATTTGGAAATCATATTTTTGTGGATTTCGTAATGGTGCAGCTGCCACTGTTTATATAAGAGGTGAAGAATCAGCATGGTCTCCATAGCATAAGGAAAATGACAGATCATCGCAGGGACATGAAGGTTTTAAATGCATTTGAACTCAGCAAATAATAATCCCAATATAAGTAAAGGCATGTGTTGGGCTTTCAGGGAGTTTTTCTAAGTATTGAACATTGAGGTAATCATTGCATATTGTCTGCGCAGGGCATCACCAAAGTAAGGAGGGGCTGTGTAGCATTTTTGAAAGAGAATGATGGTTTCATGTTTTAAGATTACAAAGACTTTTAATACACCCAAAGCATGCGCAAACAATGAAGACATAAACTCAAATAGCCAGCGCATAGATAATAATGGAATCTATAGCCAATAGATGGAAGCTCACGCTAGTGTAGATGGAAAATGGACGTCGTAATGAGTTTAAAACTCTCAAGCATTACAAGCAGTAGGTGTAAAGCCAAATTCCACAAACTTTGCTAATGTTACTCCACAGGAAGCTATAGAACAGTCTGCGCAGCATGTCAAGGATTAAAATTTACATTGCAAATGTCCTTTCCAGCAGGCTGCGATAGCAGTGGAGGGAAGTTGGAGATTTCTTAAAAAAATTAAATACAAACTCACAGCAAATCAACATTTCCAATTGCTGCGTTAGCATTTGAGGGAAGTTTTTGAAGTTTTTAAATTAAAATTTTGCAAGTTTGAAACCACAGGCATGCTACTATAGTAGAAGAGGGATTTTGTTTTAAATGTTTTATTGCTTCCATGAGCACCTGCAATGAAATCCAGACCCCTGCGCAGATGGAGGAATAGTTTGAGAGAGTGGTGGGCATGCTATGTATTTAGAAAGGTATTAGAGGAAGACTTTTTAAAAGTATTTGTTTTGGAATTTATGCAAAAATGAAACTACCAGCTCCTGCGCAAGTAGCATTGGAGGGAGGATGCAGACTTTAAAATATTAAGCCAAATCAGACATTGCAAGCAACATTTCCAGCAGTTCACGCATGCATTGGGGGAGGTTATCAATATTTCTAAGTTCAAATTTGCAGATGTAAATCCATAAGGAGTGGTGTTTTGACTTCTAAAGGACATTAGTGACCCTCATTTGAAATAAAACAAAGCTGTTAGTGAGAAGTTCTTCTCAAGAAACTCAGAAATGTAGAAAACAATGAAATTATTTTATCCCATATGGCCTGTGCAGTAGCGTTTTTGGTATTTATATACCAAAACACTTTCTTTAAAGGTAAATAAGAGAGCCCAGAGGCTCTTGGCGGGTCTTTGAGGGCTGGAGGAATGGAACTATGGGCGGTAAACTAAATTTTGAGACAAATTTCGAAAATGGCTTTAAAACCATGAAATCCAATATCCCACATTGTTCCCACAAGTGAATTTTGAAATGTTTATATGCAAAAACACAAACATAGTAATTTGAAGAAAGGTGAGGAGGCTATCCACACACAGGCCCATTCATCTGACTGCCTCGGTTTCCATGCCCAAAAATGAAGGAAGGTAAATTTTTATGAAAATGGACACTTGGCTCTGGTCACATGGTCGCGAGATGCATCTGGTCGCATGGTAGCGAGAAGGCTCCAGTCGCTCATTCGGGAGAAGGTTTGCAGATAACTGCTAGGATTCAGAGACTTGGCGACTCACCAATAGCAGTTAGTCACGCAGTCAGAAGATAACAGATGTTAAGCACCGAGACTTGGCGAACAACCGCTAGTGGTTAGTCATGAAGTAGCCAGATGCCGAAGATGATTGCTGCGATGTGGAGATGGCCGCTGGTCGCGTGGTCACCAGATGGAATTAGCCACCGAATGTCAGTCGCAAGATTTCCCAGGGTTGACTGTTGAGTTGAAATTTGCTGGCGACAAGGAGATTAAAGGAAGGTCGCATGGTCGCTAGTTAAAAATGCTAAGTGGGAATTTATTCTGAGACTGTGGTTGTCGCATGGTCGCCAAATTTAACTATGGTTAGCGAAAATGTTCAGAGACTTAGAGACAAAGGAAGAAGGCTAACCGAGGTTAAAGGCATATTTAAAAGGCACAGTTTATGATAGCGAATCAGCATGTGACACATGTCAAAATCTAGTGACTTCTGGGTAAAATAGGCAGGAAATAAAGATTTCAAAATAATTTAAATGATATTCAGATTTTTTCAGAGATAGAGGATAAATTAGATTTTCTCAGGTAAGGAAAGGTCAGATTTTGAAGGGGTAAACAAATTCAGATTTGCACAAGGGGATAAGGAAAAATTCTCATATATTTTATTGCAAAAATCCGATTGTTAGAACTTTCCAGGAGGGTTTTGTGAGCAGATATTTTCTCAGATTTTAATGATATTTTGCAAATGAGATCGGATTTGATGGATTTTTCAGTGGAAGAATGAAAGAGCTATTATAAAGATAAAATCAGATATCTTCTCAGACAGATGGAGTGAGATATTTTGACAGACTTGGAAAGATGGGTAAAAGATCAGATTTGAGGAGAGACAGGTGTCAATTGCTCAGAAAGATTAGGGTTTCTTCTCTCTTATTTATTCTTTTCTCTTTTCTGTTTTGAGGGTTCTGCTTTCAGGTTCCTATTTTTGGTTCCTTTGGAGGTTCCTGGTCTTGTTCTTGTTCCTGTATTTGCCTAGTTCAGTACAAGTTACCATTGGTTTGGAGATTTTATTTGTAAAGCATACTTCTTTTTCATGTTTACTTCTTGAGTTTATTGTCTGGATATCTGGAAACAACATGGATTAATGAGAATACAGTGCAATTCCTATTCATTATTGTCTTGTCTCTTTTGACTATGGTTTATGTTCTAGTATAGTTCATTTGTAAGGCATCTAAAATATACCTACTACAAGGTAGTGTGTCTAATCATTTGTGAGTCTTTCTCAAGGAGAGAGTTAAATTTTGTAAATGATTTCAGAGAGCAAGACATGGTTGTAAAGATCTGATGAAGAAGTATTGAGTTGAGTAGATTGTTTGTAAGGCATCCAATCTGGATTGTATGAAGTTTGTAAGGCATTCTTTAGTATTGCATTAGTTTTTTATTGTTGACATATGTTTTCATTGACTCTTTGCCCAAGGAATAGGCATTGATTTAGAGTTTGCTGAGCAAGTGTTTTCTCCATTTAGTTATACACAAATTAATCAATTTCATCTAGTTTTTAGAACAAATGAGCTGAACTCGTTAAGGACTCATGTCAGCAGGACAGTGTCTATTTTAGTGATTCCTTAGAGAGTGAATCATTAGGTTATCCCTCCTGAAATCAAAAGGAAGAAGGATGCGAATCCTTGTCTCATTGGTTTATGTTCTCAAAACCATAGCCTGGCTTATAATACTTTGTTTCAAACTAATCATTGCAATCTCTAAAGTGTTTTATAAGTTGTTACAGTGAGGTTTTTGGTTCATACCCAGTGAATGAAAAAATCCACTAAATAAATAGACTGAAATATCAGTAATCTTTAAAAGGTAAAACCTGCCTGAGTCTGTGGAGCTCAAAAATGAAGAAGGATATTATCCAATCCTTAGCAATTAGCCTTTTCTCTTGCCTAAAAGAGGTTGCATCTGAGTATACAAGGTATACTATCATCATTAGGTAGGTGTTGCAAGAAAAAGTGCTAACAAATTGGTGACTCTACTGGGGAATGGAATAAAGGACAGAAAGTTTAAGATGGTTGTTTCTTGCTTTGTTGAATCATCCCAGAGTCTGGTTGTTTGTATAGAGTCTGATTCAAAAATTGTTATAAAATTCTCACTGAGTGTGAGTGGTGACTCTGAGTTTTCTGTTTGATCAGTGCATGCTTAGAAAGAAAATATGAGGAATTTGCAATTCTGATTGACAGTCTTGGAAGATCCTGATGAAGTTTTGTGGTGGCTGGAAAGAAATCCAAGAATAAGTTAAATGTTTTCCTCTGCAAGGAGGTGGCAATTCTATGAGAAAAGAACCTAATGGAGCTGTGAAAGATGCTCTAGATTTTCTTTATTTCCAGTCAAAAGAGAAAGGAGCAGCCGCTGCAATTATGGTCTAGGTAATCTTCATTTTTTTAATAAAAGAAAGTTACACAAATGGTTGTTCTCCATTAAGTGGTTTCAACACAAAGTAGGATAACTTTTGAGTTTAGTTGCATACTTCAATAATAAAAGGTTTCAGCATGTTTGATGTGAAGTATTGAAGTATGCTATTGTAAAAGTTAGTGGAGAGATTATAGATCTGCTGCAAAATAGAAGTCTGATTTTCATTTTGGTGAATAAATTCTTGAGTCTGTGAAGAATGGAAGATTTTAGTTCACCTAGTGGGCAGCCCATCAGTAGTATCAATAGATCTATCTCTACTAGAAGGTACATGCCATTTTTTTTTAACGGCATACATGGTTTTCCCAATGTTATTCCAAATAAAATTAGAGATAAATTGCCAATATTTTGTGGGAAATGACATGATTCAGCAAGTCAGCATATTCAATTGTTTGTTGATTTGATGGATAATTTTGAGATTGCACATGAAGATGTTCATATGAAATTTTTTGTTCAGACTTTAAGAGATGATGCTCGTGAGTGGTTTTCTTTTTTACCAGCATGTTTGTTATCCTCTTGGAGTGAGTTGCATTCAACCTTCATGTTGCAATTCGGTGAAAGAGTAAGTGCACATGATGCATTTACTAAGTTGTTACAAATTAGGATTGAGAATGAGGAACTAGTTCCTAATTTTAACATCAGATTAAAAAAGGTTTATAATGATATCCCTGAAAATTGTAGACCCAATGATCAAGTGTGTGTAGTTATCTACTTTGATGCATTTGATAAGGATATGAGCTATTTATTGTGGGATAAAAAACCTAAGACTTTGCATCAAGCATTCATGGCAGCCATAGAGATTGAAAATAACATGAAGTATGGACTGACAAAGAACCATTTCTCTAGAGGTGCTTGCCAGCAAGATGCATTTGAAAGTGGAAGAGAATGTCATGTTAAAGTTTCAAATTCATATCAACATGTAGTATGCCATGCTGTTACAAATAATATTGTTGAAATTTCAGACTTAAGAACATGTGTTGTTGGAGTTTCTTTGTTACAAAGAGTTGATTCTATTTTTGTTGAAAAGAACACGTGTTTGTAATGTTACAGCAGTAGATGATAAAATTGATTCACTTGATGTTTCCCAAATGCAAGAGTCTTATAGGAATGAAGTTGAAAGTTGTGTTTCAACTGATGAGAACAACAGTGTTGATCTGTCATGGAATGAAAGGGCATCAAATGAAATTGAAGGTGGTCAGTATGTATCACAGTCTAGTGATGATGATGAGGCTAAAACTTGTTATCCAAGTGAAGGTGAGGACAATGAAAGTGTTTGTCCATCTTCCTACGAGTCTGATGCAACATGGGAAGAAGAGAGCAATGATGGGAGTGA
>MU223392.1:2259513-2291735 GCA_018584345.1 Thuja plicata
CTACCGTCTGCTCGGTAACTGCTGTTCTTCTCATATGCTCGGTGACTGCCTTACTGCTCGGTTTGAACTATTTGATCGGTGAGCTTTGCTGAATGCTCGGTATAGGCTGTGGGCTGAGTGATGAGCTTGGTAAGCATTTAAAACCGAATAAGTGTTTTCACTAAGTGCATTCACTGATGCCAAATGTATCATTATTCCAACAATTTTTTTGGTAAACTTGAAGGTTATTAATGGTTTATCCAACGTAGCAATCACACGTATGCTAAGGTATGCCATATATGTCATCTTTTTTAGTCATAATTTCCTTATAATTAACAAAGGTTGAATCATGTACCAATTAATATTCTTTATATTAACAAATTATATTGTTTGGTTGTAGGTTGATAGGTGAGTGTTTGTTACCACCATCAAGCATTCTATCTCGCTCATCTCGAGAATTATCTTCCATTATGAAAGATATTGGAATGGAGTATTAAACAATACATACATGTCTGAATGATCATATTATATATCATAAACAACATGAATTTGCAACAGAATGCCTTGATTTTCATATTAGTAGATTTTGATCAGATCAAATAACAAAAAAGGTGCCTCGCAAGGTTCTTCAGTATTCCCATTATTCCATGCTACAACAATTATTCAAGTGCACTAGCTTGGCATAATTTATGGATTACCATACATGCAATAGAATTCAAGATGACATTATATGAATGTCTATGGATGGTTTGACATTTAAGGAAATAGAGGAAACTTGGCCACACATTAAAGAAGAACCTCGTAATCTCAGGCTTTCATTGGCATCGGACGGTGTCAATCTATTTGGAGAGATGAGATATGTTTACTCGGTGTCACCTATTTTTTTTATCAACAATAGCATTCCTCCTTAGATGTTTATAAAGAGGTAGCACATAATGTTGGCAATGATTGTTCCAGGTTTTTTTTCATTTAATATTTATCTAAATTAATTTATTATAAATGATTTGTCAAAATGGTCATAATAACTATGTAATGTTTTGTTCATTCAACTAGGTAAATACCAAGTTAAAGATATGAATGTATATATTGAGCCCCTTATCGACAAGTTGATGGTGTTATGGAATGGGGTCACTATGTATGAAATCTCTAAACCAATAGGACAAAGACAATTTCAATTCCATGCAATGCTTGTATATACAATACATTGTTCCCCTGGGCTAACACATTTTTTTGGTATGTTCTCTTGTTAACACCTCTTTTTTGGAATGTTATAGTGATAACACAAAATTAACATATTTAATCCAATTATACATGATCTTGTTGGTCTTCATACAAAGGGAAAATTTTCATGTCCATTTTGTGGTCCAAAGATAAAATCTCATCATTCAAAAAGTTTAGGAAAGAAAGTGTTCGATGAGTATAGACACTTTATCCATAGAAATCATAAGTACCGAATTATAGAAAAACATATTTTAAATGGGAAAGAAGAGACTACATCAAAGCCACAAAGAATGAAACCTCACCTATGGAAGTTGGAATACAATAGAATAAATTGTCAAGGTAATGTCATTCCATCTGATGGATTTTGTTTTAAATTTATATTTTGATATTGTGTTTTGTTTACTGATGATGTAATTGATGCTTGTGAAGGTCATCAAGGCATTAATGACTAACTTCTAAAAGGACTAAAATGTTATCCTGCATAATTTAGTAGGTTTTCATACTATGAGAAACTCCCAATCGTGCATTTGTTTGATTCTATGCATATTGAAAAGAATGTAACAAAGACATTATGGAAAATATTGGATGAAAGTCGTGACAAAGACAAAATTGTCAAAATTTGTAGTGACATTGAAGAATCCAACCATACAATAAAAAATGTCATTCGACCAAATAACAATGGAGACCAGATTGATATAAGTGCCCTTCCTTGGTTATTGTCAGAGTAGCAGAGCAATTCTATAAAAGAAGTCATACAAAAAATATGATTTCCCACAGGATTTTCTGCGAACATAAACAAACTCATATCAAAGAAAATTGAATTTGGGCTAGAGATGAAAAAATGTGATTGACATACATTTATTAAGGTAATTCATGTTATTTTGTATTCACTATATATTTATATACTACATGTAGTTTTCATTGTATTGTTTTATAAAATATTAAAAATATTATTTTACAATTATTGCAGTACGTTCTACCTCTATCTCTCCCACACCACTTTGACAACAGTGTCAAACAAGTTATATATGATCTTAGAAAATATATGAGGTCATTATCATCGAAAGAAATAAATAAAGAAGATATAAAATATTGGAAGAGAAAAATTCCTCATCTTATGTGTGAAATGCAAAAGTGTCTACCTTCAACTTTTTTCAATGCACAAGAACACTACCTCATACATCATGTTCAGGAGATTGAATTGTGTGGACCTGTACAAACTAGGTCAATGTGGATGGTTGAGAGGCACTTGAAATTTTTTTAGGGCTTGGTTTGACAAAGAGAACATCCTAAGGGTTCTATGGTGGAGGGATATATGGTATACTAGACCATGGTGTACATTAGTGAATATCTTTCTAAGTTTGCAACAAAGATTCATGTAGATCGTATTTAGGATCCCAACTTTATTAAAAAATTTGAAGGGGAGTACTTGATGGGGAAAGATAAATTGACGAAAGTGAGAGGTAATTATAAGCTGTTATTGTAGTTAATTAATTTTTATAAATCTTCAATATAAGTTATTTGTAATTGGTCTATTATTTTATACAGTTGGTCAAGAGTAGGATGCAATATATTTGTATATTGTGAACAATCTTGATTGGATGACAATATGGATTGAATGATGTCAAAAAAATGGTTTCTCATTAACATGGGAAGGTGTTTCTTCATTGGTTAGAGAATCTCATCATAATGGAGATTCCAATTTTACACCAATGGTAATTGATCTAGCATATATTTTAAGAGGTAGACAGGTACGTAAAAATTTATTAATGATCATGACCCATATGTTTCATTTGAACTCATCATGCAAATAATTTTCACACACTTGAAAATTTTCAGGTCAAGCACCACAAAGCTATGTACTATCATGGCCACAAATTTTGCATAAAAAATTTGGATGACACGAAAAAAACTTGTGATTCTGGGATAACTGCAGTCTTCAAGGTCACTAATATTTCATCTAGAAATGACATACATTCTCAAAAATCTCAAATCGAAACTATGGCATCTCGGATGATATACTTGAGTGTGACTTTAACTCCTTCAAATTAGTTCTATTCATCGTCAAACGGTACAGGCTACGACTGAATCATAATGATCCTGATAGAACTATTATTCAACATGATAATAGATTTACAATTATTAATACAAGGTTATTTGAGCCAGTTGGAGATGAGCCCTATGTTCTTCCAAGCCAGTGTGAGAAATTTTTTTACATAGAGGTTCCAAATAAACTGGGTTGGTCATTTTTTGTTAGACATTACCCAAGAGGAAGGCCAGTAAATTATAATGTGATGGAAGAAGAAGATATTAACGATGATGAAAAAGAAGAAGAGCATGATGAAGAATAAGATGATGGTGGTGGTGCTGATGATGATGATGATGATGATGATGATGATAATGATGATGGCGATGATGATGAGATGGATGAAGAAGATGATCAATGACATGATTGAAATGTACAAGGTATGTGATTTAATTATTTTTATATATTTATATTGATTAGTATATATATTTAATATTGATTTATTGATGTATTCAACTCTAATAGAATGGTATAATTAATTCATTGAATTCAATTCTAATGATTACAAAATATGTGATTTATGATTACCAATGTATTTCTTATTATTCTCAATTAATTGTTGTTGATTACATGTATATATTTTGTTTGATTGTCACCCTTTCTAAAAATAGGCAATTGACTACACACATCAACACCCCTTTTGTTGATGATCTTGCATTCCATATATAAGGTAAAGGTAATTTGTTCATGTTTACGATCTTGTATATTGTTCATGTTGTCTTCTACGTAATTTGTAGCATACATATCATGTAATTTTTAGCTAACTGAAGATAAATGATTCATATATGAAAGAAATTTAACCCCTTTGATGAGGATCCTGCACAGTGACATGGATCAGCAAGTATAAGTCAATACGCCCTATAGAAATAGTTTATTAATTTCTTATTTTCTCATTACACCCATCTTCATTGAGTGGTTTAATAATAAGGTATTAACTTTCTCATGATTTAACAGTACTACCCTCAGCATCAATTTTATGGCCGACTTCATCAACATTACCCTCATTTAGAAAAATATCTCACTCCTTACCAACTATATATCTCATTTGATGGATTGCAGGAACCACCAAATAGGTACTTGTCAAATCTATCTTCCTTGAATGAGGGAAATGTGGGAATGGTAGATGAAATTTTGACATGTAGTATGACTAAAATAGGGAGATGAACTAGAGGTCAAAATATAAGAAAAAATTTCAATAAACGCATACAATTTTTCCTTTCTGAAGGGGGTTCACCTTCTTATGATGATGAGACCAAAGGAAACATCAAGGTGCCTTTTTAGTACACACATCTTGAGAAATAGTGGGTACCCAAGGAGCTACCTCCAATTAACACTGATTTTTGTGTTAATGAGAGGATATATCACATAACTCCATCCTCGTTACATGGTTTGGGCCTATTTTCGATGAATGGGATAAAGTTGTGTTACAACAAAGTTGTTGAATCGATGGGTTATGTTGGACCTTGTTACATTTACAATGATTGGATGTGGATTGTTCGATATAAAAAATTATGCGTAGGTATGCACTATCAGCAAATTATATACAATGGAAAGAAAATGATCAAAGTAAAAGATTTCCTATGTACATTGATAGGAGACCAAAAGAAACAAGGAATATTGCAATTTTTATAAATAGTACATGACCTAGGTCAACTAATAAGCAACCCAATTGCATATTGCGGCACGTGAGGGGAATCATGTTTTTGTATGTGTGATAAAATCAATAAGTGCAGGGGAAGAACTGCTAATAGATTACCATGTGAATTACATAGATACAAACAAAGTTACTATCATGGGGGTGGTAATTACTATATACCATTTAAACTAACCTCAATTTTATAACTCCAATATACCATTTTATTAATAATTTTTTTTTTCTTAGTCTACTGCTTTTAGTTCCCTGAAGCTTTGATATTTAATCTTTGTCATAGGATGCCATGGATCCCCCACATAATAGAGGCCGTGGGCATGCTCATCCCACCTATTCTTCAGCAAAGGTAAACCTTATTGTAATTGTACAAGTTAGTAGTTGAAATTTTTTATATTATTATGTTCTTTTATTTAGGGTTTTGGAGTTATTTTGATATTTTTACTGATATTCCTATCACAAATTTATGTTCAGGATAGGAGAAAAGAACTTGCAAAAAAAAAGGCAATGGTTGTAGATATGGATGAGGATATCCTAGATATCCCTAACCCTATAAATTTGGTGAAGAAAAAATTTATTAAAAAAAAGTCAGTGCAGAAATTATTCACATTTTGGATGATCCAAATCCAACCGAGGTGATGTTGAAGAGGAGTGGTGAATTGATGTCGCAAGCACGTCATTATGAAGTTAGCAGTAATGAATCGTTAGTTATAAAAAAATTCAATAAAGTTTTATATTTTATAATCTTTTATGTCATGAACTAAAATATGTATGTGTTCATGTTACAGGATTTTTTGTTTGCTCAAGTACCTGGTCATGGACATCGCGGTGAGGTCGGTACTAGAAGAACTCCCACCTCAGGTAAAATAATCCTTAAGTTAACAAGTTAAAAGGAATTTTTTCTTTGGAAAATTAAAAAACTTCATTGGACTTGTTGGCACCCTCAAATTTTGGAGAAATTTGGAGTAAATAAGTGAAAATTTCTCTAAGGCAAGGTGAGTACCCCTAAGATGTTTTTTCAAGAGGCTTACTTTAAATGCATGCAAAAAGAGACCTGATGATTTCTTTGAGAAATCACTTAGAGAGTGTGTTCAGCACCTATCATAGAGTGATTATAGTGGGTTCCAAATCTGAGAATTCAGATCTGATGTGTTTTGGAGATAGCCATTTGGAGGTCATTACCCAAATCTGTATATCTGTGTTTCCAGTTTTATTTAAGTGACCTACTTTGTAGGCTTGTATCTTTGGCCAGACTGATATTTGTGATGTAAGGATTATTCTGAGGTGTTGTAGGAATGAGAGAGAATCTCCATGCCCATTTTTAGATCCATGTGAGTTTGTTTTCACAGTTGTCCAAAGCCATTCCGTTTGCATTTTATTCAGTTTCTCAAAATATGAAAATGCAGAAGTCTAAGTAGCCTACTTTAAGGCCTTAAAATTTGCACCCCATTCAAGGACATGAGAAGATGATTGTTCACTTGCATTGAAAACATGGAAGTGTACTTCCTTGGAAATTTCTAGAGCTTGGTCAATCTATTTGACCACTTTGCCCAACCCTTTCCAAATCCAGTTTTTGCAGTATTACTGTGTTTGAGTTTAAAGGGTATTGAAGATCTGACTTTGAAGGATGATGCCAATTGACCAATTGATCATTAGAGAAATTTAATTGAAGTTTTTTTATTCCTTGTGTGAAAGTGAATCCATGTTAAAGGTTCAGATGCTAGGGGTTTCTTTTGTTAAGTTTTTGAAGTCAGAATCAAAAGAAATTTATGCAGATTGACAGTATGGGCAGAATTGATTTTCACAGTGGTCATTTTTAGAGGATCATAACTTCATATCAGATTGTGGTTTTGAGATTTGAAACATGATTTCCTATTTTTTCAAAGGCTAATCCATTTGCAATTTATGTTGTTTTGATATTTGCGCTTGCACTGTGTTCCAGAATCACCATGTTTGATCAATTACATCTCACACATAGGGTTGAATCAGTTGAAACCCTTTTGCATGTATACTTATTGTGTTTGATTGAATCATTGTGCCAGGTTTCAGGGTCCCTTGATGCAATTTAGTCAGTGTTTAAGGCCAGTTCCAGAGGCGAGTTGTTATTGAGATCACTTTGTAAAAATATTTAAAAAAAAATTAATGGCCACTAATTCAATGATTTATGGGAAGGCCCTGTTTAACCCTATTTAATTTATTTGAAGAATTTTTGGAATGTCTTAGCTAGTACAAAAACTTCCATTGATTTAAAATCATTCTTTTTTAAAAAAAATTCTAGAGCAATTTTATACATGGGTACCAGGCTCAGTCCATTTTTGTCAATAATTCACAATGCAAGGATATAATAGATTTCAAAAGTTCAAATGATTTAAGGACAATTCTAGATGTGGGACATGATGGTGAAGATGTTGTTTCTCTAGGGTGGACCAAGAAGTTGTGGAAGAAGGTCAACTACCAGTTTATAGATTATCATGCCTTGCTTGAATACTTGTGTGATAATGAGTACATACTACGATGCTACATATCAGAGTGGCCTCTCAAGAAGATTCTCTTGAGAATATTTTCAATCCATAATGAGACACTCAATGTCTAGATGCACTTCATGTGATTCTTTATAATTATCTGCTTGACAATATACATTGCAGTAAAGATTCCTGAAGTTGTTGATCTTTCTGCTTTGCCTACCTTGCCTCATATACCTAAATGAGATAATTTCTACAAATTCTAGTCAGAGCTTATGTCATGATTTCTATCTTTTCCCAATAAGGAATACTTCCAAATACTATAAGAATAATTAAAGTCAATTTTTCCTTTCATAGCATTGTGTTTATCCTTATCTCATTGGCACCTACTGGAGGTGCTTGCAAATTTCTTATCGAAGAGGTTATCACTTGCTAATCGCACTGAGAAATGTGATGCATTGGATGCAACTACACATTGGCAGGTATAATTTCCAAAAGACCTGCATGTGGAGATGAAGACAAGTCTTCTCATGATGGAGGAAGGTAAACTACGCAAGCTTGGGAGTAAAGTTTCACATTACAAAGCAGAGGCAGCAAGGTTTTTATTAAAATATTTAAGCCAATGCAATGGTAGATACAAATTCTGATAAAAGGCAGTGCAATACCTTAAGACATGTTGCGCATGAGAGTAGCAATGCGCATTGAATTTTCAAGAAAATACATTTGGCAGGTGTCTTTGAAAGCCTACGCAGTGGCAAGTAGAGGCCAATGCAATTTGGCAAATGTAAAATCAAATCCTACAATATTGAGGCTGTGCATTGTTATATTAAAGCTATGTTGTAATTTCCTAATGTAGAGAGGTCTACGCCAAAGACAAAAGGGAAGGAATTATAAATTTAAAACCAATGTCATTGGCAGGTGTTGCAACAAAAGGTCTGCACATTGTAATTCCTAACACAATGTGCATGATCATGGGAAAGACTATGCAGGTAGTGAAGGATGGAAAGCTTAAAAAGAATATAAACTATTTGTCCCACATGTATTGGGGAGACATAGTTTGCTAGTGTTTATAAGCTAAAATGCTCACATTGTTATGTGAAGTAAGAGCTAAGGACTCTTTGGTGAGCGCAGTGACTAGGGGTTATAGGAGTGTCCTCTACTTGGATAGAGCCAACTAGTTTTGGCATGCACAGGCAAAATATTTAAAACAAAACTTGCAATTTTATCCCACATTGATGGGAATATGGAATACCAAATTATTTATAACCAAAATTTCATACCATTTATTGTGAAGAAAGAGCTTGGAGTCTTTAGAAACATGCACGCATGTAGGAGGTGTGCCTTAGTATGTGTTCCAAGCAGTTGGAAACTTCAACAACAAACTCATTTTGGTAGGGCCCACATAGGTGACAAGGAGGATAGGTGGCGTCTTGTCATGCACTCATGACAGAGAAGAAGGATCGGGGGAAATGCTCATGAGTGTGGGAGATGGTGACATGTGACAGTTAGTCACATAGTTTCAAATTAGGAGAATAGTTAATTGCAGAGTTGCAAGGTAGATAGGAAAGAAGGAGAACAGTTAGTCATGATGGTTAGAAGGTGGTGGCAGTTAGTGTCACAAGTGCGCGATGTGACATCTAGTGCTTAGTCGCACAGTCACGAAGGTCAAGTGGAGCCAACAAGCAGATGAAATTTGGTGCAATCTGGTTGCTTCTATGCGAGAAAGGGTAAATTGTATATTTTCAAAGGTTAATGAGCAGATTTAAATGTTTAAGCTTAATTTCCCCTGAATGTGCATGGGAGGGGAAAATTGATTTAATGTTTTAATTGTCAAATCTTCTCAGAAGTGGAAAGTGTAATATACCATTGGAAACGTCTCAAGATAATTATTCCATTTTTGCAATCCTTTTGAGTGTAGAATTCGGTTTGTTAAATAAAGATATTTTACACAGGTAGTTGAAGAAGAGATCAAATTTTTAGATATTTATAGGGGAAAAGGATAGGGGCCTGTTGAAGAAAGAATCAGGAGTTTCTTCTTATCTATATATTATATTTTCTTCTCTTTGTACAGGGTTCCAAATTATGAGAGAAAGTCTCCAGATTTTGATGGTTCCATTAATGGAAGTTCCTCTTAAGTTAGTGCTATAATTTAGAGTATTTTTTCATGTGTAGAGATTGAAGCAATATTTTGACTAATGAAATACAGTTGGAATCTCTTTGCAAGAATTTGATCTCTCTGTGTGTTTTTGGAATTCTTATGAACTAGACTTGTAAGGCATTTCTATTTTTTCATCTACAAGGTAGATTGTGATATTATTCCTAAGTTTCCTTCAAGGAGGGAGAAAATCTTGTTGAATAATTTTTGAGAATGTCAAGGATATGTGGATCTGATGATCATTTATTTGTGATGAAAGAATTAGTATGTAAGGCATTTTACTGGTTTCAGATGTATTGAGTTATGAATCTTTGTTAATGTAAGTTCAACTTGACTCTATACACGATGGATTAGGCATTATTTTTATACCAGAATTGCAAAAAAATAATTATGATCAACATTTACCTTTCTATTTTAAGAGCTTTAAATGATTTTCAAATCTAGTTTGATGGGAAAGAATCCATCCTATGATTCACTGACAGAAGTGATTACAATAGGTGCACCCACCTGAGCCTTTGAGCTCAAAGTCAAGGAGGATTGTTTGGTCGTCGTTAATTAGTCTTTTCCTTGATAGAATCAAGAAAAATCGCTAACAAAATGGCGACTCTAGTGGGGAATGTTGTTTTAATTTCATAGTTAATAAGGTTTCAGTTGACCTTGCTCCTTGCCTTATTGATTTTTAGTCTAGTTAATTCATTCCAAGATTGCATAGAGTTGAAAAGTTATTTTTCATGTTATGGGGTTTGAGAGATATTGTTTTTGTCTGATATTTTGTCCAATAATTGATGTCTTGTGATGAAACAGTTTTGTCTTGTAAAGGTGATTTTGCAAAGAGTTTGTCCTTAAAAATTGTCATAATATATTTCCCAATTTGTATTGGGTGGCGAATCCAATCTCTATAGTAGTGCTAAGTGAAAGATCTATTTTAAATAAATACAAGATGAGAAATGAAGTCACAAGATCCTGAGGTGAAGAAACATCCAAAAGAAAAGTGGGATGAGCTTCTAAGTTTCTAAGGAATGGACACCAATGGAAGAATCAGTCTCCCCCATCATGAAAATCAGAAAGTTTAAATGCAAAGTTTGAAGAGAATTTGAGTTGGGTTTATGTCTCAGCTGTTCAAGTTTTGTCTCCTCTGAAAAGAGGTGGCGACTCTACAAAATATTTAGTGGAAGGTGTTATCTCTTTTTCTTGCAGCACAACCCTTAATGTGATAGTATACTTGTATACTTGAAATGCAAAATCCTATTTCATGCAAAAGAAAGGCTAATTGATGAGGGTATTAGATAACATCTGGGGAAACTATTACCTCCTTATTTTTTGAGATCTACTAGCTCATGTAGGAATTACCTATGGATGATTACTGATTTACAGTATCTTTTAAGTGGATTATCTTCTTACTGAAATGCAGAAATGTATTTTAATGGATTAACAAGTAAATGACTATGCAAATGACTATGAATATCTTGTTAAAGAGCTTAATGATCCCTACTAGTATTTGGACAACAAAAATTAGTAAGGTAATAAGGATTCTCACCCTTCTTCTTTTTTCAGTTCTTATAAACCTCGGGAAGGATAACCTATTTTGATTCTCTCTTAAAGGAATCAGTAAACTGAATTGTATTCCTTAAACATAATTACTTTAATGGAATGTATATTTGAAGTGTGAATGATTTGATGAATTAAAATACTGGTTGGATAATGAACAATTAATTAGCCAACTATAAAACCAGTGCCTTAACCTTGGGCTATGCGTCAATATCTGGTATAAATCCACAATAAGGTGATCAACAAAACATATGCAACAAAGATAAAATGCCTTACAGATTATCCTATCTTTACATCTATATCATCAGATCCTTAAACTAATGCTAAGCTCTCTGTGGTCACTTGAAATAATTAATCCTTCCTTGAAGGAGCTTACAAATGACTGCACAACCACCTTGTGATCAGTATGTCTAAATGCCTTACAAGTAAACATACAAGAGCTATAACAGTAGTAAAAAGAGATAATCCAATATGCAGAAAAGAGATTGCAAATATTTGTATTAATTTCTTAAAGCTTCAAATACATATATGTAGAAAAATAGTACAAAGGCTCAGACAAATTTTAGTAGTCTTCCTTGTAATATATTTCATTGATTTCCAACTCCAACCCCCCACAAAATGATACACGAGAACTATATATAGGCCTAAACCATCTTGGAATCCTTAAGATAAGGATGCTACAACCTTCGGATGGTTTACAAGACCTAACCCTAAAAAAAAGAAAAGACAAAATATAGGAAAATACCAAGTCGTGGAAGGACAAAACTGAAGAATAAGATCTGATCTTCCTTTTTCTTCTTATGAATGTTGGCACCTTTGTTTGTATATGTTCAGGATAGCATCTAATAGTTGTAATAAGATCTAGTGACCGCTAATAAAGGCTACCTTACACTAGTCTCTTTAAGATTCCTAACCTTCTTGTGCTCATAGAACAGGTGCCATGTGTCCTCTTACTCTTCATCCATGACATCCAAGTCAACTGTAATAGGCTTCTTCTTCTTGGGATTTGTCATGATGTCCCATGTTGTCACATATTCCATTTTAGGCCATTTAAAGCTTTGTATGATTTCCAATTGGGCTTTCTTCCTTTCCCACCTAGCATCTGTTATGCTTTTAAAATTTGTGATGAATTTATTGCAATCAGTCTCTGCTTTTATTGCTTCGTCTAGAATCATATTGAATCTCTCCATGTCTAGATCTCTTTGACCAGATATATATATCTTTGTTGGGTAGCATATTATCAAATTCTACACCCCATAGCCCTAATGGCTTGATTTGATTGTCCTCAGTTCTAATGGGAGGTACGAACCTGTTATAGCCTACTCCAAACATATTTAGCCTTGCCTCTATCTAATTTTATTTTCCCTGAATGAATGACAAGGTGGCTCCAATCTTCTTTATCTCTGTGCCAACAAGAGTCACAATGTCTAGCAAGTCTCACCTTAGTGGTTGTACAGATGCCAACCTCTCAAAAAGTGTTGTCGTGCCAAACCAGGTTGAATAGTATGGATTCAAAATTGATATAAAACTACTCACCTTTTTTTGTAGGCCTGGAAACTTTCCATAAGCTCCATACACCACATCAATCTTCTCCTTGATGGTGTCTATTCTATGTTGCAAAATTGAATTCAATGATCCCAAAATCACACTATTGTGCTCTCTGACATCTTGCTCTATTTCAGCAGCTATCTCCCCGACATCCTCTATTTGGATCTCTATATCTTGTACCTCTTTAGGCTCAGTAGGGGAAACCTTAGGATTTTCCATCAATTTTTGTGTAAGCTCAGCTATGAGCTTCTCTTGTGCCTTAATTTTTATCAGTCTCAGTTCTCTGTCTTTGATAATGTCACTAGTATCACTAGTGAGTTTCTTAAATTTCTCTGACATCTGGACTACTTTTTCCTCATTAAGTTGGGAAACGTGAGTTATTACTTGGGAGATTTCTAAGTCCCCTATATTCTGGACTGTCCAGATTATTTTTTTACCCTCCATCTTGTCTTGGATGTTCAATAAGGATGGCTTCTGATCTTTAGATGCTAAGCTCCACATTGCTAATGTCTAGGACTTGGGGTTGTATCCAAACCCTCTTATCATATCCCCAACCTATGTCTCTGATGACAATTTGACATCAAGCTATTTTCTAATCTGATCAATTATAAAGGCCAAGGATAAATCCCAACCTTCTACAAGTAACATTCTATTGGCCTTGACTAGTTGCCTTTCTTGTTCTGGTGTTATCTTCTTTGATTTAGGATCATAATCCTATAATGTTTGTAGAGTCTCTTGGGTCGCTGGATCACCCCCTACTAATTGCAACTGTGTACTCACTTGTTGTTGCTTTTTCCAAATGAGAAATTCTTTAAATTCCTTTATCTTAATGAAGTTGTCATCCTTAAGGAATTCATCTTGATGTATTAACCTCTCGTCTGTACAAGTTCTAAGAGGTAACTCTTCCTCTTCTTCCACATCCTTTTGCAATTTCTTTCCTTCCTTGATCTATTTTCTCAATTGGTGATCATAAGTCCTATTTCCAGTTATTAGGGCTCCAATCTTGTGTAGCTTTTTCTCCTTCTTCTGAGAAGTTTCCCCTATTTCTACTTTCTATCTCTTGGGTGGGGGTTCATTTATCACTTCCTTCTCAGGGACCTCTGTTAGGTCAATGATATTTTCTCCCTCAGCAACTTTTTCTTCTATGACTGCTTGATTGAATAGAGGGGGGCTAGGTACATAGTATTCTTTGTCACTATCATCATAATATTCTGATGATGAGTGCCCCTTATGGCCTTTCTCTGGAACTACTAGTGCATCCTCTAATTGACTGCACAAGAGAGTGTGAGAGTTAATCATGGCCTCTAGCCTCTTTAAATAGGGCATGTCTGGGAAGAATCCCCCAAAAGTTAGGCCCTTTCTCTTCACCTTATCTCTAGATCCATAAGCTCATTGAACTTTATAGCTCTCTTATCCACCTCTTCATCCTCCAAAATATTTCTTATCAAATCTTCTTCCATGCATTCTTCATGGTCTTTCATGTAGGGGATGGTTGGTGTCAGCAACTTCTTTGCACTAAGGATGAAGCCTTCTGTGTCAACATATTTGTATAAGGCCGCATTCATCATGTAATGATTCATCCAGTTATTCACAAGCTCTAATGCCCCTTTTCCAATAGTAAAATTATAAATCTTAAATTTCCTTGGGGTAAATGTACCCTTCCTATGTGGTGCTAGATGTTCCTTATCTGTCAAAATTAGTTGCCTTATAAATTCTATTGTAGCTATTCTTTGTGGCACATGGAATGGAAATGCATATGGAGGGTGGGTACAACCATACACCCTCATTAGTGTGAAATTCTTCTTATAGTAGAAGTCACCCAAGTTGTGGTCTCCTAGCCTTTTGTCTAGATACTGGCATGGTCTCAATAATTGTATCACTTTGACTGGCAGCCTAGTCTTGTTAACACCTAGGCACTGAAGAATTGGATATACTACCTAATTTTTAAAAGCACAAAACTCCTGCTCCCTAGAAGTATAGTTCCACACTCTCAACCAAAATTGAATAGGGTTAGGCTGGTTGTGATGAAACCTCTGTGGCCTTAGACATTGATAATTCATGAGTGGGAAGTTGTAGTCTAGGAACAAATGCATAAGAATTGAATAATGCATAAACTTGGGATGATCCTTTTTGTTTTGTATATCCACAAACCCCTGGTGCATCTGGTCTATGATGTGCTAGATATAATCATAGTTGGAAGTGGTATGGAGGCTTTGCATGTCAAACACCATCATCAAAATTTCTGAGTTAATACTATCTACTCCTACATCCTTTCCTTGCACTCTGCAAAGTGCATATGATATGTACTTCATCTAGAAGTTCAAGTCCTTGTTGAAATATGGAGCTGCTCTTGGCATGGGTGCTATGTAGGTCTTCATTTTCTTTGGAACATGGTGTTCCTTGATCAATTTGGTTGTAATACCAGACTCTCTAATATACCTATTCTCTATGCTCTTCAAGTTTATCTCAGTGGTCATAGGATAGTATACATTGAAGGCCTTCATGAAAGTGTTCCTTTCTACGGTAAGTAGGGCTTTTCCATCATCCCCCTTAATTGTTTTGGTCAGGGTATCATGCCTACTAGACATTTCCAAGACAAAATTGACATCTAAAAAGATGTTAGGAACAACTAACCTAGCCAATCCATAGGTCCAAGGGTTTGAAATTGGAATTGGCTCATCACTATTATTAAAAACATAGTTAAACAATGAATAACTAGATGAGCCTGGGGTTTTTTCATCCCGAATATATGATATGTCATCAATTAAAACATCGGCACTAACATTTTTATTCTGGTTTGAGCTTGGTAGCAATGTGAGAAATTCATTTGAATAATTTCTCTTCCCCTTTGTGTCATCCTCAACATCATCACTTCTCCCACTGGTGGATACTAGACTCAATGCTTGGCTCATTTTTCCTTTCTATGCTGTGGTCACAATTTTCTTCACCGATATTGAAACAAATATTCTCAAAAACCTCACCACCAACTATGAATTACCCTGAAATCTACAATCTTGAGCACTGAAAACACTGCCAATCACAATCCCTACTGAATTCTAAATCAGGAAATCACCTTTCTGAACACTTACTGCTGGAAAATTCAACTTCACCTTAGAAAATACTGAACTCTCTAAAACTCTTAGCTCTGAGAAATTGGAAGCTGGTAAGAATGCAATGACAATGGATATGCATACTTATAACTGGGAAATCAATGCAGACGTCTCTTCAAACTAATAAACTTGCAATTCAATCACTTCCACCATTAAATTACACACTGTGACATCAATTCTAGTTCTATTCATGGCATTCAAACTGACAAGTAATCAATTTTTAATGAGTGCTTTCACTTATAAAAACCTTATAAAATTCAAAAAGAGATCAAACTCAAATCTGATTGGCTGTCATTAATCATATTTTGGCCACTTTCCATCTATCAAAATCTCTGGAATCTTATTGGTCAGCAACTGTCCACCATGGCGTCGCAGAAAAGTCATCCTTTAACTCTAGTTTTACTTCTGGAAACCTAGTGACTATGTGATCTCCTTGTCGCTTAATATTCTTTCTAACTCTATTTTGTTACTGAGACTTAGTGACTGTCATTGGATCAAACTTTAGATCAACGGTTATCTCCATGTTGCTTGATCTTTTAACTTAACTCATCTTCTTACAGAGACAATGCGAATAAGCTTTCACTTAACCTTTCTTCTACCTCATGTTACATCCAAGGACTTGGCGACTGATGTATCTCTACATTGCTGAAACAATCCCTAACTCATGTTTTATTCAGAGACCCTATGACAAATGCCTTTAGTCTCTTTATCACTTGATTATTTCATCTTTATGAATTTTTTCTAGAGACAACGTGACTGTCGTTGATCTAATTTTCCTCTTCATCTAATGGTTGTCGCTAATTTTCCTGATCTTCATATCAAACCCTAATCCTTCTTGAGACTTAGCGACTGATGAACATGTGTCTTATCTTTTCTTCTTGTCTCCTGATTGCCAGATCCTATTTGACTTTTCAACATTATACCGCGACCACACAACTACCGTTGATCTGGCTTTTATCCTATGGTTGTCTCTAAATCTCTTGATCTTTGACTTAACTCATCTTTCTTCTCATGACTATGTGACAACATTGTTTTTCAAACTAACATTTAACCTAGGTTTATTCAGATACTTAGCAACTATTAAAACTCCATGTCGCTCGATGATTTTAAAACCGCAAGGTTCATCCAGAGACTTCCCAACTACCGTATGATTTAATTTCTAATCAACAGTTGTCGTTGAATCTCATGTCATCTAACTTAACTCACACTTTATTTTGACACTTGGCAACAACAGTGAAATCTTAACCTTTTAACTTAACTCATAACCCTGGAGTTTATTTGGAGATAATGCGACTGAGTAAACTCGAAGTCGCCATAAAAAATAACTAACTCTGATCTCATCAAGAGATAACCCGACCACCGTTAGATCATATCTAAGATCAATGGTCTACACCAAGTCTCTTGATTTTTTGAAGCATATTCTTTTTATTAGGAGACTACGCGACCAAAGATTTTCACCAAGTCTCCAAATTGAATGGAATATTCACTTTCCTTCATGAGACTAAGTGACTAAATATTTAGCACATGCAAATAACTTTAGACTTAAGTCAAGAAAAAGGTAACATGAAAATAGAACCCGTCTGAGAAATTTAGGGCTTTTTGTTTTTTTTAATAGAAATAACCCTAGGGCTTAGGGTTTTTAGCATTTTCAACAAGGTTTTGGGATAACACAATATTTGCAGAGGTATATAAGTAATTTAAACCATGGTTTTCAACCTTTCAAGCCTAGGAAAGATAGGAAACTTCAAAATTTTACAAGGCAAACTCAAAAATAGGATATAAAACCAACAATGGCTCTCTCTGAGGATGGCTAAACAAAATTTTATGACAAGAATCTTAGAATCTCTGGTTTCAGACCTTTTCAAAAATTGAAGGCTACATAGACTAACCTACTGCAGGAAAGAAACACACTACTAAAAGGAAACTATGGTACATATAATATATAGTTACTTGTTCATAAAAAAATATTTTCAATTGAAAAAGGGTTTCAAAAATTGCCCATGCACTGGAAAATCAAATTCTTCTCCATCCATATTATTCATAGGATAAGAATCCTTACCAAATCTCTGTGAAATGAAAAAAGGTACAAGCCAAAATGACTCAAACTTCTTGTGTTTTGCTTTATCTTCTACTCTTACATTCCACTACAAAACAAGGTCATCTGGTTGGAATTTTCTATTACTATCCCTTTTGTCAAAAAGATATTTCATCTTTTTCTGCAACTTTATGTTCTCCTTTTGGGTATCCTTTTTGATTTAATCCAAATCTGTCAACTGCATCATTCTGTCTTGCATATTGTCAGAAAGCTCCAATTATTCTTCTTGTATAAATTGGTATACTAGTAACAAATTATTAATAGGTAGTCTTTATAGGATTTGAGACAGACAAATCCATAGTTTGCCAAGAACACCTACATGCAAATAACCTGTTGTTGGAAGGAAGCCAAAGAGACAAAAATAAAAAGCTTGGAAAATCTCAGTGGTGTGAGAGAAATTGTATTCCAAGATGAATTAACAATAATTACAAGAGTTCAACCTATAAGGTGAACGAAACCCTAAAAAGGTAAAAAGCTAGGTTGCGTATAATAATTAATATGAAATATTAATTATATGCACCTAAGAGACAACTTAAGTAAAATAGAGTAATAGACAACTTAATAATTAAATCAAAGTGATCTAATTAATAAGTGAAGAAAAATAATTACTCTAACACCCCCTCTTAAGCAAAGCTCATGAGGTAAGATAACCCAGCACAGCTATGAAAGCAGGAAAAATGGGTCCCAGCAACAAGGCCTGATCAGGTACCCAAAACAAGGAAATCTCTGTAAACTAGAGACAAAGGAGAAAACCTAGTGGGAAAAACCCCTCTCCAAAAAGAGATAGAACAAACATGCTATAAGAAACATGAAGGAAGAAAGGCCTCAAGAAGACCCCCAAAGGACAACTTCCATCACCCAAAGCATAGAACGCAACTGAAGATAGCGCGGAGATGCAAAAGGTTTGGTGAAGATGTCGGAAATCTATGCATCAATGGGAATGTACTCCAAAGTGAGAAAACCATCCTGAATCTACTGGCAGATGAAACGCATATGAAGCTCAATGTGTTTGGTGCGTTGATTCTCCATCGAGTTGCGGGAAATGTGAATAGCACTCTGATTATTGCACCATAGAATAGTGGGACAATCAGTAGGAAAACCAAACTCAGTCATCAACTGCCAAAGCCATAAAATATCTTGAATAGCATGCACTGTTGCTCTATACTTAGCCTCTATAGATGAAAGTGCATGAGCATTGTGCTTCTTGCACAACCATGTGATAGGACCAGAGCCAAGACAAAAGACAAAGCCAGAAGTAGACTTCCAATCATCACCATCATTAGCCCAATCTGAGTCAGTGAAGCCAATAATGTGAGGAGCCCCTAATGTGTAATGAATGCCATACAAAAGAGTACCCTGAATGTATCTCAAAATATGCTTGGCAGCTTTCCAGTGACTCTCATGAGGCTCATGTGAGAATCGAGAGACAAGACCAATTGCAAAGGAGAGATCAGGACGTGTGTGTGTTAGGTACAACAAACTACCAACCAACTGCCGATACAATGTAGGATCCACTAAAGGCAAAGTGCAAGAGGTAGACAAGGTAACACCCAAATGAAAATGCGTGGGAGAAGGCTTTCAATCAAGCATGTCAAGAATCAAAGCATGTCAAGAGCATACTTCTACTGGTAAACAAAAATCCCAGCAGAGGATTGAACAACCTGCAAACCAAGAAAGTAGTGTAATGGACCAAGATCAGTCATCTCAAATTGCTCCATCAATGTGCACTAAACATCTTAAATTATAGAAGATGAGCTACCTATGATGAGAAGATCATCAACATATAGCACAAGGATCAAAACCTCATCCTCAAGATGTTGAATGTAGATGGTAGGATCAGAATGGTAGCATGTGAATCCTGTAGAAAGCAGAAAGGAGTCCATCTTCTCATACCAAGCCTAAGGGGCTTGTTTGAGACCATACAAAAAATGCCGAAGTCTACAAACCAAGGAGGAATCCAACAAAAATCCATGACGTTGCTCCATGTAAATCTCCTCAGTAAGATCACCATGCAAGAATGCACTCTTCACATCCATCTGAAAAATGGGCCATCCCTAAGAAGTTGTGAGGGATAAGACAAGGTGAATTGAGTTCATCTTGGTGACATGAGCATATGTCTCAGTGTAATAAATACCCTCAAGCTATGAGAAACCCTTTGCAACAAGATGTGCCTTGTACTTATCAATAGAACCATCAACAGCAAACTTAGTATGATACAACCACTTGCATCACACTAACTTTCTTCCCTTAGGAAGAGAAAAAAGATCCCAAGTATGATTCTTCATCAAAGAAGAATACTCCTCCTCCATAGCACTATCCCACTTTGGATGTCCTATCTCTACTGAAAAAGTATGAGGATCACCATAAATAGTATGACTTAGAAGGCTAGAACCTACAATATGAGACCAAGTGTGACGGGAAGTGGAAGGGTCACCAGCCAGATATCCTGTAGCCTCAACTGTAACACAAGCCCATCTAGGAATCAGTGGAGGATCCTATGGTGGAGGTAAATGGGGATCACCAAGATCATCATCCTCATCATCCTAAAAATAAAATGGAAGGGATGAGGAACTAGTGGTAAGTGAAGTAGACTCTGGAGGAAAGGTATCTACTGCAAGAAGGAACTCATCAAACTGGACATCCTATCGAAATAGGACCTCTCTGGAATTAGGATCAAACAACTTGGATGCCTTAACATCCTCACAATAGCCAATAAAAATGAGGTGTCGGCTCTTTCACTCCATTTCTCTCCTCTAAGCATCAGGCACAAATGCCCTTGCATCATTACCAAAAACTCAGAATGAAGATACATCAGGCTTGACATGAGACCAAGCCTCCTCAAGAGTCATATGTCAAACTGCCTTGTGGGGCATCTGGTTCTAAATATAGTTGGCACAATTAACTACCTCTATCCAAAAGGATAAATCCATGGACCTAGACTATATCATACAATTAGCCATCTCCCAAAGTGTTCTCTTCTTTTTCTCTACAACACCATTCTGCTGAGGGGTGTAGGGCACTAAAAACTGATGTTGAAGACCATGTTCAGAGAAAAAATCCCTAAAATCTTGGTTCACATACTCCCCCCATTATCTGTGCATATTTGTCAAATAGAAAGACCAAATTACTTCTCCACAAAAGTCTTAAAGACTCAAAATGAATCAAAGACATTAGAATTTTACTTCAAAAAGTACACCCATGTGCGCCTGGAGAAGTCATCAATGAAAGTAAGCACATATCTGGCACCAAAAAAAGGAGTGGGAAATGACACGAGGTCACTATGAATCAACTCCAATGGTGCCAAAGCACGAGTAGCTCGTCCCTAAGTAAAAGGATCCCTATGTTGTTTTCCATGAACACAACCCTGACAAACCCCATCAGTGCAAGAGATCTAAGGAAGCCCAAGAAAAAGTGCATGTGTGCTCATCTGCTGAAGATATCTATAATTGACATGGCCCAAATTCTCATGCCAAAGTTTTCTCACTGAATCTGCATGTGCTATAAGATAGGAACCCGTACCATTAGAAGGCTCAAATCCATCAAATTTGTATAGGTAGGATGTAGAGTCAACACTCCCAGTAGCCACAATCAAATCAAAATCATGTAAGTCCCAAATAACCACATCATGTGGTGAGAACTCAATTGTCTTACCAGAGCCAGAGTGGAAAATCTGATAGATGGACAATAGGTTCATTGAGATGTCAAGGACAAAAAGAACATCCTAAAGAGAACCACTAGCTAATGCAACAGAACTAGAACCCAAAACTAAAATATGTGATGAGTTCCCAACAACAATCTGTGAAGTAGCACAAGGAGCAAGTGAGGTGACCAACTGTTGAGTGTGATTCATGTGGTGAGAGGCAACAGAATCCAAAATCTAGGTGGGCCCAGAAGTTGTTGCTCATGCAGTAAGAGCATGACCTTTCCCTGTAGGGGAGGATGTGGATTGAGGATAAGAAATTTGATGCTCCTACATGGCTTCCTCTAAAGCCTCCAAATGTTTACAATACCGAGAAACGGGATGTCCATCCTTTCCACAAAAGCTATAGGTCTCAGCTAATTTCTTCTTATTCTTGGAGGTAGACTCAGTAGAATTAGAAGAAGATTTACCCTTGGAAGGGTTAGTTGGGGGTTTTGAATCAGTTTTCTATGCAGGTTTGGAGGAATTATCATTTCCTACTGAATATTTCTTCAGTTTGGCTTTCTATTTTGGTTTCCCCTATGAAGACTGAGAAACCAATGCTTAGCTTGAAGAGCCAGAGGCATCCATCTATTGGATCTTTTCTTGTTCCCGTGTCAACTGATCACAGAATGTCTCAAAGGAAGGCATGGTGTGTCTAGCACCCAAAGCATCCATAGTGGAGTAAAAAGTGGAAGAAAAGATCTGATACTGTTCTCTCAACTTTGAGAGTATCAGGAAGATACACTCATCATATGTCTTGTTCCTCCCACATCCCTACAAAACTAAATGTGGAGATTTGAACTTCATCAAGAAGTCCTCCATAGTGGGAAAGCTAGTAGGAGTCAAAGTGGTCAACTCTGCATCAAGTTGTGGTGCCTGAAACTCATTCACTGTGCCAAAAAAATATGAAAACTTGCCCCAAATAGCCCGAGGAGTTGTCAAACCATCCAGGTGAAATAGAAGACTGTCAAAGATGTTCAGTGCAATCAAGCCCATGGCTTCATCCATTTTGTTTCTGTGTTGAAGAACCTTAAAAGGGTTTTGCAAGACAGGTTGGTGTTCATCTAGACATGACCATAAGCCACGTGACATAAGCAGCTTGGTCATGTGTGCTTTCTAAGTTCGATAATTGTGTGGTATCAGTCAGGCCACAGAGGGGTCTGACATTGAGAGAAGAAGAAGACAGAAGTAGAAGGTTCTTTTCTGAAGTAAATTATAGAAAGGAAAAATCACCCCCCTACAATGTATAATTTTATCCCACATACACCAAAGAAATAACTATAGAAAGCACAAAAAACTAGAAGAAAACCTGGATGCCAGATGCAGAGATGGAGGAAACTAAAGCCTCTACTTAGATTCCAAAAAAGGGAGCTTAAATGGCTGAATCAAAAAATGAAACTAACATCATCTTCTCTGGCTCAAAAGCAGCTTTCTGAGGATATTTCATTTTTTGAAAACGGACACCGTATGCAAAAGATATGCCCAAAAAACCAACTACACCTCTGAAAAAGAGCTCTCTCAAAAAACAAAGAGACAACAAATAATTTGACGGTAAAACGACTGTCACCCATTCACGGCAAAAAAATTGATGGCCGTATGGCAGTCAAAAGACTGTCCACTGGAAAAAAATTACCCGTCGCCAAAAATAATTTCTCAGGCGCCAAAATGCTAATGTCACCCCCCGAAAGGATGATGTCATGGGGAGGTGTGACCAGTAGGGGCACGCCGGTGGTGCCCTGGGTGGCGGCGGTGCCTGGGTGGTGCTCTGGCGGCTCCCGGGTGGTTCCCAGGTGGTGCTGCACTGGTGGCACTATCGAGTGGCCGGCTGGGTAGTGTGCTGGTGGGGGCCAAGTGCAGGCTGGGCTGGGGTGGCGCGGCGGCGATGCTGTGAGCGGCTGCGCCCCAAAAGTGCCCTAAAAGGGCCTTTTTGAATTTATTTTCTTGGGAAGTATGTCGTATGGCCTAAGGGGCAAAACTTTTTCCCTAGAAGCTACTATGGCCAAATATGGCCAACTTTATATAAAAAATTGATCTCCCAGGCCCTCTGAGTGCAATGGCGGTGTCCATTTTTGCTCAAAATGCTCCAGAAAAAGGTGCCTCCTCCAGATTGAAGAAAAAACCACGTAGAAGATGTGGTTTTCATCTTCGAATCATGACTTCAAGACCTCCAGACCAGGCAGCAGCAAGGAATCTTTGATACCATGTAGGATTTGAGACAGACAAATCCACAGTTCACCAAGAACACCTACATGCAAATAACCTGTTGCTGGAAGGAAGCCAAAGAGACAAAAAGAAAAAGCTTGGAAAATCTCAGCAGTATGAGAGAAATTATATTCCAAGATGAATTAACAATAATTACAAGAGTTTAACCTATAAGGTGAATGAAACCCTTAAAAGTTAAAAAGCTAGGTTGCGCATAATAATTAATATGAAATATTAATTTTATGCACCTAAGAGACAACTTAAGTAAAATAGAGTAATAAACAACTTAATAATTCAATCAAAGTGATCTAATTAATAAGTGAAGACAAATAATTACTCTAACAGTCTTGATTTCATACCATATACAAGTTCAAATAGTGATTTGCGTGTTGCTTTTTTGACTGTTACCCTGTCAGCCCACGGTGCTAATTTCAATTTTGTATGTCATGCTCTCTTGTTCCTTTCAAGAGTCTTCTTCAAAATCTTCAATATACTTTTGTTACTAGAATCATCTTGTCCATTTTCTTGAGGATGATATGGGGATGATTATGACATCATTATCCCATACTTATCACAAAAATTTGTTATCTCATCTGACGTAAAACACATGGCATTATCTATTACTAACTTTATAGGCACACCAAATCTGGTTAAGATGTTTTCCATCAAGAATTCAGTAACAACCTTACTTGTTTCCTTTTTTGTGGGGATAACTTCAATCCATTTTGTAAATTAATATGTGGCTACAAGTATCCAACTATGCCCTCCACTAGAGTTTTCTAAGAATTCACCTATAAAATCAATCCCCCACATAGAAAAAGGGGCTTCAGTACTTACAGGATTTAGCAACAAGGCTCCTAAATTTTTTAGCTTATTTGTGAACCTTTGACATGGCTCACATCTCCTAACAAATGCATGGGTATCTTTGAATAGGCTGGGCCAAAAATATGCAACTATTAGAATCTTGTGGGTAGTAGTCTTGGCAGAAAAATGGCCTCCACAGACCCCAACATGCATTTCATTTAACATCTTCTCAGATTGACTTTGATCTAGACATAGTAATAATACACCATTCCTATCTTTCCAATATAAATCTCCTTGTACTAAGGTGTATCTCTGAGTGTGTAATATAAGACTTCTCTTTTGGTTATATGTCTTAGCATTAGGACACTTGGCATTTTTCAAGAAAAATACAATATCAACATAAAATGATTGTTTCTCTATACTTGTAATTTTCTGATCATGTGTCTTTATATGATTTATTTGTACTAAATCCAAGTTATCTTCAATCATGAGCTTTTCCAAACCTTGACCTCTTACCAATTTTATAATGTGGATTTCTAAATTGAATTCTTGAATTTGGTTAATCCACTTACATCTCTTACCAGTCATTTTTGATTGGGTAAGAATGTCCTTTACTGCTGCATGGGGCACATATGCTAACACCTTAGCACAAACTAAGTATGGTCTAAAAGATTTTATAGCTTTTACCAGGGCATATGCTTACTTTTACATCATCTCATAATTTAGTTCTGTAGCTTGAAGGGATTTTCTAAAAAGGGTTATTGGATGTTCAAACCCTTCTTCATCTTTTTGCAACAGAACAACAATAATAGTGTGAAAAGATGAAAATGAAAATAAAGAAAAGAGCTTACTATAGTCTGGTGATTTCAAAATAGGTGCCTCTTTTACTTCTTTCTTTATTCTCTTAAATATTATTTGAGCTTCCTCATTCCAATGAAATTTTGCATCTTTCTTTGGCAACTTGATAATTGGTTTAACAACCTCTGCAAAATTAGCTATGAATCTTCTGACAAATTTTATCTTTCCTAAGAAAGATTGTACTCCTTTTATATTTTTTAGAGCAGTGACCTTTTGGATAGCCTCTATTCTCTCAGGGTCTATCCTAGCTCCATCCTTGGATACTATATGTCCTAGTAACTTTCCCTCTGTGGCTGCAAAATGGCATTTTCTAGGGTTTAGTGAAACACCATACCCTAAAGCCTTACTAAAAAATTTCTCTAGATGTTCACAGTGATCCCCTACTTTTTTAGAATATGCAGTCAAGTCATCTTGATAAATAACCATGAATAGATCAATAAATTCTTGAAATGCCACATCCATGGCTCTCTAGAAATTTTCTCCTGCATTTATTAACCCAAAGGGAATTCTGACATAGACATAGGTTCCCCATGGAGTAGTAAAAGAAGTCTTGAATTGCTCTGATTCTTTCATAAGTACCTGGTTGTAGCCTGAGAATCCATCCATCATTGATAGCAACTCATAGTCAGTTACCTTATGCAACATTGATTCCATGTTTGGTAAAGAATAGTTATCCTTTAGGGAAGCAATATTCAAGTTTTTGAAATATACACACAATCTTATGTCACCATTCTTTTTTCTTACTGGTACTAAGTTTGAGACCCAAGTTGAGTGTCTGATAGGTTGAATGATTCTAGCATCTTTTAACTTCATCAACACCTGTTGCATCTTAGGAGCCAACAGAGGATTAATAGGTCTTTGCTTTTGTCTAAATGGTTTCATATCAGTTTTGAGTGCAATTTCATGTTGGAAAATATCCTCTCTATAAGCCTTAAGATCTTCATATGACCAAGCAAAAATATGCTTATGTTTTCTTGGTAGTTTTATCAGGTTGGTTCTAACATGAGAGTCTAATTCTTTTCCAATGTAAACTATTTGAGAAGTGGTCTATGAACCCAAATTTATTTCCTCTAAATCCTCAATCTTGGCATTTCTTATATTTGATGTTTGTTCACTTTGATTAGTAAAAAATGCCTCTAGTTCTACCAATCCCTTAGGAATCTAGTTAGAACTAAGTTGGACAACCTCATCTCCCAGTATACAATCCATACCATCAATGACTTCGAGCATATTATTGCAATCTATACACTGGTCCTGATAATGGTCAATGCACTGAAGAAATCTAGGGATATCTTGGTCATCCTCAAACACTTGCTAGTTGTAAATGTTGTCTGGGATAACTGGTCTTCTTTTGACTTCCACAATTGATACCCCATTTAAGGTCATATCATCAATTTTCAAGGCAAGATTGGCCAAGAAATCTGCCATTATGTTTCTAGACCTTTCTATCTAGTTTATATTAAAGGCATCAAATAATTATATTTGGTCCCAAATAGCATGTCTATACATTTTTAATCTATAACCCTTTACAACATATTTGGACCTTACCCAGGCTACTGCTAATTATGAGTCACTGTAGACTTTTAAACATTTTATACCATGTTTAGAAGCAATTTGTAGCCCTAGAAACAAAGCTTCATATTCTATTGTATTATTTGTACATTGAAAACATATTAGAAAAGAATGTTTGAATGTGGTACCTAATGGAGAAATAAATAGAGCTCCAGCTCCTAATCCTTCTTTTGAATAGGCTCCATCAAAGTACATTTGCCACAAACCATCATTTTGTGCAGATAACTCCTTCACCAAAGGATCAATATTTTCACACTGGTGAGTACTCCTTTTGATTCTGAAAATTTTCCATGTCAATGTCAACACAATAATCAATATCTGTATCCTCAAACAATTCTATTATGTGAGGTGTTCTTCCCTCTCTAGATATCTTAACATTATTTCCAGCTATATTGAAACTGGCATAGGATAGGTCACATTGAATACTTCCACCCATTGAAGCACTCCATTTTCTAGATAACAACATGCCATAATGTGGTGGTATGTCAACCACCAGTACACTCATAGTTAACACTGTATCTAGACACATGGCTAATTTGTAGGGTAGGGCTTCAATAGTCCCAACAACAGGGATTTTTCTTGAGTCCATTTCTTGACATCTCCCATAAATATTATCTACTTGTAAACCCATGGATCTCATAATCTCTACATGCATGACTGTATTTGATGGTCCTGAGTCTATCATACAATTTTTTAGCATCTTTCCATTTATAACTAATGTTAAGAAAAAGGGGTCAACAACCCCTGCAGAAGTTTTTGTGTTCAAGTAGATCTGAGGGATCTCAGAAATCATCCCTTCAGGCTCTTTTCTCTTGTTTTTGAGTCCTTTTTCAATATGTTGTCTTTTGAAATTTTATTAGTGATACATTATTCAATATTGACAGGACTTTATCTTTATGTTCTTTTATTCTCATTATCTTAAGGAATGGGACCTTCACAGTCATCTGAGATAAACATTGTCCCATATCTACTAGAGTATACTTTACGTTAGTGGTTTTATATTTTTCTACAATAATATTATTCTCTTCTATTTGAATATTCACAGCAGGTTCTTCCCTCCTAGATTTCTTATTTTCCACTTTAGGGGGAAGAAAAACCTGCTTCTGGCTCTTTGGTCTTTTCTACATGTACATCTCTTTGCTCACTAGCTTTGTTTACTATTTTGACCTTAGGTCTATTTTCATTTTCCCCAAGTCCATCCTTTTTAGGTACATGTTTGGCATCCATTTTGTTTTCTTTTATAAAGATGCCTAATGGTTGACTACCAGCATTACCCACAACTCTGTTTCTTAGGTGATAGTTGTTTCTAGCTTTGTTCACTAAGTCAGTAGTGATTCTGGCTTTTTCCTCATCAGAGGCTTTTCTCACTACTGGAGATTCCTGACTATTTTGGGCATAAAATATTATGTGGTCATCCCTTTCTTCTTCTTCTTCACTATCTGACAAAATTTGTTGCTGTTGAATTTCAATTCTTCCTTGCGAGCCATATATGTCATGAATTTCAATTTCTTCATCAAAATCCATATCATGACAAGAATATGCATTACTATAATCACATGTATCATCTTCATCCTTATCTTTCTCCTCATTAGATTTTAAATCTAAAGAAACAATGCAAAAGTCAAGATTGTGTGGTGCCTCACAGGCCTCACACCAGAATTCATGATTGCACATATGAATAGCATTTTTATGTAAAGGATCAGGGGTCCTATTCTCAATTTTTGTCTTTTCTTAGTGGAGAAATAGGCTTACCATCTTTAAATTGGGTACCATAGGGGTAGTTTTTCATCCCATTTTTTGGATTGTAATTATTATTATAGGTTTTGGAGCCCTATACTCTCTATATTCAGGTTCCTTTTGACCACTCCTATTGAATCATGGATCTACTCTTTTACCCAACTTCCCTGATATCCTTCTGTTCATTTCTATGTTCACAACTATTTTATAGGCTTCTGTTAAAGTCCTAGGATTTTTATCCCTCAATGCATAGCCCATTTTTGAATCAAAGGCATTAAGATAGGTAGCAAGACATACCTTCTGATCCAAATTCATCTTTTGGAATAGCTTATGCATAGCTCACTAAAATCTTGTATTGAACTCTGTTACTTCTTCATTTGAATTCTTCCTTATGTTGTTGAATTCATTAAGCAAAAACCCTTCATTAGTCTTGTCACCATATTGATCCTTGAATAGATCAAGTAGTTCATCCATTGTTCCTACATACCCATGAGATAAGCTCCTTAACCATTCCCTAGCATCTTCTACTAGAGATTGTACAAATAATTTCATAAGAACATCTTCATGATTGATATTTAAATCATCTATAACATCAAATAATTTTCTCAAATGTTCTTCACAAGTGACAACATTATTACCTGCAAATTTTGGGAGCTTTTCTCCCATATCCTCGAGTATTACATTAGGATAACCTGGAATTCCAAAGAAATAAAATTGCTTGTACCTTTCTTCAGGAAGAGGTCTCCTTTGAAATTTGTCATTCTCCTTGGGAGCAAAGAATTTTCTATGGTCTTTGAAAGAAGAAGCCTTATTTTTTTTTATGTTGTAGCATTTTCTATATCAGCAAAATAAATTGTAGCTGACTGTAAGAATTCAATTTTTCTATTCATTTCAATGGTAGTAGCTTTTGCTTCATCTTTTTCCAACATCTTAGCCATAGTTTCCTTTTCTTTTCTAATTTTTTCAAGGTCAATATCTAATTTAGAAATTTTCTCTATCAGGTTCTTCTGAGTTTCAGGCTTCTCAACTTCTATTTCTGCAACTTTACTCTTTCCTTTATCTTTGAAGTCTTGAGAACCTAAATTTTGGTGGGTGCTGGGAATCTCTTGGTCTCTGCGAGATCTCTCAATATTATTTTCAGCTTCATATCTTAGGGTTCTTTTCCTATACTTGTCAACATCTTTTTGCTCATGTTTTTTTATTTTTATGTTCCTTTTCCCTTTTCATCTGTTGAATAAGGGCTAGTTGTTTCATGAGGAATCTTTCTTCCTCTGCAAGCTCATTAGAAGGAACTTCCTTAGAATTTGAACAAATTGTATCAGTTCCTTCTCTTTCACTAGAGGTGGTAGTGACTGTATAGGTGTCTATTCCAAGGCTTGGGGCTTCTAAATATTCTAAGGCACTCTCTTCTTGACTAGATTGATTATTGTTTTTCCTTATAGTTCTATTCTCTTCACTTCTTGGAGGAGATTCATTTATGCTTGCTTGGTTTTTCTTCTATCTCCAAGACATCCTAGTTTTTGAAGTAGTGGGAATCCCACTATCCAACTCGACATCTAGATTGTTTCTCATTCTAGACCTAGTATTCATATTTGAAAATATATACTTGAGTTTTCCACTGATCACAGAGATTTTACTTTTAGAGTCGCCCACCAAACTTGGGAAATATTGAATACTACTAGAATGACTTAGGAAACTTAAACTGTAAATTTGATTTATCTTTTGAAACTAGAGATTCTGAATACTTCAATCAAGACTTTACAATATCTATCCCCAGTAGAGTTGTCATTTTGTTATCTCTTTTTCTTGTAGCACAACTCTTAATATGACAGTATACTTGTATTCTTGAAATGCAAACTCCTATTTCATGCAAAAGAAAGGCTAATTGATGAGGATATTAGCTAACATCTGGGGAAACTATTACCTCCTCCGTTTTTTTGAGATCCACTAGCTCAGGTAGGTATTACCTATGGATGATTACTGATTTATAGTATCTTTTAAGTGGATTATCTTCTTACTAAAATCATGAAATGTCTTTTAATGGCTCAACAAGTAACTGACTATGCAAATGAATATGAATATCCTGATACAGAGCTTAATGATCCATACTAGTATTTGGACAACAATAATTAGTATGGTAATAAGGATTATCATCCTTCTTTTTTCAGTTCTTATGAACCTCAAGAAGGATAACCTATTTTGATTCTCTCTTAAAGGAATCAGTAAACTGAATTGTATTCCTTAAACACAATTACTTTAATGGAATGTATATTTGAAGTGTGAATGATTTGATGAATTAAAATACTGGTTGGATAATGAAAAATTACTTAGCCAACTATAAAACTAGTGCCTTAACCTTGGGCTATGCATCAATATCTGGTATAACTCCACAATAAGGTGATCAACAAAACATATGCAACAAAGACAAAATACCTTATAGATTATCCTCTCTCTACAACTATATCATCAGAACCTTAAACTAATGCTAAGCTCTCTAGGGTCACTTGAAATAATTAATCCTCCTTGAAGGAGCTTACAAATGACTGCCCAACCACCTTGTGATCAGTATGTCTAAATGGCGTACAAGTAAACATACAAGAACTATAACAGTAATAAAAAGAGACAATCCAAGATCCAGAAAAGAGATTGAAAATATTTGTATTAATGTCTTAAAGCTTCAAATACATATAGATAGACAAATAGTACAAAGGCTCAGAAAATTTTTTGTAGTCTACCTTATAATATATTTCATTGATTTCCAACTCCAACCCCCCATAAAATGATACAAGAGAACTATATATAAGCCTAGACCATCTTGGGATCCTTAAGATAAGGATGCTACAAGCTTTAGATGGTTTAGAAGACCTAACCCTATGTTGGTTAACAGTTTGTCCTCCCGTTAGATTTATAATCTCTGACTCTTCTTAACACCCAAGGTGAGAGAACAAAAGGATGTCACCAACAAATGGGTCAGTGTAAATCATCTATCACTACCCTCTGAATTAACAGGTACAGCTCCCTGATTGTGTTTGATATGCAATGTATATGTCTTTCTATTGATCATCAGATTTATTCATTATGAATTTTAACCAAATTGCTTGTAGACAGAAACAATTCAGGCAAGGATAATGTTTAATCTATATTCAAATCTAATCTACCTATTCTAAAAAATGCATATTCTACTGTGAAGAACAGAAGTAGAATCATACATGGACAGCAAATGGAATTGCTTACACTGCAACTTCTAACATGAAATAGAATCCAAGTAGGAATTACAGTTCCACATACAATTGTACTTTCTATTCTGATGCACCTAAATTACTGAATGAATAGGATAAGAATCATACATGACAGGTAAATAGAATTACTTTCACTGCAATCACAAACGTGAAATAGAATCCAGCATGCAACTGCAGCTTCACATATGACTGTTCTATCTATTCAAATGCAGAATGAATTACTAACGGTACAACAAACATGAAATAAAGCTAGCAACTGGAATTACTTCTGCTCCA
>MU223392.1:2311538-2328541 GCA_018584345.1 Thuja plicata
AAGACCAGATGACAATAATGTCATTGGTACTAAATGGATATTCAGGAATAAGCTGAACAAGAATGGAGAAGTCACAAGGAACAAAGCAAGACTAGTATGCAAGGGGTATGCACAAGAGGAAGGTATAGACTATGGAGAAACTTTTTCACCCATTGCTAGACTAGAAGGAAAAAGAATATTACTTGCTTATGTTGCATATAAATGATTCAAAGTATATAAAATGGATGTCAAGTCAACATTCCTAAATGGAATACTTGAAGAAGAGATATACATTGAACAACCAGAAGGGTTTGTGGATCCAAACAAGAGGAACATGGTATGTAGAATTCACAAAGCCTTATATGGATTAAAACAAGCTCCTAGATCTTGGTATGAATGACTTCATTCATATCTAATAAGTATTGGATTTATAAGGACTAGTGAAAATAGTAATTTTTTATTTGAAAGAAGATACTGATGCTAACACTTTGATTGCTGAAATATTTGTTGATGACATCATATTTGGAGGCAATGATATGCTATGCAAGTCATTTTCTGATGAGATGAGAAAAGAGTTTGAGATGTCTATGTTTGGAGAGATCAAGTTCTTTCTTGGTCTACAGATCATTCAACAAAGTGAAGGTATTTTTATTACACAATCCAAATACATCAAAGAGGTCCTGAAAATATTCAAGATGGAAGATCCCAAACCTGTTGGAACACCGATGGCTACAGGATGCAAATTAACAAAGGAAGACAAGACAACAGAGGTAAATCATACTTTGTACAAATCAATAATAGGAAAACTCATGTATGTTGTACACACTAGACCAGATATTGCACATGCAGTAGGAATTGTTGCTAGATTTTATGCTAACCCCAAGGAATCACATATGAGTACTGTGAAGCGAATCTTAAGATATCTAAAGAATACTAAGGAATTTGGCTTATGGTATAGAAGAGAAGAAAAATTTGAACTAAAAGTGTTTACCGATGTTGATTGTGCTGGAAATCTTGATGACCGAAAGATCACAACTGGAGGAGCATTCTTTATGGGTGACAAACTTGTCACATGGATTAGAAAAAAGAATGATGCATCTCTCAGTCTACTGCAGAAGTAGAATATGTTGTTGCTACTGCAAACTGCTCAAATATTGCATGGATCAAATAGTTGCTGGAAGGTATGCATATGAAGATCTCAAAACTAGTGATTATCTATTGTGATAACACCAGTGCAATAAACATTTCCAAGAATCCATACATGCATGCAAAGACTAAACACATTGCAATCAAGTATCATTATTTAAGAGAACAAGTTCAAGAAAAAGAGGTAATACTTGAATATGTGCAATCAAAAGAACAATTGGTTGATATCTTCACCAAGCCACTGCCCAAGGATACATTTGTGTACTTGAGAAAGAGACTAGGGGTCAAACCCATGTCTACTAGTCAGTAAAGGACTGAAGGCTACATCAGCCTATATATTATCAGAATATTATTCATTTTGAAGCAAGCAAAAGATGAACTTCAAAGCTACATTTATATACATAAAGGTATATATCAGAACCGAGCACCAGAGCATATTGTTGTATTGTTGATGGATAAGGGAAATTCAAGGAATATATTATGGATAAAAGAAAATAGTTGTTTGACATAAATGTTAGATAGATATTTGCTTGACATTGTTGTCAAAGGGAGAGAATGTATTCATATTATCATTGGAAACTATTCATTAATAGATTACTCCAAATAGGGAGAAATCATATCCATGGGGAGAGAATTTGTATGAAGAAATCATATACAAAGGGAGATTTTCTAAAAAGAGACAAAGACATAAAAGAAGAAGAACAGTCAAAAGATAGAAATTGAAACAAAAAGAGAACACAACACATCAGAAGAAGAAACACAGAAAGCTGCAAGAATCAAATCTAAGCTAACACAGAGCTTACCGGCGGTCAGACATTTTTATCGGTTATCAAAACAAAGTGTTTGGTAATTTGATGAATCTCAACAATTGTATTTCATATTGTATTAGAAATAGTATAGTGTGATAATATAGTATGTTGCCATCAATGCCAAAGGAAGAGATTGATGACATGTAACTGATTGAATGTTTGATAATGTTTAAGTTGAAGATGATGCAAGACATTAAATTAGTTAATGGTTTGTATTGTCATTTATGTCAACTTGATATTATCTATACGGTCATGTACATAATGCCAAAGACTTCAGAGAATCAATGGAACAGAGATTATGCTTTCAGTAATGCATAAAAGTCAAGTATTCACTAAGTGACAGACAACACCAACGGAGTGCACACCATCGATAAAGGCAAAGTAAAGGTCACTGTGATGCCTGACAAGAAGAAGATAGTATTTTTTGATGAAGAAAAATCCTATGATGCCCAACGGACGGAGATCCCAAAGCTACCTGGAGTTACACTGACAGAACCGGCAGTTGTCACCGACGACAAACTACAAAATTGACTGACAAAACAGAGAGTTCAGAAAATGAAAAAATATCTATCTGGCAGAGCTTAAGGATAGACTTAACTGGTTGTTTTATTTTTTTTATTCACCCAGAGTTAAGTAATTGATTTAAATAAGAATTATACAGTTGGAAAGAAGATAACTACGAGATAAATCAGGAGTTAAATCTATAAATCAGATTGGCTGGATTGTTTTTCACGCCAAGAATCAAGAATTAGGAATTAAGGAATATCATGTCTATATAAGAGACAGACATAATTCATTTCTGTAAGCAATCAGATACATGAGGAGTGAATAGAAAAAGGATGCTGAAGAGAAACTAATGAAGGATAACTTCATACAGTTCTGATCAATCAAGCTGAAGGAGAGCTAAGGAATTCTATGGACATCGACGAATAGTGAGGCACAACATCACAGAGAAGAAAGTGTGGAGCACAAAGAATTGAATTGATACATTGATCAGAGAGGTATTTTACTTAAATAGATCTGAAAATCTGCAATTCAAGTTACATTAGAAATAGGTCATAATGTTTCAGTTTAACCATTAAAGCATCAAGTCTCTTAATAGAGTAAGACTTAACCATCTTCTATAATTGAGGTATATCCTAATAGATTGCCAAAAAGGTTGATTCAAGAAAGTGGCATTGAATTTGCATAAAGCCTATTGATAGCCTAAGAAGAAGGTTGATTCAAGGATGGTAGCAAGATTTGCATAAAGCCTATTGACAGTCTAACAAGGAGGCTGATTCAAGAATGGTAGAAAAATAGATGTTAGATACTAAGTGACAACCTATGTATAAAAATACTCTAACAAGGTCGCACTTAATAGTGTGTTTGTAACCTTTAACAGGGTTGGCTCCTAATAGGGCTCACTTTAGAAGAGTGAAAATTTGGGGTACCGGTTCCAGTGGTTTTTCCCTTAACAAGGTTTCCACGTTAAAATCCATGTGTTATGTGTGTATGGTTTATTACTTTATTGTTTTAAATTTCACATATGCATTTTTGGATTGATTAGTATACTCTGCATATTTACTGAGTATCAGTAAATAGTTTTACTGCTTATCGGTTATCAAGGAGAATAAGAACAGATAAGGTAAACCAACAGATAGTTTATTATTTCAAGTATTTCATGGCATGCATCTTGTAGGGACTTAATAATCTGAGGTGTATTGATTGGTGATTAAAGGATAAATTTTTGAGGCCACTAATTCACCTCCCTCTCAGTTATTACTAACACAATTCTCTGTCTTTGATAATGTCACTAGTATCACTAGTGATTTTCTTCAGGTTCTTTGATGTCTGGACTTATTTTGCCTCATTGAGTTGGGAAAAGTGAGTTAGTACTTGGGAGATTTTTTTAGTCCCCTATATTCTGGACTGACCAGATTATTTTGTTACCCTCCATTTTCTCTTGGATTTTCAATAAGGATGTGTTCTTATGTTTAGGAGCTAAGATCCACATTGCTAATGCCTGGGACTTGGGGTTGTATCCAAACCCTCTTATCATGTCCCCAACCTATGTCTCTGATGACAATTTGACATCAAGATGTTTTTTGATCTCATCAATTATAAAGGATGAGGATAAATCCAAACCCTCTACAAGTAACATTCTACTGGCCTTAACCAGTTGCCTTGCTTGTTCTGGTGTAATTTGCTCTAATTCAGGATCATAATCTTGTAATGTTTGTAGAGCCTCTTTGGTCACTGGCTCACCCTCTACTAATTGTAACTGTGTACTCAGTTGTTTTTGCTTGTTCCAGATGAGAAAATCTTTAAATTCCTTTGTCTTAATGAATTTTTCATCCTTAAGGAATTCATCTTGATGTATTCACCTCTCATCTGTACAAGTTCTAAGAGGTAACTCTTCCTCTTCTTCCACATCCTTTTGCAATTTCTTTCCTGCCCTGATCCATTTTCACAATTGGTGATCATAAGGCATATTTCTAGTTATTAGGGCTCAAATCCTATCTATCTTTTTTCTCCTTCTTTTGAGGAGGTTCCCCTATTTCTACTTTTGGTCTCTTGGGTGGGGGTTCATCTATCACTTCCTTCTCATGGACCTATGTAAGGTCAATGATATTTTCTCCCTCAGCAACTTATTCTTCTACAACTACTTGATTCACTAGAGGGGGGATAGGTACATAGTATTCTTCATCACTATCATCTTCATATTCTGATGATGAGTGCCCTTTATGGCCTTTCTCCAAAACTACTAGTTCATCCTCTAATTGATTACATAGGAGAGTGTGAGAGTTGATCATGGCCTCTAGCCTCTTTAAATAGGGCATGTCTGGGGAGAATCCTCCAAAAGTTAGGCCCTTTCTCTTCACCTAACTCTAGAGATCCATAAGCTCATTGAACTTTATAGCTCTCTTATCCACCTCCTCATCCTCCAAAATATTTCTTATCAAATATTCTTCCATGCATTCTTCATGGTCTATGGTGTAGGGGATGGTTTGTGTCAGCAACTTCTTTACACTAAGGATGAAGCTTTATGTTTCAACATATCTGCATAAGGCCACATTCATCCTATAATGATTCATCCAATTATTCACAAAGTTTAATGCCCCTTTTCTAATAGTAAAATTATAAATCCTGAATTGCCTTGGGGTAAATGTACCTTTCCTATGTAGTGCTAGATGTTCCTTATATGTCAAAATTAGTTGCCTTATGAATTCCATTGCAACTATTCTTGGTGTCTCATGGAATGGAAATACATGTAGAGGGTGGGTACAACCATACACCCTATTTAGTGTGAAATTATTCTCATAGTAGAAGTCACTCCAGTTGTGGTCTCTTGTCCATTTGTCTAGATACATGCATGGTCTCAATAATTGTATCACTTTGACTGGCAGCCTAGTGTTGTTAACACCTAGGCACTAAAGAATTGGATATACTATCCAATTTTAAAAAGCACAAAACTCCTTCTCCCTAGAGGTATATTTTCACACTCTCAACCAAAATTGAACAGGGTTAGGCTGGTTGTGATGAAACCTCTATGGCCTTAGACATTGACAATTCATGAGTGGGAAGTTGTGGTATAGGATCAAATGCATAAAAATTGAATAATGCATAAACATGGGATGATCCTTTTTGCTTTGTATATCCACAAACCCCTGGTGCATCTCATCTATGATGTACTAGATATAATCATAATTGGAAGTGGTATGGAGGCTTTCCATGTCCAACACCATCATCAGAATGTCTGAGGTAATCCTATCTGCTCCTGCATCCTTTCCTAGCACTCTGCAAAGTGCATATGATATGTACTTCATATAGAAGTTCAAGTCCTTGTATAAATATGGAGTTGATCTTGGCATGGGTGCTATGTAGGTCTTCATCTTCTTTGGAACATGGTGTTCCTTGATCAATTTGGCTGCAATGCCATACTCTCTAATATACCTATTCTCTAGGCTCTTCAAGTTTATCTCAGTGGTCATAGGATAGTATACATTTAAGGCCTTCATGAAAGTGTTTCTGTCTAGGGTAAGTAGGGATTTTCCATCATCCCTCTTAATTTTTTTGGTTAGGGTATCATACCTACTCGCCATTTCAAAGATAAAATTGACATCTACAAAGATGTCAGGAACAACTAACCTAGCCAATCCATAGGTCCAAGGGCTTGAAATTGGCATAGGCTCATCACTATTGTTAAAAAGGTAGTTAAATAGTGAATAACTAGATGAGCCTAGGGTTTTTTCATCCCTAATATATGATAGGTCATCAATCAAAATATTGGCACTAACCTTTTTTTTCTGGCTTGAGCCAAGTAGCAATGTGAGAAATTTGTTTGAATAATTTCTCTTCCCCTTTGTGTCATCCTCAGAATCATCACTTCTCCCACTAGTGGATGCTAGAATAAATGCTTGGCTCATTTTTCCTTTCTATGTTGTGATCACACTTTTCTTCACCGATATTGAAACAAATTTTCTCAAAACCCTCACCACCAACTGTGAATTACCCTAAAATCTACAATCTTTAGCACTGAAAATAATGCCAATCACAATCCCTGCTGAATTATGAATCAGGAAATCACCTTTCTGAACACTTATTGCTAGAAAATTCAACTCCATGTTAGAAAATATTGAACTCTCTATAAAAATCTTAGCTCTGAGAAATTGGAAGTTGGTAAGAATGCAATGACAACACATACTTCTAACTGATAAATCAATGTAGACGTCTCTTCAAACTGGTAAACTTGCAATTGAATCACTTCCGCCATTAGTTTATGCACTATGACATCAATTCTGGTTCTAGCCATAGCATTCAAACTGACAAGTAATCTATTTTTGATGAGTTCTTTTGATTATAAAAACCTTATAAAATTCAAAAAGAGATCAAAATCAAATCTAATTGGCTATCACTAATCATATCTCAACCACTTTTCCATCTGTAAAAATCTTTGGAATCTTATTGGTCAGAAACTATCCACCATGGCATCACAGAAAAGTCATCTTTTAACGCTGGTTTTACTTTTGGTGACCTAGCGACTGTGTGATCTCCTTGTCTCTTTATATTCTTTCTAACTCTAGTTTGTTACTGAGACTTAGCAATTGTCATTGGATCAAACTTTAGATCAACGATTGTCTCCATGTCACTTGATCTTTTAACTTAAATCATTTCTTACAGAGACAACATGACTAATATTTCACTTAACCTTTCTTCTACCTCAAGTTACATCTGGAGACTTGGTGACTGATGTATCTCTATGTCACTGAACCAAATCCCTAACTCATGATTTATTTGGAGACCCTGCGACAAATGCCTTTAGTCTCTTTATCTCTTGATTATTTCATCTTTATGATTTTTATCTAGAGACAATGTCAATGTCATTGATCTTCTTTTCCTTTTCATCTAATGGTTGTTTCTAAGTAACCCGATCTTCATATCAAAACCTAATCCTTCTAGAGACATAGCGACTGATGAACACATATCTTATGTTTTCTTCTTGTCTCCTGATCGCCAAATCCTGTTTGACTTTTCAAATTTATACCACAACCACACAACTACCTTTGATCTATCTTTCATCCTGTGGTTGTCTCTAAATCTCTTGATCTTTGACTTAACTCAGCTTTCTTCTCACAACTGTGTGACAATAGTGTTTTTCAAAATAACATTTAACCTGGGTTTATTCAGAGACTTGCCGACTGTTAAAACTCCATGTTGCTTGATGATTTTCAAACCTTGTGGTTAATCCAGAGACTTCCTGACTACTGTATGATTTAATTTCTGATCAATGGTTTTCATTGAATCTCATGTCATTTGACTTAACTCACACTTTATTTTGAGACTTGGTGACAATAGTGAAAACTTAACCTTTTAACTTAACTCATAACCTCAAAGTTTATTTGGAGATAACGCGACTAAGTAAACTCGAAGTCACCATATAAAATCACTAAATCTAATCTCATCAAGAGATAACTTGACCACCATTAGATCATATTTAAGATCAATGGTCTGTGCCAAGTCTCTTGATTTTCTGAAGCATATTCTTTTTATTAGGAGACTACGCGACCAAAGCTTTTTGCCAAGTTGCCAAATTGAATGGAATATTCACTTTCCTTCATGAGACTAAGCGACTAAATATTTAGAACATGCAAATAACTTCAGACTTAAGTCATGAAAAAGGTAACATGAAAATAGAACCCATCTAAGAAATTTAAGGCTTTTTTTTTTTCTTAATAGAAATAACCCTAGGGCTTAGGGTTTTTAGCATTTTTAATAAGTTTTTGGGCTAACACAATATTTGCAGAGGTATATAAGTAGTTTCAACCATGGTTTTGAACCTTTCGAGCATAGGAAAGATAGGAAACTTCAAAATTTAAAAGGAAAACTCAAAAACAGGAAATACAACCAACAGAAGGTGTGAAGGCAACTTCAGATCTAGCATTTTGCGGTCACTACAATAGATCCAGGTATTTCTTTTTCATTGGATAATTACTGCTCCATGAAAATTAGTTGTTAAAATTTTTCCCTAGTAAGTGGTCAACACTAACTGAAAGGGAAGAAGGAATAAGTTGGTAACCATGTCATGATTTATTGTGTTTTGAAGTTATGTGCGAATAGAAATATATAGTAAATTTTTTCAAGCTTTTCATATTTTTAAATAAAAATCTTCCTAATAGGATGTCACAGTAGTGTAGTAGACAGAGTTTCAACATTAAGTTGTATCTAGCTCTAAATTTTTAAGGTATTCATGGTTACCCAAATACTTTTCCACCCGAAATCAGAGAAAAATCACCAAGATTCAGTGGTGGGAGAAAGGAGAATGTTGAAAAGAATTGTATAAAGTTCATGGGAATATGAAGATGGTGTTATGAGGTTGTTTATCCAATATTTGGTAGATGATGCAAGGTAGTGGTTCTCTTTTTTTCCAGAATGTTCTATCTCTTTGTGGGAGGAGTTACGATCATCTTTTTTGGAGCGGTTTGGTAAAAAGGTTAATCCAATTGCAGCGATAAAGAGTTTCATGGAGATACAAATAAAGAATGGTGAGTGTTAGAATAACTGAGAGGGGGGGTGAATTAGTGGCCTTAAAAATAATTTCAATAATCCAACCAAACATTTATATCTCAAATATAATATCCTGTAGTTATCTTTCAGTCCATTAAGATGTATGCCTTAATTAAATTTAACAAATATATACTGCTCGACAGGATATATTGTTTTTCTTTTTTCTATCTTTTACCAAGTAGCAGCAATTAAACTTAGTGTTTACCGACCAATCTAGTTTTAGTAATGTGTAAAGTAAACTATCAATGCAATGAAATAAATACACATTTGACACATGGATTTTAATGTGGAAACCTTGTTAAGGGAAAAACCACTTGGGACCGGTAACCCAAAATTTTCACTCTTCTGAAATGAGCTCGGTGAAGAGCCAACCATGTTAACGGTTACAAATACACTGTTAAGTGCAACCTTGTTAGAGGATTCAAAACTAATATTTTTTCTTTTGACCTAGCATTCACTATATTTTCAACAAGAAAACCTTTTGATACTCTAAAGTATCTCAATACAATAAGGATGGTTAAATCCCACCCGGTTAAGAGATTTTATGAATCAATGGTTTAACTGAAACAGTAAATGATCTGTTCAATAATACAAATTTGACTTGTATATTTTTCAGATCTATTTTTAGTCCAATAATACCTCTTTGATCAATATTATCTTCAATTCTTTTTCTCCCCTCTTTTTTCTTCTTGGTGAATGCTCTGTCCTCTGTTGCTCAGTGTCTGCAGAATTCTTTGGCTCTATTCTTTAGCCTGTATGATCAGATCTGCATGAAGACTTCTATCTTCACCAGAATTATATTTAGCATTCCTTTTTTCATAATTAATTCCTTGTCTCTCTTTATAGACATGATTTAGCCATTCAATCTCCTTTTTTTCATCGTAGATCACTTCTTGATCCGTAAAACTTGGCATTCTTGCTTTAATCCGTAAAGCTCTCCTTTAGTTTTATTTCATAGATCTATCCTTGATAACTATGCTTTAAATATCTTCCATGATTTATCTCAACTAGTCGTTAAGAATAAAGCAATCAATTAGTCAAACTAAATATAGCTCTTGCCAACTAAGTGTTTTTGTCATTCTTTATCTTCAGTTCTGATTGGTGATTAACTTCAGTTAGCTCAGTGACCACTCCAGTTATGCTTAGTAAATAGCTCTTTCTCAGTAGCCACTTTTTTGGTTACTATGGTGCTTGGTATACACTATAAACTGCTCGGTGTTCTATGTCCATCGATGTGCACTGTCCATCAGTTTTTACTGTCACTCAGTGTATACTAAACTTTTATCTTTTACCGACCACACAAAATGTGTCCCTTAAACTCTTTTAAGTTTATGACAATATGTGTATGACCAATCAAAACATATCAAGTTGACATCAATGAAAATACAATACATTAACTGATTTAATGTCTTGCATTCACTTTTGCATCTCGATGATGATCAACTTATCATCTTCAAACATTTAATCAGTTATAGTTCACCAGTCTCTCCCTTTGGCATTGATGCCAACACAATATGAAATATGTCATATCATACCAAACTTATTGTTCTATAACCAATTCAAATATCTGAATCTTGGTAAGCTCTTCTAGCTTAGATTTGATGAGTGCTCTCCCTTTCTTCATTCCCTTCAATGGAGAGGTGTAGCAATTATTTATTCTACTTCTGTCTCTCCCTTTGTTGTAGAATCTCCTCTCTCTTTTCTGGATAGATATGCAGTGTTAACTCTCTTCAATTCTCTCCCTTTGATGGATGGTTATTTAATTGAATATCTTTTTTTCTCCCTTTGTTTGAATCTTTCTCTCTTTCATATTTTCTCTTCTTTTGAATGATGTTCTTCTCCCTGATGGATATTTATCTTATCTCCCTTATCATTAGATATTTCATTTAATCTCTCTCCCTTTGTATGATCATGATAGATATTTAAATTATTATGATAGATATTTGATTCTATCCTTCTCTCCCTTTGAAAACAATGCCAAACATAAATATATCATTGAATGTCCTCTCCATCAGCAATACAACTATGTAGTAGCCAACAATATCTTTTGTGTGTGTATCAAATAAGTACATTCTTGTACTAATTTGTCATTGCATTCCATATCTCAGCTTGCACCAACATGATTGATCTTTGAATAATGTGTAGGCTGATGCAACCTCTGAGTCAGCTTAGTGACCAGTAAACAAGGGACAAACCCCCGGTCTATTCCTTAGGTACTCAACTGTATATTTTGGCAATGGCTTTGTGAATATGTCTTCTAGTTTTTCTTTGCATTGTACATATTCTAATATTACCTCTTTCTCTTGTACTTGTTTCCTCAAGTAATGATACTTAATATCTATGTGCTTTGTCTTAGCATGCATCACAGGGTTCTTTGAAATGTTGATAGCACTTGTATTATCACAATAGATAATTAATCGTTCAAGAATTTCTTCATTCATACCTTTCAGTAATTGCTTGATCCATGCAATTTTATTGCAATTTGCAGCAACAGCTACATATTCTTCTTTTCTAGTTGATTGTGATATGCATCCTTTCTTTTTACTTATCCATGTGACAAGTCTATCACCCATAAAGAATGCTCCTCCTATTGTTCTCTTTCTATCATCTATGTTTCCAGCCTAGTCAGCATCAGTATAAACTTGTAGCTCAAATTTTCCTTCTTTATTATACCACAAACCATAGTCTTCGGTATTATTTAGATATCTCAAAAATATTTTAATAGAAGGCATGTGTGATTCCTTGGGATTAGCAAAGAATCTTGCAACTATAGCAACTGCATGTGCTATATCAAGTCTAGTGTGTACAACATACATTAGTTTTCCAATCATAGATTGGTATAAAGTCTGATTTACCTCAGCTGTCTTGTCTTCCTTTGTCAATTTATATTCAGTTTCCATAGGTGTTACAACTGGTTTGGAGTCCCCCATTTTGAATATCTTCATAAATTATTTGATGTATTTGGATTGTGTGATTTAGATACCTTCATTTTTTTGTAGAATCTGTATGCCAAGAAAATATTTGATCTCTCCAAACATTGACATCTCAAATTCTTTGCTCATTTCATCAGCAAATGACTTGCATAACACATCATTACCTCCAAATATGATATCCTCAACAAATATCTCAGCAATCAAAATCTTATCATTAGTATCTCCTTTCAAATATAAATTACTGTTATCACTTATTCTAACAAATCCAATACTAATGAGATAATAGTAAAGTCTTTCATACCATGCTCTCGGTGCTTGTTTCAATCTATACAAGGCCTTGTGTAGTTTGCATACCATGTTCCTCTTTTTAGGGTCAACAAACCCTTCAAGTTGTTCAATGTATACCTCTTCTTCTAGTATTTCATTCAGAAATGCAGATTTAACATCCATTTGGTATACTTTGAATCCTTTGAAAGAAGCATAAGCAAGTAGAATTCTTAGTCCTTCTAGTCTAGAAATGGGTGCAAAGGTATCTCCATAGTCAATACCTTCTTCTTGTGCATACCCTGCATACCAGTCTTGCTTTGTTCCTTGTGACTTCTTCATTCTTATTTAGTTTGTTTCTAAATATCCATTTGGTACCAATGACATTTTTGTCACTCGGTCCAGGGAATAATATCCATGTTTTATTCTTCTCAGTTTGTTCAATCTCTTTATTCATTGCACTAACCCATTCTTTATTCTCAAGTGCAGTATTAATAGATTTTGGCTCAAAATCACATATCAAACATCTAGTGTTAAGTGACTTACTTCTTGTTCTCATTCTATCTCTTTTGTCTCCAATGATCTGGTCCTATGGATGGTGTCTTCTGACATATTTAGCAAGTACAGGTTCAGATCTTTGTTCCTCATTTTGATCATCATTTTGACCTTCATTCTGATCTTCATCGCTTGGTTCAATATTGTGATCATTTTCCTGATTCTCGGTGTGTGCAGCCTGTTGCTCAATTGCATTTTTTTGTCACTCAGTAGCGTTACACTGTTGCTCAAGAAAAGTGTTAGGTTCTTCAATATAGATAAATCTATTGTAATCTTTTGGTTCCTTTCTTCTTTCCTCATCATTTTTCTCAGCAAATTCATCCACTTTATCATTTGTACTTTCAATAATTTTGTTATAAGATTTTTTCAGACATTTATAAGCTTTGCTTTTAGTAGAATATCCTAGAAATATTCCTTCATCACTTTTAGAGTCAATTTTCCCATTTCTATCATCTTTCAGTATATAACATTGATTTCCAAAAATTATAAAGTAACTCACATTTGGTGTATATCCATACCATAACTCATAAGGTGTCTTATTGGTGTCTTTCTTCAAGTGAACTCGGTTTAGTGTATAGAAAATAATACTTACAACTTCTCTCTAGAATATTTGTGTGATGCCTTTTTCAATTATTAGTGTTCTGGCACAATCAACAATTGATCTATTTATCCTTTCAGCAATCCCATTTTGTTGTGATGGTGTCGGTGCATAAACATGTCTTGTGATCACATGCTCATTACAAAAGTTAGTGAATTCATCAGAATAAATTCTCCTCATCTATCTGATCTTAAACATTTCAGTTCTTTTCCACTTTTCTTTTCAAATTTATCTTTATACCATTTGAACATCTTAAATGCTTTAGATTTCTCTTTTAAGAACATGACATACATCATCCTAGAATAGTCATCAACAAATAGAATGTGATGAACTATAATTGATTGAATGTTTGAAGATAATAATTTGATGATCACCGAGCTGCAAAAAGTAAATGCAAGACATTAAATCAGTTAATATATTGTATTGTCAGGTAAAAGTACAAATCTATGTCACACTTTTACAAAGGAAGAGGACCACGACATGCAAAATAGTTAAACTTCAACGAACTAAAAGTGGTATTTGTGTTTAGAATTTGAAAATGATGTAAACTAATGAAATGTGTAAAATTGGATGTAGTTTATGCCTATAATTGTTTTAAAAAATTTTGAATAAGAATTGACATAGTTTTTAAATTTTCGAAGTCCATTTTTTAATTGTTGAAAATCAAGGGTCTAGTTCCCACCAACAAAATATATGTAAATAATCTTTTTTCCTCTGATTTTGGAATATGTTTTAGATGACATGTACAACTAGTGTTGAAAAAATAGAAAGATTAATTTTTGGTATATATTTTGTCTGTTATAACTATTCAAAGTCAGAGTTGCCTAAAATTAACAGTTTTTGTCTCCCGCCTAGTTTTCCCTAGAAAATCTTCACCAAATACAAAAAAAAAAAATATATTCTTGAAGAGGACTCTCTCATCTAGTGTTAATATAAGTTTTAAAAATTTCTGACATGATTTTCTTTTTTTTTTCTTTTTTCGAACAAGCATGTTCTTCAATGTTAAAATACCTACTTGGAGTTTTTTCAACTTATAATATATTATATTTATTCAAAATATTATAAAAGTTATATGACCATAATTTTAGACTCGGAGCTCTACAAAAGGGTATTTTTAGATTTTAAAAAAAATTCAGTTTTGGTGGACAAATAAGCCCCAGAAATGACATGTTATAAATTTTCTTTTTTTTTCTTATTTGGTTGCCACATGGGATGCCACATAAGTAGTTTCGGCCGAAATAGTTCCGACTAAAATAGGTTCGGCCAAAACTAAGGCTGACCAAGCATGGTCGCATGGATGACCACGACCCTAAAAGTTGATATATATAAAAGTTATTTTTTAAAAATTTAAAAGTAATTATCAATTATTCTGACTTAAAAAAATATTTTTTTAATAAAATCATTTTTTAAATTGTTTTAAAAGCGTATTTTTGAGTGATAAAGGGAAACTAAGAATAAAAATTATCAAGGAGATTTGTATTATTTGCAAGTTTTTTTTTTAGTTTTTTGAGATTTGTTTATGTTTTTAATTAAAGCATTGTTCAATATTAAATTATGAACTTATCAATATTATTTTTTATTTTTTTATCAATTGTATATGGTTTTGTGTAAGCGGGTGAATCGAAGCTCACAATTTGAACAAATTGTGCAATGGAGAATAAAAGAAACAGAACAAGAAAATATGATCGAATAAGGGATGACAAAATAAAAGGTCATACAAAATGTAATGAAGATGAACCTGTTGAAGTCCAAGAAGATCCAATTCAAGTAGGGGAACAAATTTATGGAAATATATCTTTTGTCATGGGCAATTTGATGGAGATGGATGATGATTCATTTTTCAGTCAATTTTCATCTGAAAAATTAGTACCTGAAAGCATAATAAAAAAACAATACAAAAATATTTGAGATGAATATTTTCAAAATAAAAGTCTGATTGGAAAAGCACAATTATTTGCTAGGTTATTCAGGAAAAAAGAAATGACTCCTATTTTGGAGTTGTTAGGTGTTGATAACAAGAAAAACTCAGGAGACCATGTAAATTGAATAATAGTTGAAAATTTGTAGGATGCATTGAACGACATTAACAACTCAAGTCGAGGAGCCAATTTGAGTGTTACACGTAGAGCATTGATGACTACTTTATCTAGTAGGAGGTTGACATAGAGAAAACCAGTACATGCAATTTCTGATTTATTGAATCTATCTAGAAGAATTGTTCAAAGATATATCGGGAAGAGAAATATGTTAGATGAAAATATTCAAAAGAATTGGGTTAATATTTGTTGACTTCCTCGAAAAGACAAAATTTCTAAAGATGTGAAAAGATCGGTCATTGAATATTGGACCACTCACTCCCATGTTTCTTCTAATAGAAGGGATACTATACAGATGAAAGATGAAGACACTGGTATGAAAATTGCACATCCAAAATATTTTATAGATACAACACAAAGCGAATTGTTTGAAGCATTCAAACAAGAATTTTCAGATGTGAAAATATGTCAAAGAATGTTTGAGAGGTTGCGCCCTTGCTTTGTACGCATAAATAAGGTACATGAAACTTGTTTCCAAAATCATGTTGAGTTTCATCTATATTTTCAATCATATAAAAAGGTTATGACAGTACTTAATTCAGATATGCTCACCCCTCGAAGTATGACACAATTTGTGAAGTCTATTTTATGTGATAAATTAGAAGATTTAGATGAGTTCAAAGTATAATGTACAAAGAGTGCATGCAGTGATTGTGGATATTTACATAAATTTCTATTGCAAATTGAGAATATTAATGTTGCAACGCCAGTTTTGTGGAAGAGATTTGAATATGAGACATACCAAACTAAGAGCGGAGATGAATCCAAAAAAATTGTATTAAAGGAGAGTGAATTGCCCTACCTTGAGTTTATGACCAAGTTTTGTACTATCATTTATCCACATATCCAGCATTGTCATGGTATAAGATGGAAAGCTAAATAGTTTCATGATTCCAAAAATTGTTTTCCACCTGGTTGTATTCTTTCAATTGTAGATTTATCTGAGAACTATACATTCTCCCCTCAATCAGAGCTTCAAACTCAATATTATCATTTTGACCAAGTTACAATACTTGTGCAAGTGACCTATAGATACACATAATTTTATTTGGATGAGGTAGAAAGTACCAATCCAAATGAACTCATTATCATTAAGGAGGTTCATTTCTATATCAGCGATGATAAGGTTAATGATAGGAGCTATGTGGCTCATTTTTTTGCAATGTATTTTGAATATATTATGAATCACAGGATAAAAGATTCACAACACTGGATTTGGCCTGATGGTTGTGCAGGTAAGCGTATGCACTTCAATTCATTTTCAAATTCTCATTGATTACTTGTTAAATTATTATGTGATCATAATATTGCATATGTAACAACTTAATCTTGCAGGACAATTTAAATCTGCAAAAGCCTTTAATTGGCTAGCTATGCAACATGATAGATGCAATGTTATGTTTCTTTGGAGCTTCTTTGAAAGTGGACATGGAAAAGGAGATCACGATGGAGCAGGAGCATGTGTGAAGCATGCACTTCACCAACATGAACTTGCAGGTACAAATGGTGTGAACAGTAGTTTTATATATATATATATATATATATATATATATATATATATATATATATATATATA
>MU223392.1:2334982-2363678 GCA_018584345.1 Thuja plicata
TGAGCATCACCCAGAGCCAATGAGTGCTAAGTGTTCCATTCATTCTCATGAGAGATGGGTTTGTGTAAACCACTACTCATGAATCAAAGGTTAATGAGTTTGACTCAAAAAACTACACAGTTGAATCAAAATATAATTTTTATTTTATTTTTTTTTTTAAAAAAAAAATTTTAAAAAATTAACATTGGTCAAAATTTCAACCAATGCCACGGTTAATTTTCACCAAAGTTTGGTCGAAATTTCGACCAACTCTAGAAGCAATTGCCACCAACGAGTGGTCGTAAATTTTGACCAATACACTAAAAAAATGATGAGAATGCCATGCTTTCGACCAATACAATGGTCAAAATTTTGACCATTGGTTTGGTGGAAAGCATGGCATTCTCATCATTTTTTTAGTGAATTGGTCAAAATTTGCGACCACTCATTGGTGGAAGTATTGGTCAAAATTTCGACCAATGCACTAAAAAATGATGGTAATTTTAAGCTTGGGCTATAGTCAAAATTCTGACCATTTGTTTGGTTGAAATTTCAACTAATTATAAATACGTCAAAAATTCGACAAAAAAAGACCGACGAAAGTTTTGGTCATAAATTCGACCAATTACTGTCGAAATTTTGACCAATTGTCGTCGAAAATTAAGGTCAAATTTACTAGTGACTTTGTTATAAAGTGCCATGGGGGTTTATGATGCTTATGCCATTTTAGGCGCATCCACCTTTGTCAAGTGAGCATACCTTCCATGAAATTAGCCCATGCTGTGTGTTGGTGACACCGCCCTTTATCCTATGTGTGTACTTCTGTTGCACTGTTGGTGTCCCTGGTTCTTCTTTCTGCAAATGTTTCTGGCATTGCATTTCAGTGTTCCTGTCACCTCTCCCAGTTCAGCATTATGGGGGGGTTCCTGTTGGTTCTATTGCTTCCTGGTTCGATTGATCAGCTCTTCAGACATTGTCTTCTCTACCTGGTCATGCACTTCAGTGGGGGTTCCAGCAGTTTCTCCTGACAGAGTTTTCAGCTTCATGCTTTGGAGATGCTTCTTGCTCTATTTTTGTTCCTTTCTCTGGGACACCTTTTTCCCTAGATTGAAGGCTTAGTTTCCTTCATCTAGTTTTCTTTCTTGTTTTGGGTACCTGATCAGGCCTTGTTGCTGGGACCCATCTTTCCTACTTTCTGTAGTAGTTTAGTTATTTTGCTTCTCCCTAAGTTACACTTAAGGGGGGGTGTTAGAGTAATCATTAGTTTGCTTATTAATTAAATCATGTTGATTTAATTAGTTAAGTTATTACTCTATGGTTAAGTTTCACTTAGGCGCTTTATAATTCTTTAGGGTTTCCACCTTTAGGGTTTCATGATTCCTTTTATAAGGATTCACTTCTTTACTTTTCATTACCGAGATTGTAATTTGTAATTCATTATTGTTAAATATAGAAGCTTTTTCTGTCAACATGGATTTTCAGTCTCTGGCCTTTTGGCCACCATAGCTATTCTTCTATCTTCTGTCTTTGCTTCTACTTTGTGACAGGTTTGCATGCAGGTGATCTTGGAAGGATTTGCATTTATCAAATCTAACACATAATACTAAACTCTTTTAGTATGTATACACCATGTTTATATCCTTGTCATAATAAGACTCCCCCTAACTATGTGCACCTGTATAGTATATGTATATGTACATGTTCTTTGTATGTACATTCTTTCCCCTTTCTTTTACTATACATATGATTTTCTCCTTTTAACTAAGGTGAGTGAACATATCAAATTCCCCCTTTCTTTGATACTGATGAAAAAAATGTACAACTTATAAAATGCCAAAATTGTGACAATAATGTGCAACTTACAATGTGTCAAATATGTTAGAATGGGTTGTTTTGATATCTTCAATTAGTTTCTCCCATTGTTCTTTCAACTATTCTAGTGCCATGTGTTGCAGCTCTAGCCTTGCATGCATATCATAAATGCTGTTGAGAACAGACATTTCTGGGGTGGCAATTAGGGTATTTGCCTATGTCATATGTTGTTGCAGGAGTGTAAATGTCAGTAAGAGCTTAACTTGGAGCTCGTTTACCTCATATTTGTACTTCATCTCTTAAAACTGTATGTCCTGTCTCTATTTTCTAGCCTGTATGATTTGTTCATTATGCAATTTAAGTGCTTCTTCTGTGTTGGCTAGACTCTGTGCACTGGAATTAAGATCAGCATCTATTTTTTCTATCTTGTCTAAAGTGCACAATTTCTTTATTAAGGTAAGAGCTTCTGATAAAATTGGATCAATTATACTTACCAATTTAGATAGCTTGACCTTTTCAAGTTCCACTTCTTGGCTTATTTTCTCAGCTATCTTGAACTCATACTTTTGTTCAAGTCTCTCTTCCATAACATTCTTAGCAGCAGTATTCTATGATTTTATTGCATCTATGAGTATGACCAGTTGATCAAGCCTCAGAGATTTTTGATCAATATTTATGTTAGGTACAATCTGTTGAAGTATATTTCTTGCCACTTCTAGTACCTTGGCCTCCTTTTTTGCTCTCTTCAATTTGTATTTAATATCTTTTCTTTCACAGAGCTTAGCATAATTTTTCAATGTAGTTGGATCCAATGTTCTTGGATCACAGACTCCAATCTCAATGATTTCATCAAGACTTACTGGATTCTTATTCTTTCCTTTCTTCTTCTTTGAGATTTGAGGGGATGCAGATGTATGAACTACCATAGCTAGCTCATTTGTTCACTCTAAATTACTTGGTGAAGGTTTTGTAGAGGATGCATCTTGTGTCTTGTGCTCAGTGGGCACATGTCAGTTATCTGAAGACATTTCTTCATTAACCTTGGTGTTTCTGTAGAATGTGCTCTTGATTTCTTCTCTAGCTCATCCTTCTTTCCTTCTTCACCTTTCTCTGTTGGTTTGTCCCCTGTTTCCTTTTGATTTTCTTCCTTATTCTAATCAGTAGAAGTATCTTTCTGATCATTGGTTGTAGCTTTCTCTGTAGTTGTATTTGTTGTTTCTTTGGCTTCTCCATCACCCTTTTCCTCGGGTGTGCTTGTTTCCTTTTCATTTGATCCTTCATTTCCCTCTAGTATTTATATTGCCTTCATTAAGACAGGCATGTTACTTTGAGTTGTAGCTTTGGCTTTGTCAATTTTGGTATCCTTCTTGTCAGTTTAAGCCTTGTCACCAGTGACATCCTCATCTTTTTGTGTATCTTCTGTAGGGTCTTGAACTTTTAAGTTCAAGACTGAAGTGTCTTGTACTGTCTCATCAACAACATCAGTTATTGTATGATATGATGTCTTCAATCTTTGTTGTTGTTATTGATCCTTAAGTGTGATAAATATTATATCATCTCTCTTCTTTGATTCATTGTCAGAGTCATAGTTAGTGATATCTTGGATATTATCATCCATGACTGTGTCTACATTAATAGGCTCATTATTACTTTCAATATTGTCCAAATCAATATGCTGAGGACTTGCATTTTTTGAATCCTCCTCTCTATGAGGTGTGTTTGTGAGAAGTAATTATTTCTCGCCACTTGTTGACTCTGTTGGTAGATCCAGGAGTTGTCTCCATTTATTTTCTATCATTGAATCTAGTTCTATAAATTGGTTCTCTAGTACTTTGTATGCCCTTATTTTGGCTACAAAATTACTTGAGTGTTTCTTTAGTACTTCTTTTATCTCTTCAACTTTGGATTCATGAGGCATCAGTCTCACAAGTACCCTTTCTCTTTCTTCTCTCTCTATTTGTAAGGCATATGACCACTGTTGGTATGCCCTTTTACCTAGGTCATTAGGTATTTGATTTACAAATTCTACAGGTGCATACTTGTTCTTGATCATTGATTTTATTACTACCTCTTGTATTTTATTCTGATTCTCTAGGTTTAGTGTATCCCATTGTCTAATCTTTTTATCAGTCATTGTGCTATGTGTAGCAATGGATTTGGCAGCTTCATCAACCGTTAGATTTTTGAAGTTCTTCTTCACTAGATCAGGCTCATCACCTTTAGTGTCATCCAAGTCATCCTTTGTCCTAACCAACCTTTTCCTCTTTTTTGGCGGTGTGGTTCTGACAGTTTGTTGTCTAGTTCTTTTAGCTAGCTACTTCCTCATATAGGTCCTTACTTGACCTTTCTTAAGTGGTGTGGTATCAGTTGCAGCAGTTTGACTCCTTGTCCTTTGCTTCTTTACAGAAGGTGGAGATGGAGGTGTATCAGATTTAGTCACCTCTGTATTTAATTTCTTTTCTTCTTGTTCTTCACTGACAGTTCCCTTTTCATCAGTTTCCTCTTGTTGATCTTGTTCTTCCTCTGTAACCGATAGAATCTTCTTGAGATTCTTAACCATTTTATCCTTTTTGTTTATAGTTTTCTTGACTTCTAGGCCTTGTTTTATCTTAGATTTGGCCTCTTCATATGTTCCAAACCTTGGTTGTTTCTTATCAATGGGCTCATTGATCAGTGCCTCAATTGCACTTGTAGCTTGATCAATATTGATCTCATAGTCTAATGGTGCCAACCAAGCTGTTCTTGGTACAACCGGTTTGATATGTGTGTAATCTATGTCTTCCATAAAACATATCTCATCTTTATATTTTTCAACTAGCTTTTTAGGAATCCTAGTTCTTTCCATCATCTTTTCCTTGAACTCAAGGAAGTATGCAGACATAACAGACTCAAAGTTGTCTCCTAGTGACTTAATCAGTTCACTAATTTGTTGGGTTACCAGTTTGGTAGTGTCCCATACAACTTTTCCTACTAAAGGAAAGTATTCTTGAAAATAGAAAAATGTACACATGATAAGTGATCCAAACTTACATGTGTTGGTCTTTGCAGACCTGATTTTAATCATGTTCTCATCAAGTTGTTTTAATAGGATCTCACACAGATCCATCTGAATTCCTTTTGTTACTATCTTGTAAGCTGTGCTTACTGCTATTGTAGAAATGTTGTTGAGTCTGCTAGCCTAAAATATTTAATAATACCCAATTACATATGCATCAAATTTTAGCTCTTTGTTGGTGATTGTGTTCACTTTGAGACCTCTATTATCTCCTTCTGCATTGGTGAGTTTTTCAACTTCTTTCATGGATGGATTCTTGTGTGCCCAAGGCTTGTTAGTTATCGAATAACCAGTGACAGCATGAAGAACATCCTTGGTTATTTTCTTAGGTTGGTCTAGCCATATCTTTTTGTCATGCATCCTGCTCAAGACTAACCTTATCCATTCTGTTTTGAATTCCCTCAGGAAATGTAGGGCATTGGTTAACCCTTTGACCTCCAAGTGTTTGTGCTCTTCCTTTAGTTTTCCTTCAGCATCACACATCTTCTTAAAGCCTTCATCACTTTCAAGATCACCTATCTCTAAAATCTTGCAGTGAATATAAGACTTAACATCTTCTATGAGAAAAACCCTAGGTGGAATTTTTGAAACTACACCGGCTTCATCAGGTTTCGATGCAATTTTTGGGCACATTTTATACTTTGGTTCTACACATGTACTATTCTTGATCAGTTTTACCATATTCCTCTTCTCATTCTTCATCTTAGTGGTTATTGGGGTGGTTACCATTGTATTTCAAGTTTTTAGGGTATCTTCAAAATTAGGGCTTTCTTGATAAAACAATGACAAAGATCTTTCAGTGCCTTTGGTACTTACTTCAATTCGCAATAGTGATGAAAGATCTATTTTTTGTTGTGCTAAATCGATATGAGGACGCTTATACTTTCTTCTCTTTAATTTCTTGGTTTTTTCTCTGCTTTCTCTTCAAATCGTGGGTGAAAAATGAAGTTGTCTCGTCGACTATTTATAGACTTTTTGCCCTGAGTCTTTGCATTAAATTCTCAATGACTCATTGGGACATGAAGATAGGTTTCATTGGGAGGACATTCCAAATCATCATCGGTGAAGACATGATGCTTTGGGCAGTTGTTAACCATTTTTCTTTTACTGATGGATATCGGTATTCTTTCATGATAACTTCCAAACTTTGCTTTCTTACCGACAGGCGTCGGGTTACATTTTCAATTTAGCATTCTTACTAGTTGACCGACAATTTCTAGTATGTGTAAAAAACTCATTATTATGTTCACCTATGATTTTCGGTAAATGTTTTCTGACGGTGTTGCATTCTTAGATTTGTAATAAGTAAAGTAATATGCATCTTTGGTTCATGCAGATTTTTGACTATCTATCAATTTTTATAATGGAACTGATGCAAAATATAACTTGGTATAGTGTAGTTCCATACTTACTTGTTCATCTCAAGTGGGGTTGGTGGTGTCATCGGATCCATTGGATGGGGTGTCACCATTTGCATTGCTTGGTCCAGCTTCATCATTACTTGAAGCTTTTCTCCATATTTTGTCTCTTGTCCTACGGATATCTTCAATGGTGTTTCCATTGGGATATGTGGTTGTTTCTATCAATCAATCCTTGCAATATTTCTTGAGATGACCAACTTTATGACAGTGTAAGCATGCCATTCCGAGGTTTGACCAGCCTCTAGACCTTTTGGTCCATGCTCTCATGCAGTTTGCAGCAATGTGACCATATCTGCCACATGTTGTACAGTTTGTCCAAGTGTTGTAATCTCATACATATTGATTACCAATTCTCTTTGGTTGATAAGGAACTTCTTTACCTTTTGGCTTCCATGCTTTCTTTTTCTTTTTCCAACATTCTTTAGATGTGTGCCCATTCATTTTGCATGTAGGATAGTATTTGTCCATGTAGGTTTCCTTCTTTGGTTGTTCTATCTTACTCTTGCATTCATGAGCCTTATGTCCTTTCTTGTTACATTTATAAATGAATCCTATGAATGAAGATGTAGGTGTAGATTTAGGAGTACCTTTCATTTTACCTCTGCATACATTTGATGTGTGCCCTTTCTTTTTACAGTGCTTGCATGTCATCTTTCTTGGTCTTGGATTTTCATAGACATTATTTGGGTTTGATGATTCTCCATTTTAGGTAAATCCTATACCGTTGTTGTTGTTGACTCTTCGTTGTCCTTCAATAAAATCATCCATTCTTTTATTGCTTTGTTCAACCTTTCTAATAATCTCATTATGCTATTGCTGAATTCTAACCTCATGCTTTAGCTTTTCATTTTATTCTCTTAGTTCATCGATAATCTGTATTCTCTCAATGAGTTCCACATTTATTATGTTTGCTTCTTGACTCATAAGGATAATCTGATTTGTGAGATCATGGTGATGCTCAGCATGTCTTTGAATTTCCATTTCCTTTTCTTGTAGTTTTTGTGAAATCTTCCTTCTGTCATCAATAGCAAGTGTTCTTTTTTTTTCAGCTTGTCTGGCAGAACTCATCACACTAATGATTCTTACCATTTGGGTCTCTTGACCAATTTGTAGCATCTTTATTTGCTCTGTCAAATGTTGATTGATCTCCTTTAGATTTGTGATGTTCTCTTCTGATGTATCTGATGTATTACTTGAATTTGATTCAGAAGATTCAAAGAAATCTGGAATCTCTTCTTCTTGATAGTCTTTTTCATTGTTCCGGGTAGCCATACCTTTTCTCTCATCCAATAGCTCTCTCATCTTGATTCTTGCTTCTTTATGCTATTCATAGAACATCTGTATCTCAAGATTTTTGTTCTCAATATTCTTATCAAGTTTTTACTTCTCCATTGTATGGTCTTTGCCCTTAAGACTTTAAGCTTTCCAAGGAGAAACATCGCTCTGATACCAATTTTTGGAATTAATGGGAAGTAATACTGAGAGGGGAGGGGTGAATCAGTACCTCTAAATCTTTTAACACTTTTTACAATTCATCATTAGTAATCATTCAATTCTGTATTACCAACCATTACTGTTATTCTTTCTTATGTATGTATTTTTTGTTCACAATATTTAATATTTTTCAACAATCATAGAAACATTCATGAAAATGATAAACACATAACACAAGATATGGTATCGCAGAAAACTCCTGTTAGGAAGTAAAAACTATGGTGGGGATGGCACCCACAAAACTTCACTATCTACAGAATGGAAGGGAACCGGTTAAGGCTTATAATTTGATCACTTCTAGTGATCTACCCTATTAGGAGTATTAAGGTGGAGACCTGTTAAGATCTACTTTGTTAGGAGCTTTAGCAACATTGATTTAAGTGTGCACTCAATTATGATATTTACAATAAGATGGTTAAGCCCACCTTCCTTGAAAGGATTTCATTAGTGTACTGCACTTGTTAGAATGAGTACAAATGTTGACCTGGCTGTATGCAATCTAATATTGCTGATATATAGATCCATTATATCTATTACAATAATAATATCACCTTGAGTGATTGATGAATGCCTTTTCTCTGTTTGTCGGTAGCCTCTATTTTGTTCTTGAAAAATGATTTGATTATGTTTGTGTCCTTCTGCATGAATTCTTTGTCTGGTCACAAGTTGCTCTCCGCGACTACTATCTTCATTCATCAAGAACTATTTTCAATGGATTAAGCACCTATTTATACAATTATTTGACCTATCTTAGAATTCATGCATTACAATATTAACTCTTAGATCCAAGGTTTACAACTTGACCTTGATCTTTAGTTTTCATATTTTAAAATAGTAAAACTAGTTAAAACTATAATAATTACATTGCTTCCTCCACACATAATAGATTTAAAAGCAAATCAAGAAGCTATAAATACAACTTCGGTGATTTACCTGACATGGAAAGTCATATCCACTTTTTGCGGGATGTAACTAACTGTCGATTCTTGGTCGTCAGTTTGAACTTGAAGTCTATCGGCATTCCTTGACTGAATTGTTCATCAGGTTCCCTGTATCTGTCGGGTTCCTCTCTTTGTTCTTCCATCGGGTAGTACTATTGTTACTCATCGGCTTTCTTTTACCGTTTTGTCATGTAGTAACCTTAGCGTTGGATAGTGTTGTGCCTTGTCTGTCGGTGTAGAGTAAACCGATGGTGCAGATCATGTTTTTCTCTAAGTATACTAATGGCAAAATATAATGCCTTCACTGTAATGATGCATAGGATCGTCAGGAGTCTGTAAATCTCCATATCCATGCTCAAAATTGTCTAGAATACTCTTGAGAACATGTATATATGTATATATATATATATATATAATTTTAATTCAAATTATTTGTCATTTACATGTGTAAGCTTAACAAATACATCAAAATTTAAATAAATATATATTGTAGCAGCATGTAATGCTCTCTCGATATCGCTCAAATATATATCATGTATGTGTGAATCATGTAAGGACACATGTGAGGGATCAATCTGTTCATCTATAAGAAAGCTGGTAAAAATTTGACAAACTGGAGGTGATGAAGTGCCCTGGGTAGACTGGTGAGATGCATCCTCCTCAACTGCAGTCTGCTAAGGAGCTGTAGGTGGTGCAAGAATATCCTCCTGTCTCTATGCACCCTAAGAACCTGATCCACTAGATCTTCTGAGAATGGTGGGGATAAATGTTGGGACATCCTTGAGAGGAACCCCGCCAATAATTTGTATAGCCTAATATGCGCAAAGTAAATCACTGGATAAATATACGCTCGTACAATGCAACTGGTCCAAATCTAATATTGTTGTAACCTCAAAGGGAGATGGTATATCTATTATACAGTATGGAACATCACTAGAGGATGTAGCCTATGTAGGGGGAGGAATGCCAGAATGGGAATGCAACATGTATATCCCTAAACAATCAGATGACATCTCATGAACCTGTGTCGTGATACTTGCGATACTAGAAAATACATCTATCCTTACACTGTCATCAAGTACAGTCTGTCCTATAGCTGCCATTTCCAAACCTTTTGGTATGACCAAAAGGTTTGGACCCACCTTTTCCCACTTATTAGTGGGCACTGGGGCATTAGGCCCTCTAAATATATATGATAATCTCCCCATCCCCTACCCAGCATGACCGGGAAAATTTGTGTAATCAACATCATGATGCAAATGAAATTTTGCAAACAATTGTTTGTATAGATATAGTGGAAGCTCATCCTTCTAGGGCCACCTATGATGAGCAGCCAACCATCGAGGATATATAAATAGTCCAACAAGTTCATCCTCACACCAATTAGTCATGTAACCTCTAACGTGTGCTCTGTCTCAGTAAAAAGGAAACATGGTCTTCACCATAACGTTGGATACCTCTGAATCAACCTGTCTATACTTCACAGCGCCAGTAAAGCTGTGGGAGGGAGAAGTGTAGAATGTATCAATAGATATACTATCATAAGTGTTGTATGATTGAACTATGTCAATCATACGAACCATGTCCTCTCTAATGATCTTCACCCTATCCCTATTAGGGAGGGTGGTGGATGACTGGATACCCTGATCAAGAACCTCAATAGCTCATGTCAATTGAGCTATGGTACTGGCAAATAAATCATCCCTGCCCTCCCTAGAATCAGCTGATCTATGAGAAGAGAGGGAACTATGACCCCCATGTACACTGGCATCTCCAGAATCTACAAGTGATGTCCCTCTACCCGATGCCATGTGATAGAAAAAATAGATGTATATGCGTGAAAGTATAAAGAAGAATATATGTCTAGATCAAGCTGCACATGTACATGGTCCAATTCTAATTTAATTATATATTTTTAAACACATGTGTTACAAATAAATAAATTAGAAAACACTTGAATGTATATACATTTGAAAGAAAAATGATTTAAAATTATATATACATACATGTGCATATATTTTCTAACGAAAAGAGGTTTTGATTTATGGATCAATTTTGTCTGTAGGTTTACAACAAGCCTATTTGAATGTAAAATAATGTTTCATGTTTAGGTTTAGGGATCAACTTGGTTTATTTATTAATTAGGTTTAGGGTTAATTTTTTTGTGGTTAGCCTGCTCATGTTGGTTTCTAACATGTTCTAGTTGAAGGTTAGGGTTCATGTGTTGGTTTAACATGTTAGGGTTTGTGTTTATGGTTAATTTCTCAATTAGGTTTAAGGATCTACTTTTAAATTAGGTTTACATGGTGAGGGTTCATATATTTTTGTTTAGTGTTAGGGTTTATGTTGGTTAACATGTTCCAGTTTCATGTTAGTTTCTAGCTAATTCCATGTCACTTGATAGATAAATAGATTAAAAAAAAACACTTTAATACATGTATGTTTGAAAGAAAAATTCAATTTAGCACGTTAAGGTTTATGTTGATTTATGTTTCAGTTTTATGTGTTGGTTTCATATTAGGTTTCTATTAGGGATCAATATGGTCAAGGTTTCATGTTAGGGTTCATGTTAAGGTTGATGTTAAAATTCATGTTTCTATTTCATGTTAGGGTTCAAGATGTTGGTTTTGTATTAGGGTTTCACATGTTAGGGTATAATGTTATGTTTAATACATGAACGTTACATAATACTAATGTCTTGTAGTTAATTTTCCTAATGTTTTGTAACATTTTGCTAAGGTTTTTTTAGGGTTCATGTTAGGGTTCAATATGGTTAAGTTTCATATTAGGGTTCAATATGGTTAAGGTTTCATGTTAGGGTTAATGTTAGAGTTTTTAAGTTGATTTATGTTTTATTTTTATGTTAGGGTTAATTTGTTAGAGTTTATGTTGATTTATGTTTCAGTTTCATGTTGGTTTTATGTATTGTAATATTTTCCTAATGTTTTAAAACATATGTAATAAAACTAAATTAATTAACTAAATAACATTTTCCTTATATTTTGTAGCATTTTCCTAATGTTTTGTAACACATTCCTACTGTTTTATAACATTTTCCTACTGTTTTCTAATATTTTCCTGCTGTTTTGAAATATTTGTAATAAAAATAAATTAATTAACTAACTAACTAACATATAATCTTAATTGGAAAAAAATATTAAATCTACATAAAACAATATTGTATATTTTCTAAAATTAAAAATTAAAAAATTAAAACAAAAAAATCAAATAATAGTGCAACTACATTAATTTTTCTAAAGAAAACTTAAAAACATTTTTTAAAAAAACAAAAAATAAAACCAACCTATTTTCAGCCAAAGTACCCCTATTCCGCTCTACAATTCTCAGAAGGCGCTCAGTGCAAATAAGTCGCTCAAACCAAATTTCAGCCTATATATAATTTTTATGGGTTCCGGTCGAAACCCTTTCGGCTTGACTAGTTTCGGCCGAAACCCATCTACCACATCGATGCGACATGGCGTTGTGTGTGTGCCACGTATGTATGGCCAGACATGTTCCAGTCAAAACTGGTCTGGCCAAAATAGGTCCAGCCAAAACCACCCAAATGGTCCTCAAGTGTGACACAACTACATACTTTTACCCTGTCATTGATGTCAACTTGATATAATCTAATTGGTCATATACATATTGGCATAGAATTCAAGAAATAAAAGAGATAAAGTTTATTTTATCATTAAAACATAAAAAGCCAGTGTACACTGAGTGACAATAAACACCGACAAACAGTGCACAACAATGGACTGAGAAACATGAGCAGTCACAGTGTATACCAAGCACCACAACACCGAACATAATTGAAGTGGTCACCAAGTAGAATTGAAGTTGATGCCCAAGAACAACTAGATTCAATGACCGAGCTAACTGAAGATCATTCACCGATCATAAATTGAGTTAGGAAAGGAAAAAACACTTAGCTGGTAGGAGCTATATTTAGAGTTAATTGATTGATTTCTTTATTTTCATTGACCAGTTGAACTAAGGATAAGAAGAATATTTAAAGCTAGTTTTATTCACAGTTGTCAAGGAGAAATCTATGGAATAAAACTAAAGAAAAACTTTAAAGATTAAGTCAATGCATGGCAAGATTTGTTGATCAAGAAGCAATCTACATCAATAAAAAGAAAGACAAGGAGATTGAATGGTAAAATCATGTCTATATAAAGAGACAAATAATTCATTATGAAGAGAGGAATAATGAATATAATTATGGTGAAGATAGAAGTCTTCATGCAGATCTGATCATACAGGCTGAGGAACAAAGCCAAATAAATTTTACAGACACTAAGCAAAAGTAGCAAGGGAATTTGATGGGGAGCTCCTCTCCTAGATCCTTCTATCTCTCTCTAAGACCTTCTCTTGGTCTTCTTTAGGGTCTCTATCTCTACCCTAACTAGAGGATGCCTCTCTGATCCCCTAACACACTAGGAACTCTCCACCAACTTCAAACACTTCATTAAACCCTTAACCATAGCTCTACTCTTCCATGGCTTCCCTGATCACCTAACACTCCAATGGTTTCAACTACTTGTGAATTGGTTTCCTAACTCCTCTTAGCTCCAACCCAACCCCTATGGATCCAATTTTGTGGATCTTTCATCCATTTTCCAATCGAGTTCCAATTTACTAGCCTTTTAGGCCTTGTAGCCTTTTTAGGCCTATTAGCCCTCCTAATCACTGAAAATGTGATTTTTCTCTTAATATCCCTTAACGCCCATAGAAAAAAATTACATATTCCTTGTGGTTTTTTCCTCCCCTTAAATATTTTCTAGGTCTCAGATGGCTACTCTGTCCGTACAGTGGACTTTCACCAAACCCCTAAAAATAAGGGTTTATAGGGCATGAAGACTGGTCTGGTTTCTTAGGCTTCTTTAACTAATCAAATGAGTTCCTCATAACTTCTCCTTCCATCACAAGGTCTTCACTTCATGCCCCTACACTCCTCTATCCCTGATTGGCACATACCAATCAACTGGAAACCTCCATTATTGTTGCACTACTCAGTCACCCTAGCAAGAATAGCTAGTACTCGCCTAAGGCCTGATTGTTCTCAAGCTTCCCCTACACACACAAACTCCACAAGAAATATTTACAAATTATGTACAATTCTCTGATGGATTCCAAGAGCTCATGGAGTTTGAACTACTGGAACACCAAGAAAAGCCCTTCTTTACATGACTGGACAAAAACTGGCCAGGGAACTCACAGAATGCAAGAAATTAAACAAAAGATAACTAGAAAGAACTGATAACTAATATAATGCCACCAAGAACTGATAAATTACATTTCAAACACTTTCTATGCCTTCATTCAATCCATTCAATCCATGAAAGTGATGGAGGATGGCTCTGTAACTTAATTACACTGCAAAATTAGTTCATTCCAAACACCAGTCCATACAATATGAAATCTAACTATCAGATTAGGGTTGAAATAACCTTATATACTTCCATTCCACCTATCTAGACCCTTTGGTTAGGGTTTGGGAATCATAAGAGCTGATTCCTAAAATCTAGGAAATGTTGTCATGACAACTTTAAAAGTTGTCATGACAACTTTGACAACTTTTGTCAAAATGTCACTTTCTCAACTTTGAGGGTCCTAATTGTTTCCAAACCTTACCAATTGACCTCAAATGACTTAATAACATTAAAAACTTAAAAATCTTCCCACTTTGGGACTTTGGTCAACCCTTTGAATTTTGAGTTGACTTCTAGGTTCTAGACCCCTAGAATCAACTAGACTCAACAACATACAAACCCTAATATTTCCTAACTCTAATCACACCTCAAAACACACTAGGGACTTTATATATTAGTCCTTATTCATGGATGGTTTTACAAACCAACCTACAAGCCAAAATGTCTAAATATCTACCTAAAGACCTTAGGGTGTTCCCACACTATTCTCCCCCTACAACAAGAAAGTTAAGGTACCTATGGTGTCAGGAACTCCTCACTGATTCCATGCTTCTTGAAGTCACTCTTAGCTATCCAAGTGGCTTCTGACTATGGTTTTTGTCTCCACTTCACTAGATGTTCCATATAGACTTTGTGTCTTGTCTTCTTCTTTACTCTTGAATCTAATATCTTCTCCACTTGTGGCTTGACTTGTTCTAGAGTCTTGAACTCTCCCATATCCTTATGCACATATGTACTATATTGCAACTCATCCATCTATGGACCCTTATAATTTATCAAATCCTTCACATTGAAGATTGGATAAATTGACATATCCTTGGGCAACTCAACCTTATAAGAATTAGGCCCATACTTAGCCAATATCTTGCAAGGTCAAATTATTTTCATCTGTAGTTTACTAGGTATCCCCTTTTGTAGTCTTGCCTTATTCAGGAACACCATTACTAACTCTCCCACTTCAAACTGCAGATCTCTTCTTCCCTCATCTCTTTTTTCCTTCAACTTCTGATTGGCCTCCATTAAGGTCTTTTGCACTTGTTCATGCACTTCCTTCATTGATTGTGCGAATTCATCAACATGCCCACTAACTCCCTCATATCCTTTGAGGTCTTTGAGCTCCATCACTCCTCTTGGATGTTCCCCATACACAACCTCAAATGGAATTTTTCCTATAGTCCTATTTGTGCTATCATTATAGGCAAATTCTGCCTGTGGAATAACTTGCTCCCATCCTTGTCCATATTCCTTTGTCAGACATCTAAGAAAGTTCCCAAGAACTCTGTTGATTACTTCAGTCTACCCATCCATCTGAGGATGATAGGCAGATCCATGGGATAATTTTGTACCTAGTCTCTTCCATAGGGTCTTCCAAAAGTTACCCATGAACTTCACATCCCTATCTGCAACAATGCTCATTTGTAGGCCATGAATCCTCGCTATTTCCTTGAATAACAAGTAGGCAATATGGCTGGCGTCATGTGTTATTTTGCATGGTATGAAGTGGCTCATTTTACTAAACCTATCTACCACTACAAACACACTGTCTAGACCAGTTGGAGTCCTAGGTAACCCCACTATGAAGTCCATACTTATGCCTTCCCAAGGTCTACTTGGGATGGGTAACGGTTGGTAAAGTCTTGCATTTGATGAATTGCCTTTAGCCTTCTGACATATGCCACATTGCTCCACATATCTTCTCACTTCCTTTTGCATCTTTGGCCACCTATAGAACCTTTCCACTAAGTCCAATGTCTTATTTAGTCCAAAGTGTCCACTTAGGCTCCCATTATGTTTCTCCTGAATGAGGTTCTCCTCATTGAACCTTTTGGAACACAAAGTTGATTTCCTTTGAATAGAAACCCATTCTGCAATGTATACTCTGCAAACTCACTATGAAAGTGATTCTGAAAATCTTTGCACACTTTGTAAATCTCTGAGAAATCTGAATCTCCCTCATATAGGTCCTTAAAACCTTCAACTCCTATACTTTGCAAATGAATCTCTTGGATGGTGAGTAGTATCCTACTAAGGGCATCTGTAACCTTGTTTTCCACACCCTTCTTATGTTTTATACTGAAGGTATATGACTGTAGGAACTCCATCCATTTTATGTGCCTCAAGCTAAGCTTGTCTTGAGTGTTTATGTAACTCAATGCTTGGTTATTTGTGAAGACAACAATCTCTTTAGACAATAGATAATGCCTCCAATTATTTAAGGCTTTCACAAGAGCATATAGCTCCATTTCATAGGAAGAGTACCTAGAATTATCCTCATTTAGTCTTTCACTGAAAAAGGCCACAGGCCCACCTTCTTGGCTTAGGCAAGCTCCTACTGCAATGTTGCTTGCATCACACTCAACAATGAGTGGTTTTTCAAAAATAGGTAACAAAAATATAGGCTGAGTAGCCACTTCCTTCTTCAACCTCTCAAACCCTTGATTAGCTTCCTTGGTCCACACAAACTTTGTTTTCAATCCTCCTTCTATAGTTTCTAGAACTGGAGCACAAATCTCAATGAATCTTCTAATGAACTTCTTATAGAATTTGGCTAACCCATGGAAGCTCCTAGCTTCATTCCATGTCTTAGGAGTAGGCCAATTCAATATGGCCTCTAATTTCTCTATGTCCATTTTCAAATCACCCTTGGAAACTACAAATCCAAGGTAGACTAACTCTTCCTTCATGAACTCACTCTTCTCAAGGTTTATGGTGACTTTCTCCTCCTGCAACTTCTTCAACACTAACTCCAAGTGTTTCATATGATCCTCTTTTGTTTAACTAAATATGAGGATGTCATCTAAATAGAAAACTACAAAAACTCCTATATAGTCCTTCAAGACTTGATTCATCACCCTTATAAAGGTGCTTGGTGCATTGGTAAGCCCAAAGGGCATAACTAACCATTCATACAACCCCTCTATAGTCTTAAATGCAGACTTCCACTCATCACCTTCCTTCATCCTAATTTGATAGTACCCACTCTTCAAGTCAATTTTAGAGAATTACTTAGCACCCCCCAAGCAATCCATCAAGCCTTCTATTGTAGGAATTGGAAATCTATACTTGATAGTTACCCAATTTATTGCTCTAGAATTAGTACACATCCTCCACTTACCTCCCTTCTTAGGAGCCAACACCACTAGGATAGCACAAGGGATGATGCTTTTCCTAATCAATATTTGATCCAACAACTCTTGCACCTACATGGCTATCTCCTTGTTTTTCTCTGGTGTCATCTTGTATGTAGCTTTGTTTGGAAAGGATGCTCCTGGTATGAAGTCAATTTGATGACTTATCTCCCTCATTGGTAGCTGGTGTACCTTCACAAATTATATCCTTAAACTGATCCAACAGTTCTCTCACCTCTTTTGGCATAGCTGCTTGCTTATGAGTCTCCTCCTCCTTTGGCTTTAGAAAAATTGCATAACCAACTTCTTCATATTTTATATCCCTTAGGAATTATTTTCAATTCATCAACATGGCAATGGATTCTGCCTTCTCCACTATGTCCTCTTCTATCAAAGACTGTATTTTGAAAGTTACCCCATTTTTCTTGAAGGAGTACTTGTTATCTTTCCCATTATGGACAACTTCTCTGTCATACTACCATGGTCTTCCAAGCAACAGATGGAAAGCATCCATTGGAAACACATCACATAGTATCCTATCCTGATACTTTCCAATGCAAAATTCTACCCACACTTGTTCATTCACAAAGATGTTTTGACCCTTATTCAACCATGTAACTTTATAGGGACACACATGTGGGATTTTGGTGAGCTTCAACTTCTCTATTGCCTCCTCATATATAAAATTATCTATTGACCCTGAATCAATGAACACCTTGCACACTTTCACCAATATCTTGCACTTCACTCTGTAAAGAGCCCTCCTCTTCTTGTGCTCATCTTTGGTGGGTTTCTTGATTAGGATTCTTCTCAACATAAGGTTTTCTCCTTTCTCTAAATCTAGGCTCACCTCTGGTTTTTTAGAGAAATCTTCTTCTTGGACATAAGCTATCTTCTTCTCCCCTTGTGAGGATGTTGGTTTAGCTGGACACCTATATGCAAGATGGCCCATCTATCCACAATTATAGCATTTCATGGAAGAAAAGTGAGAACTTCTCCCAAAACCTCCTAATATTCCTCTGCCACTGTTATAAGAACTTCTTCCTCTCTTATTGTATCCACCCCTACTAATTGTTTCTTTTCCTTGCTCTAAATATCTAGAGTCCCCTTATCCTCTACTGTCATTGCCTCTTCCACTTGAACCTCCTCTATGGCCACCTTTGTTGTCTCTACCCCTTCCTCTACCTCTAGAGCCAGAATCATGCCTTTTCTTGACTTTCTCTTCTACTTTCAAAGCCATTTGAAAACAACTACGAATGGAAGTTAGGGTAAAGAGACTAATTTCTTCTTGAATGTTCCACCTTAGTCCATTAAGGTATCATGCAACTTTAATGCTCTCTATCTCTTGGATTCTTGATCTAAGACAAAGTTTTTGAAATTCTTCAGTATAGGCTGGCACATCTAGGTATTTTTTCTTAAGGTTCTACCTCTTCTTATGCAGTTAAATGTCATATTATTTTGGAAGGTAATTCTCCTTCACCTTTGCAACCATTTTTGTCTAATTTTCTATGGGCTTCTTGCCCTCTTTCTATCTTTCTTCCTGCAAGAACTTCCACCATGTAAGTGCTTGCCCTCTTAGCCTTGATTTGGCTATCTTCGCCTTTTGTGCTTCTATAATCCCATCACACTTGAAGTGATTCTTCATCCCTTCAAACCATTCCATAACCATTTTAGTGTCCACCTTACTAGAGAATACTATTATTCCTTCTAGAGCCTTCCCACTCAATGCCTTGAGTGCTTTGAGGAATGGTTCCTCAGGTAGAAGAGGGTTAGGCTCTGGTTCTATCTCCTCTTCTACTGGTTTCTTTCCTTTATCTATCCATTCATGCATTTATTCTCTCAACTTGCTAGCAGTCTCTACCACCTCTTCCATCTTGATCTTCATTTCCTCCATTTCTTCTTCAAGAATCCTATTCTTGATTTGTTACTCTGACAAATCCTTGGCCAACTCTGCATTGGTCACCATGATGTTCTCACCTATGGATTCACTCCACTCTAACATGCACTAATTCACTCCCAAGACTTTCAATGGCTTTGATACTAATTTTCTGGGGAGCTTCTCTCCTAGAGCCTTCTAGCTCTCTCTAAGACCTTATCCTGGTCTTCTTTAGGGTCTCTATCTCTACCCTAACTAGAGGATGCCTCTTTGATCCCCTAACACACTAGGAACTCTCCACCAACTTCAAACACTTCATTAAACCCTTCACCATAGCTCTACTCTTCCATGGCTTCCCTGATCACCTAACACTCCAACGGTGTCAACTTCTTGTGGATTGGTTTCCTGACTCCTCTTAGCTCCAACCCAACCCCTATGGATCCAATTTTGTGGATCTTTCATCCATTTCCCAATCAAGTTCCAATTTACTAGCCTTTTAGGCCTTATAGCCTTTTTAGGCCTATTAGCCCTACTAATCACTAAAAAGGTGATTTTTCTCTTAAAATACCTTAACACCCCTAGAAAATAATTACATATTCCTTGTGGGTTTTTCCTCCCCTTAAATATTTTCTAGGTCTTAGATGCCTACTCTGTCCATACAGTGGACTTTCACCAAACCCCTAAAAATAAGGGTTTCTAGGGCATGAAGACTGGTCTAGTTTCTTAGGCTTCTTTAACTGATCAAATGAGTTTCTCAGAAATTCTCCTTCCATCACAAGGTCTTCACTTAATTATTCTACACTCCTTTATCCCTGATTGGCACGTACCAATCAACTGGAAACCTCCATTGTTGCTGCACTACTCAGTCACCCTAGCCAGAATAGCTAGAACTCCCCTAGGGCCTGAATGTTCTCAAGCTTCCCCTACACACACACACACACTCCAAAAGCCATATTTACAAATTATGTACAAGGCTCTGATGGATTCCAAGTAGTCATGGAGTTTGAACTACGGGAACACCAAGAAAAACCCTTCTTTACATGACTAGACCAAAACTGGCTAGTGAACTCATAGAATGCAAGGAATTAAACAAAAGCTAACTAGAAAGAACATATAACTAATATAATTCCACCAAGAACTCATAAATTACATTTTAAACACTTTCTATGCTTTCATTCAATCCATTCAATCCATAAAAGTGACGGATGATGGCTATGTAACTTAATTACACTGCAAAATTAGTTATTTCCAAACACTAGTCTGTATAATATGTAATCTAACTGTCAGATTAGGGTTGAAATAACCTTATATACTTCCATCCCTCCTGTCTAGATCCTCTATTTGGGGTTTGGGGATCATAAGAGCCAATTTCTTAAATCTAGGAAATGTTGTCATGACAACTTTGACAACTTTTGTCAAAATGTCACTTTCTCAACTTTGAGGATCCTAATTGGTTCCAAACCTTACCAATTGACCTCAAATGACTTAATAACATTAAAAACTTAAAAATATTCCCACTTTAGGACTTTGGGTAACCCTTTGACTTTTGAGTTTACTTCTAGGTTCTAAACCCCTAGAATCAACTAGACTCAACAACATACAAACCCTAATATTTCCTAACTCTAATCACACCTCAAAACACACTAGGGACTTTATAAATTAGTCCTTATTCATGGATGGTTGGAAAAATCAACCTAAAAGCCAAAATTTCTAAATATCTACCTAAAGACCTTAGGGTTCTCCTGCACCATCATTCACCGAGTATAAAGAAGAAAGAAGGGGAGAAAATGAATTGAAGAGAACATTGATCAGAGAGGTATTATGGACTAACAATAGATCTAAAAATCTGCAAGTTAAATTTGTATTATTGAACATATCATTTATTGTTTCATTTTAACCATTGATTCAGAAAATCTCTTAACCAAGTGGGATTTAACCATCCGTATTGTATTGAGATACTCAAGAGTATCAAAAGGTTTTCATATTGACAGCATAGTGAATGCTAGGTCAAATGATAAATGGTTAGTTTTAAATCCTCTAACAAGGTCTCACTTAACAGTGTGTTTGTAACCTTTAATAGGGTTGGATCTTCACTGAGCTCACTTCAGAAGAGTGAAAATTTTGGTTTACTGGTCCCAAGTGGTTTTCCCTTAACAGGTTTTCCATGTTGAAAATCCATGTGTCAAATGTGTATATGGTTCATTTTTTTGATGTTTTGCTTTTGTAACATATAAAATGGTAGTTGCCAAAATGTAAAGGGTAAATATGTGTTGTGTCGATTGTGTGGGTTGAAATGTGCAAGAAATATAAGATGTTCCTTCTAACCTCAAATACACAAAGGAAGGATCCAAATTGATTAACCCCAAAGGACGGATCAATACATAAATGAATCAATCAATTAGAAATTAGAATAAAGAGGAAGACCTTAGATTCCATTTTATAGAAGAGAATGTGTGATAGATTTAGGAAGATTAAAAACTTTAATTGAAATGAATTGAAGAAAAGTACTAACCGCAAAATGCTACAGATCTGAAGAATGTTTTTTTCAGGTGTCTACACTAAGTTTCTGGAAAATATGCAATCGGATCTGGAACAGAAATGCAAAGATGAAGAAAACCAAGAAATATTTTTCCGATCTGGCTTAGTTCTGATTTTGACCCAAAAATGAATGTCACCTTTGACCCAAAATTTCTGATTCCGATCTAGAATCTCCAATTCTCACCCTGAAAAAAATGTCAATTCTGACCCAGAAATGAATATCACCTTTGACCCACAATTTCTGATTTTGTCCTAGAATCTATGATTCTGACCTAGAATAGAATGTTGATTTTGACCCAAAATCTCTGACAGAAAATATATTTTTGAATACCTATAGTTTGCCGAAAAGGGTATCCAAATCTACACTCCAATTCATTGTTCTAAACCTGTCCCTACAAGAAAAAATAGTTTGTTTTTTGGGGGGAGAGTTTTTCCTTAGTCAAACCTTGATTTAGGAATTAACCTTGAAAATAATAATTGAAATAGAGAATACTAGCAAGTAGTAGAAGTAGATCTAATAATGAAGCTATGACAATAGATATGCAATTGTACTTTGAATGTAAACAAGTATGTAAATATGAAAGCTTGGACTCAATATTAGAAACCATAAACCTCCATGATTGTATGCTTGGAATCCACCTTGAAGGAAGAATGAATGAATATTGAGGATGCACAAAGGATCTTGAAGGAAGATCACACCACCATGATGGATAGATCTAGGGTTTGAATGATGAAGCTTGAATGCTTAAACCAAATCCCTTCAAAGGCTTGAATACTTGAAACCTTGATCTTAAATGTAGAACTTTAATTCTTGAGAGGAAGACTTGAAAACCTTGATTGAACTCTGAAATCTTGAGAACATGTAAAATTTGTGCTTAGTTGATGGTTAGTGCTTATGCTTGGTTAGAGAAAATGAGAGGAGAAACCTTCCTTATATACCAATCTAGGGCACAATCTTCTAGAGAGGCCAACATAGGAGAATTAAATTCCAATTAGACTTATACCCCTAGAAGAGGACCTATATTAAATATAATTTAATATTCATTTCTTTGAAACCCACAATAGCTGACCTGGAAGCGGGAATGAACTTGTAATGACCCCTGGCAGCCGACAAACTTTCAAATTTGAAAGGGCAAACTAGGTCAAGGTTGAGGTTGACCTTGACCTAGGTCAAGTTCGAGGTTGACCTTGACCCAGGGAGTCACAACCCCTGGAAAATATGCTAGATGGGATAGATAGTGTCTGAAGAGGCCCAATCAAGGTCCTAAACAAGCACAGAAGTAGGAGAGGGTGCAGAAATGAGGGGACAATATGATGATGGTCAAAAACACCCCCTAAGGAGGGATAAATTTTCTTAACATGGAAGTGCTTCCATTTTAAGATGATACAGCTTTACACATTACTAAAAGAGGATTGGTCGGCAAACACTAAGTTTTATTACTACTATTCGGTAAAGGCTACAAAAAAAAAAATAGTATATTCACCAAGTAGTGTATATTTGATAAAATTACATAAGGCATACATCTTGTAGGATTGAAGATAACTGAAGGTATTATATTTCTGATATAATATTTGGTTGGATTATTGGATTAATTTTTTAGGCCATTGATTCACCCCCCCTTCCAGTTATTCTAACAATTGGTATTAGATCTTTGGTGCTTGGAAGAGAGTTTAAAGACTCAAGCTAAAGATCAAAAGATGAGTAAAAGGGATGTGCCTAAGTTGAACAAGGAAAAATTTGCATCATGTTAAAGTAGGATAAGACTTCATCTATCAAGTATTGAAAATGATGTCACACAATACCTGGATACTGAATATGTTGCACCAAAAGGACCTCTAACTGTTGATCAATTGAAAGACAAACATGAACACAATTCTATGATGATAGAACTTGAAGACATATTTTGTCATTAGTATGAAAGGAAAAAGAGTTTTGAACCATCGGTAACACCAACACTGAAAGATAGGTTTAGTGCAACCCGACAGACAAGTTCACAAGGGAACCCAATGACATAGTTTACTAGTGCAACCCAAAAATGTTACAAGAGGAACCTGACAAACTATAGAGAAACCCGAGCACCATTCTACAGAGAGACAATTATAAATCTTGATAAATGTGGATCTAACTTTCACGTCAGATAAAACACTTGTGTTTTATATTTAGTTTTTTATTAGCTTTAAATCCATTTCTTGAGGGACAAGCAAAGTAATTGTAATTATTTTAATCAGTCTAACCGATTAGAAACATGCAAACTAGGAGATCAAGGTCAAGTTGTAAACCTTTGATCATAGAGTTATCACTGTTATGCGTGAAACTCATTTAGGTAAAACTCATTGCATAAATACATGTGCAATCAATTAGAACATATGGATGTGATGATGATTATATCTACAGACACTTCTATGGATTACAGACATATTTTTATGCAGAAGAACAACCAAAGATGAAATTAGTTATCAAGAACAAGATCTAAGGCTACCAAGGAGAATAAAGGTATTGATCAATCACTATAGGTGATAATTATACATGTGAACTTTATTTGATCTGTAATCAGTAATTCTAGATTGCATATACTTAGGTCAATGAATATTTTTGACTACATTCTAACAAGTGTAGCAAATAGAAGAAATTCTTGAGAAAGGTGGATTTAAAAATCCTTTGTAAATCTCTTAACCAAGTGCACACTAAATAGTGTTTCTAAAGCTCTTAATAGAGTAGACCTTAACCAGTCTCTACATGTTACTCCTAACAGGGTAAGATCATCAGAAGTGATCAAACTTGTAAGCCTTAACTGGCCCCTTCCATTGTGCAGATAGTGAATTTTTGTGGGTTTCATCCCCACCGCAGTTTTTACCTTCTAACAGGGGTTTTCGGCATTACCAAATCTTGTGTCATGTGTCATTACATTTCATGAATGTTTACATGCTAATTGATTTTATGAATTAATATTACATGCATAAAGATAGAAAATCATATATGGTTGGTAATACAAGCAATTGATTACTAAAAGGATTAAGGTTAAGTGATAAAAATTTTAAGGGGACTGACTCACCCCTCCCCTCTCAGTATAAACCATTCTAATATTTCCAATAATTGGTCTCAGAGCTGGATCTCTTGTTTGGAAAAGTTTAAAAGACTTAAGAGAATATGTCATACAATGGAAAGGTATAAGCTAGACAAGAGTATTGAGAATCAGAAGTTAGAGATATAGATCTTCTATGAGAAATATAAACAAACTAGAATCAAGATGAGATAACTACTGGATGAAAGAAAGGTTATGGCTTCTCGCTATAATGAAACAAACTATCATGAAGAAGAGATACCTGATTTATTTGAGTCATCAGGATCTACATCTTGCAATACATCAGACACATCTGAAGGAAGCATTACAAGTCTAAATAAAATCAATCAACATTTGGCTGGACAAGTGAAATCACTTATGAATAATTGAGGTTATGAATAATGCCAGACAGGCTGAATAAGAGAGAACACTAGCTATTGATGATAGGAGGAAGATCATTCAAAATGTACAAGAGAAAGAGTCAGAAATACAAAGACTTAGTGAACATCATCATGAGATCACCAATCAAATTATTCTTATGAGTCATGAGGCAAACTGAATGAACATAGAACTAAATAGAAATCTAGAAGCTATTGGTGAGCTAAGAGAAGAAAATGAAAGACTAAAGCATGAAGTAAGAATTCAGCAACAACACAATGATATGATCAAGAGAGCTGAAGAAAGTACAAAAAAAATGGATGATTTTTTGGATGGACAAAGAAGAGTCAAAAACAATACTGGATTAGGGTATACCGAGAATGGAGAATAAACATACCAAGCTGATCCAAAGAATGTCTACACAAATCCAAGACCAAGAAAGAAGTCATGCAATCACTGTGCAAACCTAGGCCACACATCAAATGTTTGCAGGAGCAAAATGAAATGTATTCCTAAATCCACATCTTCATTAATAGGAAATTGTTATAAATGTAACAAGAAAGGACATAAAGCATATGAATGTAAATCTAAGGTGAAACAACCAAAGAAGGAAACCTACAAGGAAAAATATTGTCCTACTTGTAAAATGAATAGGCACACATCTCTTAGATGCACGAAGAAGAAAAAGAAAGCATGGAAAACTAAAGAAAATGAAACTGCTTATCAACTGAGAAGAGTCGATTACTCATATGTTTGGGATTAAAACACATGGACAAACTGCATATCATGTGGTAGATATGGACACATAGCAGGAAACTGCCTGAGAAAATGGATGAGAAAGTCTAGGAGCTGGACTAGCCCTAGAATGGCATGCTTACACTGTCATAAAGTTGGTCATCTAAGCAAGGACTGCAGAGACCAAGTAATAGAGACAAGAACTTTTTCCAAAAAAAATACCATTGAAGACATCAGGAAGATGAGAAACAAAATGTGGAGGAAAGCTACAAACACTGATGATGCTGGACCAAGAAATGCAATTGGTGGCACCTTATCCAGTGGATCTGGTGACATCACCACCCCCACCTAAGATGAACAAGTATGGAATTACTATACTAAGTTATACTTTACATCAGTTCCATTATACAAAGTTAAAAATGCCAAATTAGCATGATTAAAGATGCACTATGGTATTACTTGTTATGATTCTGTGAATTCAATCTCATCGGTTAATGCATACTAAAAAGAATCAGTGTACTTACAAAGCTAAGTTGTCAATGCTTACCGAGAATCATCAGTTAACATAAAAAATCTAATTTTCTCATGTAAACCGAACATTATTGGTAATCAAAATACAATGTTGTCTTTTCCATATACCGAGATCTGTCAGTGAACATGTGAAAATTTAAATGAGTTGACACATGCCCTGAGAATCATGTTTTCACCAAAATTAAAGTTGTCATGTCACCTGAGTGACTCTGTCTTCGACACCTGACAAGTGGGTATAGCATTAATTGTGCCACTTAGGGAACTGTCTATAAAAGGAGGATGAAGACTTCATTTCATTCACCAGTGATTTAGAGAGAAGAACCAGAGTGAAGAAGAGAAAATTAGAGCACAGAGAAACCACATTGCAGAAGCATTTAACTAGAAAATTCACAGCATTCAAACAGAATCACAACAACTTTCAGAAGGTTAAGTAAATATCACCAAGCTCACTGTTTGTTATATGGGAAAAGCCCTAATTTCTCAGAAATGATGGCAACCACTTCACAATTTTCCAAGATCAAGAACATCAAAGAGAAGAAGGTTAATCTGATCAAGAACTCCACTTGTGAAAAAACCAAGTATAAAATCTATCCAAAGGTTGCTTCGAAACCCGACGATGTTGGAGGATTTTTGGGAATACCTCCTAGGGTTTTACTAATTGAGGATGTTTGTTCATACATACATTGCAAGATCCCTGAGATAGGAGATCTTGAGGTTGATCAAGATTACAAGAAGCTTTGCAAAGATGGAACCATCAAGGATGAGCATAAACACATTGAGATAAAAGGGCTAACAAATGCCCTAATGTTCCTCAGGGAGTTTAAACTTAAGTGGATTTGAATAGTACTGAGCAGAGTGCATGACCAAAAGATGTACCTGGATGAGCCAAAACTAATCACAAGGGATGTCATACATGCTGTGACTAGTTATCCTATAACCGACAAGGCCAAGTCACTTAAACATCCTCCTCGCTCTAAGATTGAGAAGATGAAAGGTGCAGTATGAGATAACAGAGGATTGAAGGTTAACACCATCACCGATCTAGAAATAAAGGTTAGTGCATGTGTACTAGGATACAAGATATACCAATACAGCAGGTTAAACAACATAGCATGTGGAGCAGTTGACACTGCCCACAAGATTGTAAAGAAGGGATTACAGTTAGATCTATCTAAGCTTCTACTGAAGAAATTAGATGAGAACATGGGGACAATCAGGTCTATAAAGTCCAATTCATGTAAGTTCAGATCACTTCTAATGTCTACATTTTTCTATCTCTAGAAATTTTTTCCATCTATCAATAATGTCAACTAGGATACTACCTGATCAGTGACCATTCAAATCAGTGAATTAATCAAGTCATTAGGTGAAAAATTTACATTAGTTATGGATGAATAATTCACTAGATTTAAGGATAGAATATAGAAAAGAATGAGGATACTAGAACAACTGGTAGAAAAATATAATACTGATATTTTCTTTATTGTGGACACCGATAACACCTTTATCAAACTAGCTATACCAAGGACAACATGGTTAGCACCACTTGACTATGAGGTCAACATAGATCAAAACACCAATGTCATTGAAGAATTATTAAATGAACCATTGGACAAGTCACAACCTAGGTTTGGAACCTACGAGGAATCCAAGGAAAGAATTAAAACAGACTTAGTTGTGAATAAAATTGATAGAAAGAAAGAGAAAATGGTAAAGACGCTAAAGAAAAAGTTGTTGGTAAATGATGAAGAGTCAGAAAATGTAATACCCACTCGTGTTTTGCTTTTTAGTTTAGGATGTCGTACTCTTTAGGCATTGGTTTCAGTTGTTTGGCTGAATTATTTTAGGCCACATTTCATGTGAGCTGATATTATTTCATTTGATGATGATACTTGTTTATGATGTCATGATTTTACCTTATGCATAGATAGATGTGATGATGTTATCATGTTGATTGTTATATGTTGATTTTAGTTTATGATATACTTACCCCATACTCGCATGTGTATGGTTGTCTTATATGTGAATGTACTTGTTGATGTGATGTTGTGGTAGAGGACGAAGATGTAGTTACTTGTTTCGGTGAGATCCACACGTTCAACTGATCCCTATCATTGATTGTGATATTATATTATGTATGTACATGTGTGTTCTTTGATGACAAGATTGTAGGTACAGGGAATCGTCTTCCCTGAATTGGCAGGAGTGAGCGTGCCCATAAATATTCATCTCAATGGTAAAGAGGGGAGGTAACATATAGATCCAAAACCCTAACCTAAGCCTAATCATCCTAATGTAGGATGAGTTT
>MU223392.1:2372493-2384587 GCA_018584345.1 Thuja plicata
AGTTTCTTAATAAGTGATAATTAAAGACATATTTGAGAGATTAAAATGTATTAATAAGATGTGTCCTCACCCATACTTGAGTGCTAGTATAGGCTAAGATGGTTTGGAGAAGATGTTAGTTTCCCTGTGAGGTATCTAACATAGTTAGTGGGCCTTGTCAGTATGAGAGGACATTAGCTCCATGTATGGTCACTTGGGTGCCAAAATCTGTTGTGATTATCTGGGCTAAACTTAAGGGTAGACCTACATGATGACACCTTCCTATACACATGCTAGATTTCCTATGTTGTCAGTTGCCTCTGGATTAGTGAGTCTTACCTTTTATGATTATTAGTACACCGGATTAGAGAGCTATCAGGATCCCTTGCTTAGTGGTTATACCTTGTTGGTTTTGGATATCTGATTGGGATCTATTGTTATCTCCTCAGCATGGTGGGGTGGACCTTTGTTGTTCCGCACAGACGGGTGGTAGTGATTCTTTACCCATTGAGATTTGACGTCCTTGTATCAGGTGCTTGATGGTTCTTTGCGGATGGGCTCTTTATGTTCCTTCATCATTTATTATGTAATTTCATTATTGTAATCTTGTATTAGTGTATTGCATGTGATACCTAATCTGGAAATTGTAATAGTAAGTAGTTTAGAGTGATTACCACATACCCTGCAACATGTGCAATGGACGTGAGTTTATGGTAGTTTCATGGTTATCCATGAGGATTGTAATTACGGTTATGTAAGTTGTATTTGTTATGAGTAATTAGATGGAATCTTTTGTTATATTGTTAGTTGTGTTTTTCTTTAAGTAATTCGACGTCATGGGACCCTTGAGTCGTGTAATCTATGTGAGTGTAAGACATGTGTATAAATGTTAATCACTTCCGCATGATTGTATGTTTCTTTATGTTAACTTTAAAATAAAAAAATTCAGCACACATAGTGACATGTTCTAGGTTAATCTCTCTTGGGTTCCATGGAGGGGCATTACAGAACAAAAGGATGGCACCGAGGGTCAATCACCTTTTGGTGAATAAGAGAAATTGATTCACTCCAAATCTATAGAGTCTGACACTCCACCACCACCAGCAAAGAAACCAAGGACTACGGCTACATCATAGACAAGGAGTCAAACTGCTAAAGAAGACTCACCACCAGTCAAGAAAGAATAGGTGAGGACTTACAAAATGAAGCCTCAAATAGGGAAAACACCAGAACCTAAGAGGGGAAAAAGACTAATCCAAAAAAAGGAAGATATAGAGGACATTGAGAAAGATGAGAGTGAGAAAATCCAAGTTGTTAAGAACAAATTTCCTACTACAATTGATGAGGTATGTGCATTAATGATCAAGGCAGGTTCAATTAGTGAACCTAAAATTAGAAAATGGCTAACTCTGAATCCCAAGGATCAGAACAAGATAGAGGAAGTCATCATCACCATGATGAGTATATTCAAATATGTACCAATATAGTTTGAAGATAAGATTCCTAAAGAACTTCTAGAAAGACTATTAGCAAGATGGACAATCGCATTGAGCTCTAAGAAACGGATAAGGGAAAGGACCCTAGTTTATTTTATGCCACCCAAGTCCAAAATAGAAGAATTGAAGAAATGATGAAGTTACATTCCACAAGGCTCTCATAAAAATTAAGAGATTACAAGGTCTTACAGGGAAACTTTATTGATCTTGAGAGAGAAAGTGAGGATACATGGAGGAAAATACTCAATGTACCTGAAAAGGATACAACTCTCGAGAGAATATTAGAACTCACCGACAAGCCTCACAATGAAGAAACAAAGGATATCCTGAGTCCAGAACACATTCTTATAAATAATGATGAGGATGTCACTCAAATTGAATTAAATACAGAAGAAAGAAAGGCAATGGATGACATTCCTCATATTCTATAATCATTAGGGGATACTACAGATGAAACAATCAAAGATACAGATATCATTGATATCATCGGAGATGATCCTTCAAATGAGGTAAAGGCAAATGAAGATGTTAATATTACATCTGAGCAGCCCAAGGAACAAGATACAACTACATATGTTGCACAAGTGAATATACCAGGCCAAATGCCATTATTGATATAGGCTATCAATATCATCTCACAAAAGGAGAAGTCACCTGAGCCTGATGCAAACATACCTGATGATAAGGGTGAAGAGGAACAGTACAACACAACTGCTAAAAAGAGTAAAGATGATGAACAAAAAGAAACCAATGAAGAACAGAAAGAAACAAGAGGACAAAAAAAAGATAAAGGTGAAGAACATAAATAAGGTGATGCCACTCCTAAGGATACTGAAGGAGATGCTACAGATAAGGCCATGGTTTATGTGGAGATATCCACTCCCAACCAACAGGTAGAAACTAAGCAGTAGGATACAGGTACACATACTCCAAAGCCTTCACCTAGCACATCAGACCAATAAAAGGAACTTGCTATGGTACTGCATACAGGTCCCTCCACAAATCTATCCAAGAAGAAGAAGAAAAAGAATAAGAATCCAGTTACATTGGATGAGAATATTGAGATACCAGCTTATGATCTGAGGACATTGGATCCAGAGGCACTTACAAACTATGCAAAACTTTGTAGAAGAAAAGCTATCCAAGATAAGCTTAAAAAGGAAACAAAGGACACACAGGTTCTTGAAACAACAAGAGGTATACTTCAACAAAAAGTACCTGATACAAAAATTGATCAAAATGAATCTATCATTGATCAACTAGCCATTCTTACCAATACAAATTGACCAATAAAATCTGCCAAGAAGTGGACAAGAACAAGGTAAAGTTGCCTAAACAAGTCAATGAATTAGAAATAATCATTTCAATAGATATCACCTTAATTCACAAGTTAAGAACATTAGAGCACTTCACTAAATAAAATTGTGAAAATATTGTGAAAATAGATGTAGATCTTACTGCTAGTGCTCAATGTCTCTCTACAACTGACAATGCAATAAAGTTGCATTATGCAAAGGTAATGGAAGCAAAGAAGTTGAGACTTCAATTCAAGAGGCAGAATTAAAGTTAAGAGATGAGGTAACCGGGCTATAGGCTCTATTGCTACCCAATCTCACACTACTATAGAAACATATGACTATGGCCAGACAAATAATTTCCACCCCAGAGATGTTAGTTGCCGACAGCATCTATGATATGCACGCAAGGATAACATTGGAGAAAATGGCCCTAAATAACCTTCAAAAGAAATGGGAGAAAATGATGGAAGCCATGAACAACTCCGATTCTCACATTTTTGACAAGTTGTAAGTAATTACACCTTTGCCCTTACTATCAAAAAAGGGGGAAAATGATATGATACAATACAAAGGGAAAATGGGGGGAAATGATATGATAAAGGGGGAAGATAAGGTGAAAAGGGAGAATAGTATAAAGACAAGTGTACATACATATACTTATACTATACCGGCATACACATAGGGGGAGTCATAATGACAAGGTGAACACATGGTGTACATACTACACATTTTAATATTTTACACATATCAATTTTTGATACTAATGTCAAAGGGGTAGATTGAAGACAAATTTTTCCATTAGTATGAAAGGAAAAATAGTTTTGAACCATCGGTAACACCAACATCGAAAGACAGGTTTAGTGCAACCCGAAAGACAAGTTCACAAGGGAACCTGATGACACAGTTTACTAGTGCAACCCAAAAAATGTTACAAGAGGAACCTGACAAGAAAATTACAGTGTAACCTGATAGAATAGATGATAGAGGAACCTGACAGAATACAAAGCAACCCGAGCACCAGTCTACCAAGAGATAGTTATAAATCCTGAGAAACATGGATCTGACTTCCACGTCAGATAAAATACTTGTTTTTTATATTTAGCTTTTTGATTATCTTTAAATCCATTTCTTGAGGGACAAGCAATGTAATTTTAATTGTTTTAATCAGTCCAACTGATTAGAAACATGCAAACTAGGATATCAAGGTCAAGTTGTAAACCTTTGATCATAGAGTTATCATTGTTATACGTGAAAATCATTTAGGTAAAACTCATTGTATAAATAGATGTGTAATCAACCAGAATATACGGATGTGATGATCATTATAGCCGCAGACACTTCTATGGATTATAGATAGAGTTTTATGCAAAAGAATAACCAAAGATGAAATCAGTTATCAAGAACAAGATCCAAGGCTACCAAGTAGAATAGAGGTATTGATCAATCACTATAGGTGATAATTATACATGTGAACTTTATTGGATCTGTAATCAGCAATTCTAGATTGTATACACTCAGGTCAATGAAAATTTTTGACTACATTCTAACAAGTGTAGAAAATAGAAGAAATCCTTGAGAAAGGTGGATTTAACAATCCTTTGTAAATCTCTTAATTGAGTGCACACTAATTAGTGTTTCTAAAGCTCTTAACAAAGTAGACCTTAACCAGTCTCTACATGTTACTGCTAATAGTGTAAGATCATCAGAAGTGATCAAACTTGTAAGCCTTAACCAACCCCTTTCATTCTACAGATAGTGAATTTTTGTGGGTTTCATTCCCACCATATTTTTTACCTTCTAACAAGGGTTTTTTGCATTACCAAATCTTGTTTCATGTGTCATTACATTTCATTAATGTTTACATGCTAATTGACTTTATGAATTGATATTACATGCATAAAGATAGAAAATCATATGTGGTTGGTAATACAAGAAATTGATTACTAAAAGGATTAAGGTTAAGTGATAAAAATTTTAAGGGTACTGATTCACCCCTCCCCTCTCAGTACACACCATTCCAATATTTCCAATAAGAACTTTCTTCTTCACTATCCGATGTTGAATTTGAAGATGTCAAATCATGCACCAATGTAAAGCAAATGTGGGACAAACTCAAGCTAGTACATGGATGAGATAAAAATGTGCTGAGAGCTAAGGTTGAAAGCCTAAGAGGAAAGTTTGATGACTTAATATTGAAAGAAGGAGAGAACATCACTCAGTATAGTAGAAAAATCAAAGAAGTTGTTAATGTTATTCGAGGAGTAGTAGGTGTACTTGAGGAAGAAATAGTGGTAAGTAAAATTCTAAGAACCTTATTGCATGTTTATGCTATTAGAGTATTTGCAATTCAAGAAATGAGAGAAGTAGAAAACCAAAATGTTACTCTAGATATTTTGATTGGTAGACTTATTTCATTTGAGATGAATAACTATGATAACAGTGTCTTACCAACTATTGAGTCTGCATTCAAATCTTCTCTGAAAATAAGTAAATCTAGTCACAAACATACTATGAGAAATGATAGTGAAAGTGATAGTGATGAACAAGAACTTGATGAAATTGAAGCACTAATGGCTAGAATATTGCAAAGTTAATTGTAAATAAATTAGACACTTTGTTGCAAGATGCCCTAACAAAACAAAGGATGAAAGAAAGAATGACAGATCTTATGAAAAGAAGTTTGACAGAAGTGATGGCCGAGACTACAAAAGCAACTGACACTCTGACAGAAGTGATAACCAAGACTACAAGGATAAAGGCAAGAAGGCTTGTTACCTGGTTGAGAACAAAGCTGAAAATACTAACACAAAATCTGATGAAGATGTTGAGGTAGTATTTGTTGCTACGAAGGATGATTCAGACGAAGAACAAAGGTCTGTTAAAACTGCCCTCATATCTAAGGTTAGTAAAAATGATGTATGGATTATTTATAGTGGTTGTACCCACCACATGACTAGAGATAAAGAAAATTTTGAAACTTTTGAATATTATAATGGTGGATCAGTTAGGATGGGTATTGACTCACCTTGTCCAGTTGAAGGTAAAGGAACAATCATGTTGAATAATATGATCAAATGTAAAAATGCATATTGGGTGAAAGGACCTAACTATAATCTATTGAGCATTTCACAACTGAATAACAGAGGACACCAATTTGCATTTGAGAAAAAAAAGGCAAAGATCTATAATGGAACATGAAGGTTGATTGATACTGGTGAACAAACAAAAGGTAACCTATTTTACCTTGATGATATTAAGACCACTTGTTTATTGGCTAGAAATGAATACATTTGGTTGTGGCATAAAAGGTTATGTCAAGTGAATTTTGACAACATGGTTATGATAAGAAAGAAAATAAAAGTAAGAGGATTACCGAGTATATCAAAACTTGACCATGTCATGTACAAGAATTGTCAAAAAGGAAAAATGACAAAGTCTACTTTCAAGAGAAAAACCTACACATCTAATGCTATTTTTGAATTAGTCCATATTGAATTATGTGGACTAATGAGAACAAAGATCTATTATGGTGACAGATACTTCACTCTATTTATTGATGATTATTATAGGATGATGATTGTCATGTTCTTAAAAGGGAAGTGTGAAGGATTTAAGATGTTCAAATGGTATAAAGCTATAGTTGAAAAACAAATTGGAAAGGAACTAAAATGTTTAAGATCAGATAGATGAGGAGAATTTATTTCTGATGAATTCACTAACTTTTGTAATGAGCATGGAATTACAAGACAGGTTTCTGCACCAATAACACCACAGCGAAATGGGATTGTTGAAAGGAGGAATAGATCAATTGTTGATTGTACCAGAACATTGATGATTGAAAAAGGCATCACACAAACATTCTGGAGAGAAGTTGTAAGTACTATTGTCTATACATTAAACTGAGTTCAATTGAAGAAAGACACCAATAATACACCTTATGAGCTATGGTATGGATACACACCAAATGTGAGTTACTTTAGAGTTTTTGAAAGTCAATTTTATATATTGAAAGATGATAGAAATGGGAAACTTAACTCTAAAAGTGATGAAAGAATATTTCTAGAATATTCTACCAAAAGCAAAGCTTATAAATGTCTTACCAAATCTTCTGACAAAATCATTGAAAGTAAAAATGTTAAAGTGGATGAATTTGCTGAGAAAAATGATGAGGAAAGAAGAAAGGAACCAAAATATTACAACATATTTATCTACAGTGAATAATATTACACTCTTCCTGAGCAACAATATATCGCTACCAAGCGATAGAACAATGCAACTGAGCAACAGGATGCTCACACCGAGAATCAGGAAAATGCTCACGATGATGAACCAAGCGATGAATATCAAAATGAAGGTCAAAATGATTATCAGAATGAGGAAAATAGATCTAAACCTATACTTTCTAAATATGTCAGAAGACACCATCCACAAGACCAGTTCATTGGAGACAAAAGAGCTGGAATGAGAACAAGAAGTAAGTCACTGAACACTAGATGTTTGATTTGTAATTTTGATCCTAAATCTGTTAATACTGCACTTGAGGATCAACAATGGGTTAGTGAAATGAATGAAGAGATTGAGCAGATTTAGAGGAACAAAACATGGACACTAGTAACTAGGCCGAGTGACAAAAATGTCATTGGTACCAAATGGATGTTAAAAAATAAACTGAATGAGAATGGAGAAGTCATAAGGAACAAAGCAAGATTGGTATGCAAAGGGTATACATAAGAAGAAGGTATTGAGTATGGAGAAACCTTTTCACCCATTTCTAGACTAGGATTAAGAATTCTACTTTATTATGTTGTTTTTAAAGGATTCAAAGTATACCAAATGGATGTTAAATCTTCATTTCTGATTTGAATACTAGAAGAAGAGGTATACATTGAACAACCTAGAGGGTTTTTTATCCTAACAAGAGGAACATGGTTTGTAGACTACACAAAGACTTGTATGGATTAAAACAAGCACTGAGAGAATGGTATGAAAGACATCACTCTTATCTCATTAGTATTGGATTTGTTAGAATAAGTGACAATAGTAATCTATATTTGAAAGAAGATACTAATGATAAGATTCTGTTGCTGAGATTTTTGTTGATGATATCATATTTGGAGGTAATGATATGCTATGAAAGTCATTTTCTATTGAAATGAGCAAAGAATTTGAGATGTCAATGTTTGGAGAGATCAAATGTTTTCTTGGTCTATATATTCTACAATAGGATGTAGGCATCTACTTCACACAATCCAAATACATCAAAGAAGTTCTAAAGATATTGAAAATGGAGGAATCCAAACCAATTGGAACACCTATGGCAACTGGATACAAATTGACAAAGGAAGAAAAGACAACCAAGGTAAATTAGACCCTATATAGATCTATGATTGGAAAACTAATGTATGTTGTACACACAAGACCAAATATAGTACATACAATTGGTATAGTTGCAAGATTCTCTGCTAATCCCAAGGAATCACACATGAATTCTGTTAAAAGAATTTTGAGATATCTAAAGAATACCGAAGAATATGGTTTGTGGTATAATAAAGAAGGAAAATTTGAGCTACAAGTTTATACCGATGTTGATTGGGCTGGAAACATAGATGATAGAAAGAGCACAACAGGAGGAGCATTCTTTATGGGTGACAAACTTATCACATGGATAAGTAAAAAGAAGGGATGCATATCTCAATCAAATGAAAAAGCAGAATATGTGGTTGCTACTACAAATTTATCTAACATTGCATGGATCAAGCAATCATTGAAAGGTATGAATATGGAAATATTTGAACCAGTAATTATCTATTGTGATAATACAAGTGCTATCAACATTTCAAAGAACCTTGTGATGCATGCTAAAAAAAAGCACATAGCTATTAAGTATCATTACTTGAGGGAAAAAGTACAAGATAAAGAGGTGAACCTGGAATATGTCTAATCCAAAGAACAATTAGAAGACATATTCACAAATCTATTGCTAAAAGATACATTTGAGTACCTAAGGAAGCGACTAGGGGTTCAACCCTTGTCTACTGGTCACTAAGATAAATAGAAGGTTTTCTCAACCTAAACATTATTAGAAGATCAATCATGTTGATGCAAGGAAAGATATGGACTGCAATGGCACATCATTAAAACAAGGTACTTATGTGAACTGCACACCAGTGATATTGTTGGCTACTACAGAGTTGTATTGCTGATGGAAAGAGATTCATTGATATATATTGTTTGGAATTGATTTAAAGGGGAGAGAGATATCCAATAATGAAATATCCATCAGGGAGAGAAGTGAAATATCTATCAAGGAAGAGAACATCAGTCAAAGGGAGAGAAAATATAAGAGAAAGATTTTTCTACAAAGGGAGAGAAAGATCCAATGATGATGAAGAGAAAGATTCAAAAAAACAACCATCCATCCAAGGGAGAGAATTGGAGAAAATTTAACACTGCAAATCTATCCAGAAAAGGGAGAAGAGATTCTACAACAAAAGGAGAGACAAAAGCAGAAGATAGGATTGCTACACTTATCCATTTAAGAGAATGAAGAAAAGCACTCTGCAAGAATAAAATCTAAGCTAGAAGAGCTTACCAAGAGTCATATATTTGAATTGGTTATAGAAAAATAAGTTTGGTATGTTATGACATGTTTTACATTACATATTTCATATTGTGTTGATAGTATGTTTCCATCAATGCCAAAGTGAGATATTGATGAACTATAACTGATTGAATGTTTGAAAATAATAAGTTGATGATCAGCGAGCTGTAGAAAGTAAATGCAAGACATTAAATCAGATAATTTATTGTATTGTCATTGTTGTCAACTTGATATAATCTGATTGGTCATATACATATTGTCATAGAGTTCAAGAAACCAAAGAGATAAAGTTTATGTTATCGGTAAAACATAAAAAGCCAGTATACACCGAGTGACAGTAAACACCAACGGACAGTGCACACTGACAGATAGAGAAACCCAAGAAGTTACATGTTGGGATTAATGGGAAGTAGTACTGAGAGGGGAGGGGTGAATCAGTACCTCTAAAACTTTTATCACTTTTCACCTTTGATCATTTGTAATCATTTTTTACTGTATTACCAACCATATATGATGTTCTTTCTTATACATGTCATATTAATTCATAATCTTTAAATTGTTTGCAACATTCATAGAAACATTCATGAAAGTAATAAACACATAACACAAGATATGATATCACAGAAAAATCCTGTTAGGAATTAAAAACTGTGGTGAGGATGGCACCCACAAAACTTCACTATCCGCAGAATGGAAGGGAGTCGGTAAAGGCTTACAATTGATCACTTCTGATCTACCCTGTTAGGAGTATTAAAGTGGAGACCTATTAAGATCTACTATGTTAAGAGCTTTTAGCAACACTAATGAAGTGTAAACTCAGTTAAGATATTTACAATTAGGTCCACCTTTCTTAAAAGGATTTCTTAAGTGTACTACATTTTTTAGAATGAGTACAATATGTTTGACCTAACTGTATGCAATCTATTATTTCTTATCACAGATCCATTAAATCTCTCACAATATTAATATCACCTATAGTGATTGATTAATACCCTTTCTCTGCTCGTCGGTAGCCTGTGTTCTGTTCTTGAAATTGATTTGATCATTTTTTGTCCTCCTGTATGAATTCTCTTATCTAATCCTTAGATGCTCTCAGTGGCTACAATCATCATTGAAAAAAATGTTCACAATAGATTGAGCATATATTTATACAAGTATTTAACCTATTCTAGAATCAAGCATTACAATGTTAACTCTTGATCCAAGGTATACAACTTGACCTTGATCTTTTAGTTTGCATGTTTTAAAATAGTTAAACTGATTTAAAAAATAATAATTACAATTCTTTCTCCACACATAATGTATTTAAAACAAATCAAGAAGCTAAATATACAACTTCAGTATTTTATCTGACGTGGAAAGTCAGATGCACATTTTGTGGGATGTAACTGACTGTCAGTTCTTGGTCATCGGGTTGAACTGAAAGTCTATCGGAATTCCTTTATTGAACTAATAATCGGGTTCCCTTCATCTGTCAGGTTCCTCTCTTTGTTGTTTCATCAGGTTTGTACTGTTGTTACTCGTCAGGTTCCTTTACCCTTTTTTGTCATCGGGTAACACTGAATAGTGTTTTTTGGGATGCTTTGTACTTGGCAGTATCGGGTAACCTTGGCATCAGGTAGTGTTGTGCCCTATCTGTCAGTGTAGTGTAAACTGATGGTTTAGATCATGTTTTACCTTGTATATACTAATGGAAAAATATAATGCCTTCAATCTCCCCCTTTGACATTAGTATCAAAAAATGATATGTGCATAATACTAAAGTGTTTACTATGTACAACATGTATATATCCTTGTCATTATGTGACTCCCCCTAACTATGTGCATCTGTATAATATAAGTATATATGTACATGTATACTTGCCTTTATACTATACATTCCCTATTCTTTTCTCTTTCAAATGTTTGAATGTACACATCATTTCCCCCTTTATACTAACTAAACTATATATACATATCACTTCTCCCTTTATTTGATAGTCAGGACAAAAATGTACAACTTATAAGATGCCAAAAAATGTGACAAAAATGTGTAACTTATAATGTGTCAAGAATATGTGAGTGGGTGTTCTTGATATCTTTGAGCAATTTCTCCCATTTTTCTTTCATTAGTTCTAGCCTTGCATGCATATCATAAATTCTATCTAGGATGGACATTTTTGGGGTGGCAATTAGTGCTTTTGCCTCTGTCATATGTTGTTGTAGTAGGAAAAGTGTCGGTAAGAGTTATGCTTGAAGCTCATTTACCTCATCTCTGAACTTTGTCTCTGCAATCTGTATGTCTTGTCTCAATTTCCATGCTTTCTTGAGCTTCTCATTGTGCAATTTTATTTCCTCTTCACTATTCGTGAGACTTTGTGCACTTGTTTGAAGATTGGCATCTATTTGTGCTATCTTATCGATATACTCCTAGGTGATTTGATCAAGCATGCATAACTTTTGTATCAAGGTTATAGCTTCTAAGATTATTGGATCTATTGTGCTAACCAATTTAGAAAGCTTTACCTTTTTCAATGCCACTTCTTGGCTTATCTTTTCTGTTGGATTGAATTCATATTTTTGTTCAAATATTTCTGTTGGAAATAATCAAGATTAACCAAGTTACTGAGAGGGGAGGGGTGAATCAGTAACTTTTAAAACTTTAAATCATTTCTGCACTTGTATATACTTTAACCATTCATTCATCTAATCTACTGCAAGCATGAAAATATAATCATTCA
>MU223392.1:2391287-2402958 GCA_018584345.1 Thuja plicata
GATTCAACTGTTAGGATGAAATAGTAGATCTTGACTTACAACTTTATTGCTGATAAGATCCTTTGAATACTGATCACCTTCTGTGATAGATATGGCTATTCTGCTCCTTTACTGACCTTGCAAAAATACTCTGCTCTGCTGCCTTATTGCAGTCTCTGCTTATTACTCTTATTTTCATACTTCTATTTTTTCACATTTGAAATGGTATATTACATTACATATATATACCGTTTTCATAATTACAATTTACAAGGTCGGCCAAATACAAAATAATAACATAAACTCATTCCTAAGTCGGCCTTGCATAAGTAAACAAAATATTACTGAGTCGGTAGAAGCTCGGGTTCCTCAAGCTGGCTCGGTGATCTTCTGATACTCGGCATCATCATACTCTCGTTAAGAGTAGAGGCTCGGTCCATACTAGTCCTGAAGTGTATCTTGGAACTCGGTAGCCACTGGTGACTCGGTAGATATAATGTCGCTCGGTAACCGCTGGTGACTCGGTGGTAACTGACTTCTTGGTTGGCTTCAACTGATGGCTTGGTAGTTACGGTGAAGCTCGGTGACTACCGTCTACTCGGTGCATGTTTCTCTTCTCGGTAAACACTGCTGAACTGTTCATATGCTCGATGACCACTGTTCTGCTCGGTATGAACTGTTTAACCGCTGAGCTTTACAAAGTGATTACTGAATGCTCGGTATAAGCTATGAACTGAGTGATGAGCTTGATAAGCATACAGAATCGAATAAGTGTTTTCACTGATGACAAATATAACATAATTCCAACAATTTCTTCCGTGACCTTCTTAGAATCTATGTTCTGAGATGTGATTGTATCTGTGAGAACCACTAATTGATCAAGAATTAGGGATATTTGATAATCATCTACATCTGGTACAATTTGTTAAAGTATGCCTCATTCTATTTCAAGTACCTTTGCCTCTTTTGTGGATTTTCTCAATTTGTCCTACATTGCTTTTCTCTCAAAAATTCTTGCATACTTTGTCAATTCAATTGGATCCAATGTCCTGGGATCACAAACTGGAATCTCAGTGATTTCATCTAGAGTTACTAGATTCTTATGCTTTCTCTTCTTCTTCTTTGAGATTTTTGTGGACGCAGATGTATGAACTACCATTGCTAGTTCATTTTTCCTCTCTGAAGTTCTTGGTGAAGGCTTTTTTGAAGATGCTTCTTGTGTTTTCTTCTTGGGGTGCACCTGTCAGTTTTGTGAAGATGTCTCTCCATCAACCTTGGGTGTCTCTGCAGATTTTTCTTCTGTTTTATTCTCCAGCTCATCTTTCTTTGTTTTTTCACTCTTTTCTTTCTGCATGTCCTCTTCTACCTTTTGTGCTTCCTCTTTACTTTGATCAGTAGACTTGTCTTTCTAATCATTGGTTGCAGCTTGTTCTGCAGTTGTGTCCTTTGTGTCATCTGTAATGTCTTTTACTTCTACATCACCCTTGTCCTTGGGTGTTCTTGTATCTTCTGTAGTAGATCCTTCATTACCTTTTAGAATATTGATGGCATTCATCAATACTGGCATATTGCTTTGTGTGCTAGCTTGTTTTGTATCTAGAGTGGTGTCCTACTCATCAGTTTGGTCTTTTTGAGTAGTGACATCTTCATATTTTTGTATTTTCTCTACAGGTTCTAATTCTGTTGTGTCAATGACTGAAGTGTCTTGCCATGTTTCATCAGCAACATTCATTTCTTTATGCCCTGTTGTCTTCAACTCTTGTTTCTTTTCCTAATCCTTAAGAGATATAAATATTACATCATCTTCTTTTTGTGGATCCTTATCAAAGTCATAATGTGTGATTTATTGAATGTCAAGATCATCCATGACTTTGTCCAAATCTATTGGCTCCATATCTTCAACATTGTCCAAAGCAATGTGTTGAGGACTTGCCTTGTCTTTCTCCTCCTCTCTATGAGGTGTGTCGGTGAGAAGTAACTGATTCTCATGACTTATTGACTCTACAGGAAAATCTAGGAGTTGTCTCCATTTTGTCTCAATCATGGTATCCAACTCTATAAACTTATCTTCTAGCACTTTGTAAGCTCTTATCTTGGCTACAAATTTTCTTGATTTCTTCTTCATTATTTCTTTGATTTCTTCTATCTTAGATTCAGGAGGCATAAGTGTGACAAGTACCCTCTCCCTTGCTTCTCTTTTGGTTTGTATAGCATATGACCATTGTTGAGATATTTTGTTACCCAGCTCTTTGAGTATTTGGTTGAAAAATTTGGCTATTACATATTTGAATTTTACCATTGACCTGATGATTGCCTCTTGTATCTTATTTTGGTCCTCTGGTTTAAGTGTATCCCATTGTCTAATTTTCTTATCATACATGGTGCCAAATGCAGCAATAGATTTAACATCCTCATCAATTGTTTGATTTCTGAAATTTTTCATCACTACATTAGGCTCATCCTCTTTAGAATCCTCTATGTCAGCTTTAGTCCTGACCATTCTTTTCCTCCTCTTTGTAGGTGTTTGTTTCTCTATTTACTGCTTTGTTTTCTTTGTTGGTTTCTTCCTCTTATAGGTCCTTACTTGACCTTTCTTAAGAGGTGTGGTTTCAGTCTTAGTAGTTTGGCTACTTTTCGTATGTTTCTTTGTAGGAGGTGGAGGTGTATCAAACTCAATTGCCTCATAATATGATTTCTTCTCATCTTGCCCTTCATCGATGGTAACCTATTCATTGGTTTCCTCTGTTTGTTCTTTTTCCTCCTCATTAACCAATAGAATATTTTTAAGATTCTTAACCATCTTATTCTTCTTTTTGATAGTCTTTTTTATTTCTAGGCCTCTTTTTATCTTTGACCTGGCCTCTTCATAAGTGCCAAACCTTGGTTTTTTTTTGTCAATTGGCTCATTGATCAATGCATCAATAGCATTGGTTGCTTGATCTATGTTGATTTCATAATCAAGAGGGGCTAACCAAGCTGTTCTTGGTACAACTGGTTTTATGTGGGTGAAGTCTGTATCCACCATAAAATATATCTCATCCCTATGTTTTTCAATTAGTTTCTCATGGATCCTCAGTCTTTCCATCATCTTTTTGTTGAATTCAAGGAAGTATGTAGTCATAATTGAATCAAAATTATCTCCTAGTGACTTAATAAGTTCACTAATTTGTAGTGTGGCTGGCTTTGTAGTATCCCATTTTAATTTTCCTACTGAAGGAAAGTATTCTTGAAAGTATAAAAATATACACATGATAAGTGAGCCAAACTTACATGTGTTAGTCTTTGCAGACTTTATTGTGTTCATGATCTCATCAAGTTGCTTTAGCAGGATCTCACATAGATCCATTTTTATGCCCTTTTGCACTATCTTGTAAGTTATGCTTACTGATGTAGATGCAATGTTATTAAGCCTTCTTGCTGGGAAGATCTTATAGCCAATTACACATGCACCAAACCTCAGTTCCTTGTCGGTGGTGGTGTTCACTTTCAGACCTCTGTTATCCCACATAGATTTTGTGAGATTTTCAACTTCTGGCCTGGAAGGATGCTTATGTGTCTTAGGCTTGTCATTTATTGGATAACCAGTGATATCATGAAGGACATCCTTAGTGATTTTCTTAGGTTTATCAAACCATAGCTTATGGTCATGCATTCTGCTCAAAACTAACCTAATCCAGTCAATTTTGAAGTCCCTTGGGAAATATAGGGCATTATTTATTCCCTTTACTTGTAGATGCTTATGTTCATCTTTTAGGTTTCCTTCTGCATCAAAAAGTTTCTTGTAAGCTTCATCCATCTCCAGATCACCTATTTCAGTGATCTTACAGTGAATGTAGGACCTTACGTCCTCTATCAGCAAAAACCTAGGTGGAATCGTAGAAAATGTGCCAAAATCATCGAGTTATGATGCAATCTCTGGGCATATCTTATACTTGGGCTCTACACAAGTGTTGTTATTAATTAACCTAACCATATTCTTCTCATCATTCTTGATTTTTGTGGTTCTTGAAGTGGTTGCCATCATTTTTCAAATTTAGGGCTTTCCTGAAAATTTATGGCTTTCTTGAAAATAACAACAGAGTTCTTCGGTTCCCTCGATACTTACTTCGATCCATGATACTGGTGAATGATCTATTTTTTGTGTGCTATATTGAGTCAAGGTCACTCTACTATCTAATCTTTTATCACTCTGGTTTCACTCTGCTTTTTCTCTTCAAATTGTGGGTGCAAAATGAAGTGCTCCCATCGAGTATTTATAGACTTTTTCCCTAAGTCTATCATAAATGCTCAACGACTTGTTAGGTCATGAAGACGGAATTCATCAGGAATACTTTCAAAATCATCATCAGTGTTTTCAGGATGCTCGATGTGGCTATTAATATTTTTTCTTTCACTGACGAATATCGGTGTTCTATCATGACAACTTTAAAAATTTGCTTCATTACCGATGGGTGTCGGGTTACATTAGCAACTTAGCCATTTTATGTGTTGACCAACAATTCTCGATAAGTGTAGACAGCTCATCCTTTATATTCACCGATGATTTTTGGTATGTGTTTACCAATGGGATTGTTTTCTTAGAATTGTAACAAGTAACATAATATGCATCTTTATTTATGCAGATTTTGACTATATATCAATTTGTATAATGGAACTTATGTAAAATATGACTTGGTGTTGTGCAGTTCCATACTTACTTGTTCATCTTAAGTGGGGGTGGTGATGTCACTAGATCCATTGGATGGGGTGTCACCATTTTTATTGCTTGGTCAAGCTTCATCATTGCTTGAATCTCTTCTCCACATTTTGTCTCTAGCCCTCCGGATATCTTCAATGGTGTTTCCATTGGGATATATTCTTTTCTTTGTCATTCGATCTTTGCAGTCTTTCTTGAGATGACCAACTTTGTGACAATGTAAGCATGCCATTCTGGGTTTTGTCCAACCTCTAGACCTTTTGGTCCATGCCCTCATGTAGTTTGTAGAAATGTGACCATATCTACCACATGTTGTATAGTTTGTCCAAGTACTGTAGTCCCATACATATTGATTACCGATTCTCTTTGGTTGATAGGGAGTTTAATGACCTTTAGGCTTCCATAATTACCTTTTCTTTTTCTATCATTCATTAGTTTTGTGCCCATTCATCTTGCATGTAGGACAATATTTGTCCATGTAGGTTTCCTTCTTTGGTTGTTCCATCTTAGACTTACATTCATATGCTTTATGTCCTTTCTTGTTACATTTGTAACAAAATCCTATGAATGAAGATGTAGATTTAGGAATACCTTTTATTTTGCCTCTGCATGATGTGTGGCCTTAGATTTTCATAGACATTCTTTGGATTGGCTTGATTTGATGATTCTCCATTTTCGGTAAAGCCTAGACCGTTGTTGTTGTTGACTCTTTGTTGAACTTCAAGAAAATCATCCATTCTTTTATTGCTTTCTTCAGCCTTTCTGATAATTTCATTATGCTATTTCTAAACTCTAACCTCATGCTTTAGGTTTTCATTCTCTTCTCTTAGTTCACCAATAGCATGTACTCTTTCAATGAGTTCTATATTCATTCTGTTTGCTTCTTAAATCGTAAGAATAATCTGATTTGTAATCTCATGGTGATGTTTAGCATGTCTTTGAATTTCTAACTCCTTTTCTTGTAGCTTCTATTTAATCTTTCTCTTGTCATCAATAGCCAGTGTTCTTTCTATTTCAGCTTGTCTATCAGAACTCATCACATCAATCATTCTTACCATCTGGGTCTCTTGACCGATTTGCAGCATCTTTATTTTCTTTGTCAAATGTTGATTGATCTCCTTTAGATTTGTGATGTTCTCTTCTGATGTGTCTAATGTATTACTTGTATTTGATCCTAAAGATTCAAAGAAATATGGAATCTCTTCTTCTTGATAATATTTTTCATTTCTCTGATTTGCCATACCTTTTCTCTCATCCAACGACTCTCTCATCTTGATTCTTGCTTCTTTATACTACTCATAGAACATCTGTATCTCAAGCTTTTTATTCTCAATATTCTTATCAAGTTTGTGCTTCTCCATTATATGATCTTTGCTCTTAATCCTTTAAGATTTATAAGAAGAGACTTAGCTCTGATACCAATTGTTGGGATTAATGGGAAGTAGTACTGAGAGGGGAGGAGTGAATCAGTACCTCTAAAACTTTTATCACTTTTCACCTTTGATCATTTGTAATCATTCTTTACTATATTACCGACCATATCTGATGTTATTTCTTATGCATGTCATATTAATTCATAATCTTTAAATTGTTTGCAACATTCATAGAAACATTCATGAAAGTAATAAACACATAACACAAGATATGATATCATAGAAAACTCCTGTTAGGAAGTAAAAACTGCGGTGGGGATGGCACCCATAAAACTTCACTATCCACATAATGGAAGGGAGCCAGTAAAGGCTTACAATTGATCACTTCTAATGATCTACCCTATTAGGAGTATTAAAGTGGAGACCTGTTAAGATCTACTCTGTTAAGAGCTTTTAGAACCACTAATGAAGTGTGCACTCGGTTAAGAGATTTACAATAGGACTGTTAGGTCCACCTTTCTTGAAAGGATTTTTTAAGTGTACTACACTTGTTAGAATGAGTACAATATGTTTGACTTGAATATATGAAATCTATTATTTTTAATCAGAGATCCATTAAAGCTCTCAAAATATGAATATCACCTATAGTGATTGATTAATACCTTTTCTTTGCTTGTCGGTAGCCTATGTTCTATTCTTGAAACTGATTTGATCATTTTCTCTCCTTCTGCATGAATTCTCTTGTCTGATTGTTAGATGCTCTTAGTGGCTACAATTCACATTCAACAACATGTTCACAATAGATTAAGCATCTATTTATACAAGTATTTAACCTATTCTAGAATCACGCATTACAATGTTAACTCTTGATCCAAGGTATACAACTTGACCTTGATCTTTTAGTTTGCGTGTTTTAAAATAGTTCAACTAATTAAAATAATAATAATTACATTGCTTTCTCCACACATAATGGATTTAAAACAAATCAAGAAGCTAAATATACAACTTCAGTATTTTATCTAACGTGGAAAGTTAGATCCACTTTTTGCGGGATGTAACTGACTGTTGGTTCTTGGTCATCGGGTTGAATTGAAAGTTTTTTGGTGTTCCTTTATTGAAATGATCATCAGTTTCCCTTCATCTATTGGGTTCCTCTCTTTTTTGTTTTTTTGGGTTTGAACTGTTGTTACTCATCGGGTTCCTTTACCCTTTTTTGTCAACGGGTAACACTGAATAGTGTTTGTCAGGATGCTTTGTACTTGGTAGTATCAGGTAACCTTGGCGTCGGGTAGTGTTGTGCCATGTCTATTAGTGTAGTGTAAACTGATGGTGTAGATCATCTTTTACCTTGTATATAGTAATGGAAAAATATAATTCCTTTAGTTATAGTGTACACCGAGCACCGCAATACCGAACATAACTGAAGTGATCACCGAGAAGAATTGAAGTTGATGCCAGAGGATAACTAGAGTCAATGACCGAGCTAACTGAAGATCATTCACTGATCAGAACTAAAGTTAGGAAATGACAAAACACTTATCTAGCATGAGCTATATTTAGATTTAACTAATTGATTGCTTTATTTTCAACGACCATTTGAACTAAGGATAAGAAGAATATTTAAAGCTAGTTTTATTCACAGTTTTCAAGGAGAAATCTTTAGAATAAAACTAAAGAAAATCTTTAAAGATTAAAGCAATTCATGGATAGATTTGCGGATCAAGAAGCAATCTATGTCAAGAAAAAGAAAGATAAGGAGATTGAATGGTGAAATCATGTCTATATAAAAAGATAATTAATTAATTATGAAGAGAGGAATGCTGATTATAAATCTGGTGAAGATAGAATTCTTCATGCAGATCTGATCATATAAGCTTAGGAACTGAGCCAAAGAAATTCTATAGACACCGAGCAACAGTAGCAAGAGAAATCATCGAGTAGAAAGAAGAGAGAAGGGGAGCAAAGGAATTGAAGAGAACATTGATCAGAAGAGGTATTATGGACTAAAAATAGATCTAAAAATATGCAAGTTAAAGTTGTATTATTGAACACATCATTTACTATTTTTGTTTAACCGTTGATTCAGAAAATATCTTAACTGAGTGGGATTTAACCATCCTTATTGTATTGAGATAGTCAAGAGTATCAAAAGGTTTTCATTTTGATAGCATATTGAATGCTAGGTCAAATGATAAATTGTTAGTTTTAAATCCTCTAACAAGGTCGCACTTAACAGTGTGTTTTTAACCTTTAATAGGGTTGTCTCTTCACCGAGCTCACTTCAAAAGAGTGAAAATTTTGGGTTACTGATCCCAAGTGGTTTTTTCCCTTAACAGGGTTTCCACACTAAAAATCTATGTGTCAAATGTGTATATGGTTCTTTTCTCTGTTGTTTTTCTTTACACATTACTAAAATAGGATTGGTCTGTAAACACTAAGTTTAATTACTGCTATTCGGTAAAGGCTAGAAAAAGATAAATAGTATATTCATCAAGCAGTGTATATTTGATAAAATTACATAAGGCATACATCTTGTAGGACTGAAGATAACTAAAGGTATTATATTTCTGATATAAGTTTTGGTTGGATTATTTGATTAATTTTTGAGGCCACTAATTCACCCCCCCCCCCTCAGTTATGCTAATAGAATGAAGTATCTATCACCATAATATCTCTTTGTTCTCATTGGTCCACATAAGTTAGTATAGACTAACTCTAGAATAGCATTAGATGTGTAGGTTTTTCTCTTGAAACTAGACTTTGTCATTTTTCTTTTTTGACCATTCTTACACATGACATGGTCGGGCTTTGACACACTTAGTAAGCCTCTTACTTTTCTTTTCTTACTTATCCTAACTATGTTGTCAAATTTCACATGACATAATATTTTATGCCATAACCAAACATCTTCATTTCTAGCCACTAAATAAGTGGTCTCAATATTATCAATATAGAATAGGTTACCTTTTGTTTGTTCACCAGTACCGATCAACTTTCATATTCCAATATAGATCTTTGCATTTTTGTTCTCAAATGCAACTCGGTGTCATGTATCATTCAGTTGTGAAATGTTCAATAGATTATAGTTAAGTCCTTTCACCCAATATGCATTTTCAAATCTGATCAAATTATTCAACATGATGGTTCATTTTCCTTCAACTGGGCAAGATGAGTCATTACCCATCCTAACTGATCCACCATTATAATATTCAAACATTTCAAACTTTTCCTTGTCTCCAGTCATGTGGTGAGTACAACCACTATCAATAATCCAAACATCATTTTTGCTAACTTTAGATATGAGTGTAGTTTCAACATACCTTTCTTCTTCATCTGAATCATCCTTTGTACAAACAAATACTACCTCAACATCTTTATCAGATTTGATGTCAATATTTTTAGCTTTGTTTTCAACCAGGTAACAAGCCTCTTTGCCTTTGTCCTTGTAATCTCGGTTATCTCCTATGTCAGAGTGTCAGTTGCTTCTGTAGTCTCAGTCATCACTTCTATCAAACTTATTTTCATAAGATCTGTCGTTGTCTCTTCCATATTTTCTCTTGTTAGGGCATCGAGCAGGAAAATGTCCAATTTCTTTGCAATTAAAACATACCAATCATTCATCAAGTTCTTGTTCATCAAGTTCTTGTTCATCAAGTTCATCAAGTTCATCAAGTTCTTATTCATCAAGTTCATCAAGTTCTTGTTCATCGCTATCACTTTCACTATCATTTCTCATTGTGTATTTATGACTAGATTTGCTTATTTTTTGAGAAGATTTGAATGCAGACTCAGTATTTTGTAAGATACTATTGTGATAGTTGTTCATCTCAAATTAAATGTCTACCAATCAAACTATCAAGAGTAACATTGTTATTTTCTACTACTCTCATTTCTTGAATTTCAAATAGTCTAATAGCATAAATAGGCACTAAGGTTCTCATAATTGTACTTACAATTTTTTCTTCTTCATGTACTCCTCCTACTCCTCAGATAGCATTAACAACTTCTTTGATTCTGATATTGTACTGAGTTATGTTCTCTACTTCTTTCATTCTTAGGTCATCAAACTTTCCTCTTAGGCTTTCCACTTTAGCTCTCAGCACATTTGTATCTCCTCCATGTACTAGCTTGATTTTTCTCCACATTTTCTTTGTAGTGGTGCATGATTTTACATCTTCAAATTTAGAATCAGATAGTGAAGAAGCAATTTCTATCATCATAGAATTGTGTTCATGTTTCTCTCTCAATTGATCAACAGTCACAGGTCTATTAGGTGCAACATATTTAGTATGCAAGTATTGTCTGACATCATTTCCAATACCTGATAGATAAAGTCTTATCCTGCTTTTCAATGATGAAAATGTGTCTTTTTTTAACTTAGGCACATCCCTTTTACTCATCTTGTGATCTTTAGCTTAAGTCTTTAAACTTTCTCTTCCAAACACCGAATCTCTAATACCAATTGTTAAAATAACTAAGAGGAAGGGGGTGAATCAATGGCCTTAAAAATAATTCCAATAATCCAACCAAACATTTACATCTCAAATATAATATCCTCTAGTTATCTTTCAACCCATCAAGATGTATGCCTTAAATAATTTTAACAAATATATACTGCTTGGTAAGATATATTGTTTATCTTTTTCTAGCTTTTACCGAGTAGTAGCAATTAAACTTAGTATTTACTGACCAATCCAATTTTAGTAAAGTGTAAATTAAAATATCAATGGAATGAAAGAAATACACATTTGACACATGGATTTTAATGTGGAAACCTTGTGTTGTCTGACTTTCAGTCACCCCCTTTTTTTGGCATTCTTGGAGTCAGTCTAGTCAGTCTGAGTCTAGGTCTAAGTCTTTCTTAGGTAGGCTATCTTTGTCGGGTTTCCCTATCATTTCCTTTCCTTCTCTTAGCCAGGCGGGTTGTTTTGAGGTCTCATTATTTTGGGTAAGTTATAGATCCTAACACGGAAAATATTTGTGCTCCAATCGATGTTCTTTCTCAGGCAGAGATCGAAGACTGGTATGGATCGATTCTACAGGTCTCAACGATCCTAATGCAACAAATGGCGAGCAATTTGGTTAAGAAATGAGAGAGAACGAGCTCGGCGGGATTTCAGAAATCATCTTCTCCATGGCGGAATTCTACCTAAGAAGGTAATTTTCTGCAAAGAAGAATTTGTTGGAAATATGGATGGAGTAACTGAGAGGGGAGGGGTGAATCAGTTATCACAAAAATAAATCCTCAAGTCCCTTAGATGTCTTCAATATATATTACTGTTACTCGGTAAATTAACCTTTTATTGTTCATTAAAAATTCACAGTTATTGACATGCATAAAACAGATAACATGAACACAAGTAACACAAGTAACACCAGATATAACGTGGAAACCCAATTTGGGAAAACCACCAATGTAACTAGTTACTGATTTTCACTCTTCTGAAGTGAGCCCTGTTAGGAGCCAACCCTGTTAAAGGTTACAAAACACACTGTTAGGTGTGACCTTGTTAGAGGATTTAAACACCCTGTGAGGAGTGGCCTTGTGAGAGGTCTTTAGAACAATTCAACTAAATTGCCACCTTGTTAGAGGATTTACAAAATGGTTGTTAGACCAACTCTG
>MU223392.1:2420226-2441654 GCA_018584345.1 Thuja plicata
GCATATGGTGTCTTTGTACTTCTCAACTATTTTCTTAGGTATCCTGAACCTCTTCTGCATCTTGATCCTGAATGTCTTGATGTCCATGTCCATAGAATCCTTCACACTACTCTCTGATGTGGCTTTTCGTAAAATCTGTGACATAGTGGGTTTGCTTCTGTCTAGATAGATATTTTCAACCTTTCCTACTATGTGGAAGTAGAGATATAAGATCAGTGAGCCAAACCTGAATATCTTTCTCTTGTCATGCTTGATAGCTCAGATTTTGTCAATCAATTGAGCGCGCAATATCTCACATAGGTTGTACTGAGTATTATCATTCACCATTTTTATTGCTGCTAAGACAGTGGCTGCAGATACATAGTTTAGTCTGCTTGCATGCTAAAATTTATAACCTGGTATCATGGTAACTAGCTTAATGTCATCTTCCTTGATGGGATCAACTATGATACCGCGCCTATCACTCCTGGATAAGCATGTCTGCTCAACTTGTTTCTTGACATCTTTACCAGTTGGAAGAACTAGTTCAGTCTTGGGAAGTCCAGCCATCTCATGAATTAGATCTGCAGTGATGCAGATAGGAGTCTCACCTATCCAATATAGATCATCATGTATCCTGCTCAGTAATATCTTCACCCATTCTAGCTCATAAAACTTGTGCGCATTGGAATACTCAAAGATAGGGTTATCAGTGAGATGCGCGTATTCATTCTTGAACGTATAGTCTAGTTTCATCATAGAACCCATGAGAGATCCAATTTTGTTGTCTCCAACTATTTCTTTCTTGCAATAAACATATGTGTAGATGTCTTCTACATGTATGACTCCTAGTGGAGTCCTAGAGAATGCTCCTTCGACATCATCCAGTATGCACTTGAATAGATGCTTCTTAAAAACAAATCTCTTCCTCTCAGTAATGTTGAATACAATAGGGGTTATCATACTTACTTGAAACTAGGTTAAATAGGGTTTCATGATGATTATGAAATGATGCAACTACTAGGGTTTTGTACCAAACATAATCCATTCACAAACCAACTAATCCTTCAAGCTGTAGTGCCTTGATGCTCGATGTCTATCTTCTTTCTAGATGCTTCAATCTCAAATGCAAAGTGAGGTTTTTAAAATCTTTTTCCAATTTATATAAAGATCAATTGCATTTAATTCTCATTGCTATAAAGCGGTTTACAGAGAGAATTTCAAAAAAATTTCTAAACTAAGTAAAGGCTATGCATAAATGCATACAACCTTAATTTGTGATCACATGCATGAATCCATAGGCACATACTCAGAGGTGAGTATACCAGCCACAGAGGGGTTCAGAGCTAGAATAGCTCCCCTTAAGACCATGAGGGTCAACTATACAGAAGCAAAAGGTGCATCCACTGAGGATGCATCTGCTCCCTTGTTCTCTTCATTATCCTTCTTTACTTCAACCCATATTTTATCTAAGTTAGCTTTGGCTTCCACAAACTTGACTTCTCATGATTCTTCAAACAAAGAATTCTTGGGATTCTCTTGTCCTTTTGTTCTTGATCTACAAAACCTTGAGATATGTCTAGCTTTTCCACATGAGTAATAGATGATAAGAGGTCTGCTGTTGTTATTCATCATGTTGCATTTCTTGGTTGTGTGTCCATTGTAGTTGCATATCTGACATGTAATGTTCTTCATGTTTCTTTGAGGTTGATTTCTTTGATAGAATTGAGTTTGATTCCTTAGGTTCAATTGAGGTTGATTTCTTTGATTTGTTTTTCAATGAATAGCCCTATGACCAAACTTATTACAGGAGTAGTAGTAACCATTGAAGGGTCTTACATTCTTACAATCTCTTTCCAAGTGTACATGCTTGTTATAGGCATAGCAAGTACATTTGACTTCCTTGTGCTTATCTTTTGGTGATTTTTCTTTGATCTCTTCATGATTTTCAATTTTCTTTTCTTCTGAAGATTTTGTCAGAGCTTTCTTTCTTTCTTATAATGAGTTGATCTCAATTTGAGCTAAACTGTATCCCATACCAGTGGTGTCACCTTTTAGCTTTTGTGCATAGAGCTGTGATTGAATCAGATCATAGCTTGTGTGTAGTTTATCAGTCTTGTCTTTTGCTCCTGATAATTCAGATTCAATTTTGTTCTTGATATTTTCCAAATCCAAAATTTTCATATTGGCTTGCATGATTTCTTCATCCAACTATTTTTTTTCTTTGTTCTTCTCTTCAATAGTTGTTAAGCTATCAGTTAACAGATCATTCAATTCTTCTATCTTATCTTTCAGAGACATGTTCTCTTCATTCAATTTCAAATCATTGGTAGAGCAATCTTTTAATTCTTTCCTTAGTTTCTTGATAATCATTTGTGAGCCATCAAATTTTAGTTTAAGTTCTTCATTTTCTTTCTCAGATCTATCTAGATCTTCAAGAGCTGCTTCAAGATTCTTTTTCAAATGTTTGACTTTTGTTGAATCCATGATCTCCTCAAGTGGTTAAACTTTTCTCTCTGAGGACCAGGCTCTGATACCAATTGTTGGAAACATTAAGAGGGGGGGTGAATCAGTGTTTAGCTATTTATTCAAATTCAAAAACTTAAACATAAATCAATCATATAACACTTGAAGCTTAACACAAGATCACATAACACAAGATATGATTACAGGGAAACCTTGATTAGAGGAAAACCCCGGTGGGAATTAGTACCCACAAATATTGCACTAGTATAATGAACCTATTAGAGTTTCTTTGCCCTGTTAGGAGTAGTCTTTACAATGTAAGTACAATGACCTAGTTAAGGGTCTGACCCTGTTAGGATTCTTTTACAAACAACCCTATTAGGGGTGAGGACTCACTATCCAAGAGCTCACTTCTCAAAGATAAAGGAGGCTACAACCTCTTGAGAATAGATATGCACTATATCCAAAAGTGAACTGTTGTATGTGACACAGATGTCTGATCGGTTCTAGCAATGTTCTTATGCTCTTAACTTCTTTAAGGGCTCTACCTCATACTGATATCTTCATACTATTCTTCTATACATCTTCTCTGACTATTTTGATGACACTTGAAATGTATCTTTTCATTACATATATATATATATATATATATCTTTATGCCTAAATAGATGCGACTATAAACAAGACCTTAGTCGGCCCAAAAGCATATTACACAATGCTTCCAAACAAATCGGCTTAAGCATTTTTATAGAAATGTTTAACACATGATAAAAAATTTATTACAATAGGCGCTTAGCCTTTACATAACAAAATATTACATGCTAATCAAAACAATGAAGTCGGCTTCATACTCTGTATTCTGGATTGCTGGTGTACTTATTCTTTCTATAACTTGTCTGTACTTCCATTCCATACCATGTGTGTATAGGGTAAGCACAATAACATACCATAGATCTTAAGTCTAAACGTGCATATCTTGAGATGATCGTACACAGGTGTGTTGATGCCCTGATTGACTGCAAGTCACTGTTCTGTTCTGTCTTCTACACTTAGTCAATTTTCACTTCATAGTTTATTGTCAAAACTTCATATGACTTTGTTTCAATAATGACAACACAAAATAAGCCATATACTCCCTGGGAGTCAACTTGCCAACAATTTAAGCTGACAAGGAAGTTACAGAAGTGTTTCCTACAGCCGTCATGACCTTATCCTTGGGGATACATATAGTAGTTCAATTGTGACTATAAAGTGTGAATGAAGGGAAAAATAAGAAGACGAAGCAGAGAAGAAATTTAGACAGTAAAGTTACATCATTCATCAATTGAAGATCTATGTGAAGAATCAGAAGAAGATTAAAATTCACTATAACTGATCAAGACAACAGGTCTACTCAAATAGTTCATTTTCAAAACAGTGTATATCTGCCTTACAGAAGGTTGCATCCTTCACCATTTGAAGTGAGATCTTGGACAGTGTGTCCTCACCCCTAACAGGTTTAGTTGTAAAATACTCCTAATAGGGTGCGACCTTTGACCAGGTCTCTATACTTATTGCATTGTAAATATCAACTTCTAACAGGGTTGCAAGATCTTCTAACAAGGATCATTATAAACTAGTACAGTTATTTGTGGGTGCTAATTCCCACTGGGGTTTTTACCTAATTTGGTTTTCCTAGTTACCAAAATTGTGTTGTTCAATTATGTTTTATCTTGTTGAGTTTATGTTTAAAGTTATTTTGTACTTAATTGGAAAAATAATTAAATCTTGTAGATAATTGATTCACCCCCCCTCTCAGTTATCTCTTGAGACTATTAGTAAAAATTGGTATCAGGGCCAAGTGCCTTGGAGAGAAAACTTAATAGCTTAAGGTAGATTAGATGGCATACTTCAGCAAAGAGAGTCCTAACTTTGATGGAGAGAATTATCTTGACTAGAAGAACAAAATGATAACACATCTACAGTGCATTGGTTTTGACATTTTTTAAATAGCCACACAAGAAGTTGGTATTCCCTCTTTGAAAGACCTTGTAAAAGATGATGCTACTAGTAAACAAAAGGATGTATTCACCGCTAATGCAATTTCCAAGGAAGCCCTTATAATTGTATTATCTGACAGTGAATTCTCTGAGATCAAGAAAGTAGACAAAGCCTACACCATATGGAAGTATTTAGAAGATATGTTTGCAGGAGATATCCAAGCAAAGAATGTGCCGAGAAAGACTTGGAAAAAGAAGTATAACAAATTAGAGATGCTACCTGAAGAGAACATAAGAGCTTACAATCAGAGGATTAATGAAGCAGTTTTAGGAATTAGAAGCAATGGTGGAGAGATTTCAGAGGAAGACATAACAAAAAAACTGATGACTATATTGACAGCAGACTATGAGAGTAAGATCAATATCTTAGATGAGACTATGCAATTTTCAAAAGACTTCAAGAGAGAGAATTTGATAAAAAAAATCTCTACATTTGAGATATCAAGATTGAAGACACAATCTAAAAGTGAAACAACTTTCAAATCCTCAGTCCATGGTAATAAATCCTTGAGCAGCTCTAGTAATAATGAGAAAGAAGAAGTGGATACAAAACTAGAATAAATCATTGCTATGATTGCCAAGAAAGAAAGGAAAAGTAAAGGAAAATATGAAGAAAATCTACCATTCAAATTTTTTTCATGCAACAAAGTTGGCCATTTTGCATCCAAGCGTCCTACAAGAGTCAAGAAGTTCAGATCAAATTACAAGCCCAAATATACTAAGGAATGCTATCATGATGAAGATGGTGTAACTGATGATGATTCAGGAGAAGATGATATTGGATTCGTTTCCATATTGAGAAAATGCATGAAGAAATGGACAATGAAAATGAAAATAAAGCACAAGAGTTAGCATTAGTTTCCAAAGCAAACATCAAAACTGATTAGATCATTGACAACGGATGCTCACATCACATGACAGGATACAAAGACAGATTTGTACATTTGGACAAGTACAAAGGTGGTATGGTTAGATTTGGAGATAACACTCCCAAACCTATCATAGGCAGAGGTTCTATTACCTTAGATGGAAACAAAAAGACAGATGGTGTTCTTTATGTTGATGGTTTACATCATAACCTACTAAGTATTGGACAATTGCTTAAGACAAGATATCAGCTGTAATTCAAAGACATCAAGTGCATCACTAATAAAAAAAACAAGGAGATATGATTGCATTGGATCTAAGACTAAAGTTAATGTCTTTCAACTCAATTCAGAAGTAAGTTTTTTTGTTGCAAAAGTAGATGACAATTGGCTATGGCACAAAATACTTTGTCATATCAACTTTGACAACATAGTAAAGATAAGCAATATAAAGGTAGTAAGAGACTTTCCTAGTATTGCAAGACTAGTTGATACCATGTGCAGGGAATGTGTGATGGGAAAGCATGTAAGGAGCTCATTCAGAAGCAAGCAGAACTCAGCAGAAAACAAATTAGATCTAGTGCATACAGACTTATGTGGTCCTGCTCAAACAAGATCATACTATGGAGAAAGGTATTTTATTTTGTTTGTTGATGATTTTTCAAGGATGATGTGGGTTTCTTTGTTAAAGGATAAGTTTGAAGCTTTTGAGAAGTTCAAAATATTCAAAGCTAAAGTTGAAAATGAGTCTAGATTAAAACTAAAGTGTCTGAGATATGATAGAGGAGGAGAATTCACCTCTGACCAATTTTATGAGTATTGCAAAGAACATGGGATCAAAAGGCAGTTGAGCGCTCCTAGAACCTCTCAACAGAATGGGATTGTAGAAAGAAGAAATAGGATCATACTTGACATAGTGTGCACTATCATGGTAGAAGGAAAAGTTACACACACCTATTGGAGAGATGCAGTCAATACATCAGTCTATACTATCAATAGAATTCAATTAAGGCTAGGCACAGATAAGACACCTTATGAAATTTGGTTTGGTAATTTACCTACAGTAAAATACTTCAAAATATTTGGAAGCAAATGCTACATCAAGAGAGATGATGGTGTTGGTAAGTTTGATGCCAGAAGTGAGGAAGGTATTTTCCTTGGTTACTCTACTAAAAGAAAAGCATATAGTTGTTTTAACTTGATATTGACGAAGATAATTGAAAGTACACATGTGAAGATTGATGAGAAGTTCATGATTCAAGAAAGATACTATGATTGTACACCTATGATTGAAGATGAACCCAGGCCTAGCAGTAAAGAAATAGTTATTGAAGAAATGTTTGATTGTATTGATGTATCATGCAGTGACCCTGAAACAAGAAAAGAGGAATCACAGATTACAGATGAAGATGTCACACCTAAAGTTCTGAAATTCACAACTAGATGTCATTCAAAGGAAGATATCATTGGAGATCATAGCAGTAGAGTTTTGACAAGATCTAAAGCAAAAGGTTTAACAGTTGATGAAGGGGTATGTTTACTTTAACAAATTGAACCTTTAAGTGTTGAAGATGCATCCAATGATTTAGATTGGAAGAAAGCTGTGAAAGAAGAATTAGATCAGATAATCAAGAATGATACATGGGAATTGTTTCCTATACCTTGTGACAAAAATGTGATTGGAACAAAGTGGATATTCAGAAATAAGATGAATGAATAAGGTATAGTGGTAAGAAACAAAGAAAGACTAGTATGTAAAGGATATACACAGAGAGAAGGAATAGACTACACTTATACATTTTCCCCTATGAGAAGACTTGAAGCTATCAAGTTGTTTTTGGCATATCCAACATTTGAGAACTTTAAAGTATTTCAAATGGATGTTAAGTCATCTTTTCTGAACAGTGACTTGAAGGAAGAATTTTACATAGAATAGCCTGAAGGATTTATTTTATTAGACAAACTAGACATGGTATGCAGACTAAAGAAATCCCTTTATGGACTTAAACAGGCCCCAAGAGATTGGTATGATAGACTTGATGGTTACTTGAAAAAGATTGGATTCAAAAAGGGAGCAGCAGATTGCAACTTATTCATGAGAGAGACACCTGATGGACTACTACTTGTTGCTATCTTTGTTGATGACATTATCTTTGGAGGTAATGACAAGCTTAGTGTATAATTCACCAAAGAGATGCAAAGTGAGTTTGAAATGAGCATGATTAGACCTATCAAATATTTTTGGGGATTGAATGTAAAAAAAATAGACAATGACATATTCATAAATCAGTCTAAGTATGTGAAGAAGATATTGAAGACTTTCAAAATGGAATATTGCAAACCAGTAAGCACCCCCATGATAACAGGAAGCAAGCTTTCTAAAGATGATGATTCCATAGCAATTGACAAGACACTATACAATTCTATTATTGGAAAACTCATATATCTCACTCAATCTAGACCCGCTATTTCTAATGTAGTTGGCATTGTTGGAAGATTTGCAGCTAAACCTAAACAAAATCCCCTAATGGAAATAAAAAGAATATTCAGATACTTAAAGGAGACTATAAACTATGGTTTATGGTATCCTAACTCAGAGAATATACAACTTCATGTGTATACAGATGCAGATTGGGTAGGTTGTGTTTATGACAGGAAGAGTACCTCAAGAGGAGTAGTATTTCTTAGAGATAGGTTGATTACTTGGACAAGCAAGAAGCAGAATTTTATCTCTCAGTCGACAGCAGAAGCTAAGTATGTTGTAGCAGCATTGAATTGTTCAAAAATGGTTTGGATCAAATAGATGATTAAAGACTTTGGTATTCAGATTGATTATCCTATTGTTATTCATGGTGATAACACTAGCACTATCAATATGTCAAAGAACCCTGTGATGAACGCAAAGACAAAACACATTGAGATCAAATATCATTTTCTAAGAGAAAAATTTGCAGACAAAGAAGTAAAGTTGAATTATGTAAGCACTAAAGAACAATTAGCAGATATTTTTACAAAGCCTTTATCAAAAGATACTTTTGAGTATCTTAGGGAGAAGCTGGGAGTAATTCCATTTCCTAAGTCTAATTAGAATTTGCAGCAAGAGCATCAGTCCTCGGTGACTGATGAATGGTTGACTACTCTACTTCTGGAGTAGTACCTATGCTTAATTTTTTTTGGCACCCTTTTCCATTAATGTCAAAGGGGGAGTATATAGTTAGGGGGAGCATATACTCTGGGGAAGTATACAGTAATGAAAAATACAATAAAAAGAGATGCAGCAATTATGATGAACTTTTGATGAGGATATTGAGAAGATTGTAAAAAGAAAGAGGATACTTTGGGTTGATGATGTTTTTCATATCATATGTTTCCATCAATGTCAAAGGAGGATATTTTTGGAGATTTTGTTCTATGCAAATAGTTGATTGTATGTTTGTCATTGATGACAACATATAATATACAACAATGTCCTGTAAGAAATTATCAGTACATATATTCTAGAGCCTTGCATTTTTACATCTATGTTGTAGACATGTTCTAGATGCAATGTTCATACACACAGATTTAGATATGTGGTTTTCATTGAGTTATGTTAATTTGTTTTGGCAGTTACAGTTTCTAGAGATTATCTGTTAAGAGATGACGTATTTACATTATTTCTTGAGTTGCACCTATCTTCAGGATATGCATGTTTGTATTCATGTTTAGTTATTATTTAATGATGATTATCCAAAGGTGCTACACATGTTTTAACAGAAGCGTGATGTTTGAGTTAATTTGGTAAAGCCGACTATGTGAAGCGACGCGTCCACTCATTTTGAGTTACGCGGTCCTAACTTTGATTTTGTTCTTAGTTAAGCCTACAAGGAAGTTATTGAAGTATTTCCTACAGCCTTTGTGACCTTATCCTTGGGAAAGATACATATAGTAGTTCAATTGTGATTGAAAAGTGTGAATGAAGGAAAAAAGAAGAAGACAGAGCAGAGTAGAAAGTTAGACAGTAAAGCTACATCATTCATCACTTGAAGATCTATGTGAAGAATCAGAAGAAGATTACAATTCACTAGAATTGATCAAGACAACAAGTCTACTCAAACAGTTCATTTTCAGATATAGTGTATATCTGCCTTATAGAAGGTTGCATCCTTCACCATTTGAGCAGTGAGCTCTTGGATAGGTTGTCATGACCCCTAACATGGTTATTTCTAAAAGACTCCTAATAGGGTCTGACCTTTAACCAAGTCTCTACACTTATTTCATTGTAAAGATCAACTCCTAATAGGGTTGCAAGAGCTTCTAACAAGGATCATTGTAAACTAGTACAGTTATTTGTGGGTGTTAATTCCCATCGGGGTTTTTACATAATTTGGTTTTCCCCTTTACCAAAATTGTGTTGTTCAATTCTGTGTTATCTTGTTGAGTTTACATTTAAGTTATTCTGATTCACCCCCCCTCCCCCCTCTCAGTTATCTCTTGGGACTATTCCTAACACTTATCTCACTACACATTAGAGGAGGTTGATCCACTATCAAATTGGATTACCAAGGCCAAGGATTATGTCTTCACTAAGGATGACCTTGTATGGGTCGATCAAACTGATCTTATGGAAGAGGTACTAGCCAAGGAAAAGGATGATGATAGAGCCCCATAAAACCCCTTCGATGTTGATATCATTCATACCCAAGAAAATATCATGGCTGCATCATCATTGAGGACTTATCTTAGATTCTTGGAAAGACTCTCCCTAAAGATACAAATATTAAGTCAAGTGATGTAGGCTACCTCTCAGCCATAGTAATACTTTTGATGTTTTATTTTGATGCCATAAACTTCATAATCCATGAGTTGCCTAAAACACTTAACAGTATCCCCTTTAGCTCAAATCCACTTTTCTACTCATTGGATTAATGTATTCTTGTGTATGTGATCATAGTATCTTTTATTTGAATTACTTTATTATGCCATAGAACTTAATTTAGTGAAGATGCATACTAAAAGCTTTAAACCCTTGAAGAAACATTTTTTTCAATTTGCCAAGTCTAAGCACCAAGATGGAGTCCAAGCTGAAAATCAGTCCATCAAGCCCAAGCCAAGTCCAATTCTTTTATCTATGGGTAAAATCATAACGACCCACCTTAGTGAATGATAGAAGGCACTTGTGTTATAAGAATTTTTTATTAGGAAACTCTACAAGCACTAAGATGGGGTTTGTGCCTTGATTAGATTAGCTCATTCAGTTGCACTAAAGAGCTATTGTGATAATTTTTACATTATGTCTACCATCCATGTGTTCTTGTGTTGCACCTTATTAAATTTTATGGAAATAGTTGATTTTGAAGATATGCAACATCATGATCTCAAATTATATATATGTTGTCAAATATGATGTCATATTATTAATAATATATTAATAGATGATTAATATATTTATTTATTTATTTATTTATTTATTTATTTATTTAAACTGAATATGTCATCAATTTTTTGACCCAAAAGACTCTATTGTTCGATGCTCATGCTATACTCTCGACGTATTCAGCAGTCAATAATTTGACTAACTATGGTCAAAAATGATCAAAGAGATGTCTCTTTTTCAACCCAGAAGACTATATTATTTGATGCCCATGCTATACACTCAACGTATTCAATAGTCGACCGTTCGATGAACTATGCTAAAAAATGATCAAAGAGATGTCACTTTTTTGACCCAAAAGACTGTATTGTTTGACACCCATGCTATACTCTCAACGTATTTAGTAGTTGATGGCTTGACCAAGTGTGCTCAAAAACCATCAAAGAGATGTCTCTTATTCTTCACCAACCATTTGACTCCTTTGACCACTCTTGGTCTACTATTTGACCAATGTATGTCGGTCAATCTCCACCACCCCTTTGGTTATTTTGATGTTGGATTAGTCAACATTTCAACCACTAGGTGGGTAAAATGTTCAACCATAATTTAATGTGTTGAATAATATACAAAAAATGTTTGACAACAATAATGGTCATTTGGTCGACCAATGTGCATCAAAAAATTGACTAAGGCGCGTCAAAAATTAGGCTAAAATTTACTAGAGCTTATTCAACCTAATTCTACTCCTATTTGTTGTTTTGATAATGTTGATAAACCAATACCAGGAATAATTAACTTTCCTATTCAAATAGGACATATCATTTTACCAACCATTATCCATGTCATGGCCAATAATCTCACATATAACCTTATCCTAGGTAGACCTTGACTTCATGATATGCAAGTTGTCCCTTGTACTCTACATCGCAAAGTCAAATTTATTCACAATAATTTCATGCATATTATTGAAGCCAATGATTAAATGCATATCCAATATCAATATCCTCAAATTTATTGAATTATTTCCCCAATAAAAACACAATCTCCTCCTGAAGAGGATTATTGGGGATAATTAGACCTCACAACACCATTTCTTAGCAAAAATAAAATCCATGAATTTGAAACTCAAACTTCTTATTCAGACATGTGCATGGATGTTGATTGTACTTCTTTAAATTTCAATCTAATTATACCAAAGAGTGATCCTTGTCCTCCTATTTCAAATACTAAGCTTGATGAACATGATTTAGAGTGTGTGCATCCTACATCACTCTTTTCTAAAGAAGGTTTAGGTTTCCAACTCCCCCCTTTGTCCAATCAAACTACAAATTATTCTCCTATTTTTTCATCACAATAAGAGAATATTTTGTTTGAGCTTTTAAAAGCCAATTTCATTACTCTTCCTTGAAAAAAAAAAATTTAAACAAAACTAATAAAATCCTTCTATTTGTGTGTATCATCAAATGTATGTCCATAGAACTCATGAATGTCATGATTTGAAGTATAAATTTAATAATTCATTGATTGTGGTATTATTAAACTAACAAATAACAATGAATGGCACCCTTTTCACAGTCATTATAAATAAGATCTATGTTCCTAGTATGGTTCTCCACACTATGTGACATTTTTACCCTATTGTTTGGAGGTGCATTTTCATTCATGGTGGTACAATCTTAGGTGCAATCATACTTTGTGAGAAAAAAATATTTTCTTTCATCCTTGTCTCCATGCTTGTGAGGCAAGGGTAATGTTTCAATATTATTTACCTTTCCTAAGGATCCATCTTTGTTAATTTTCATGTATTAATAATTAGTTATCCTTTCTCTTGATCTCACCCTTGAGGGGTAAGTTTTCCTTTTCTTAATTTCTTATTCCTTTCTAAGGAATTTTTCCTTTTCTTAATCTCTTATTCCTTTCTAAGGATCCACTTTCCTGGGTAAAATTGTATTTTTTCACATTATATCCTTTCTTTCTAGGATGTGTTTGTTTTACATGAGGACTTTTTCTATTTTTTAGGAGGCGTGCATCCTTGATTATAAACTTTTCCTCACTTGAGAGAAAATTTCTATCATAAAAAAATTCAGTACTTGGGGGCTTAAAAGTGTGTCATCCTTCTTCAAGAATCCATTTTTCCTACCTAGAAATAGGGGGGCTTAAAAGATGAATTTGTGTTATCTTTTCCCTATTTGTCTTGAAGATTTCTTTTTTTTTCAAGAGATCCTTTTTGAGGTAGATGTCTTGAAGAAAAGACGTCTTCCTCTTAAAGCTCCCTTTACACTATGTTTCAAGATATCTTTTACACAATTATATTTTCTTGACTTTAGAAAGGGTTATGCCTATTTCACTAGGGTTATGCATAAACTCTTGATTAAGGAATATCTCCTTGGTTTTAAAGGTGTATATCCTTGTTCTATTTTTCCTTAAGATGCCAGCCTAGTTTTATGATTTCATCTTGAGGGGAACATATATTTGGCCTCCTTGTGTATTATATGGAAAATTCCTTTGCACCCCTATGAGTTCTCTTTGTACCCCTATCTGTTCTCTTTGCACCCATGTGGGTTCCCTTTTCACCCTTGTGCATTCCCTTTGTACCCCTATGTGTTTCCTTTTTAACCCTTGTTCATTATTATGGTAGATGAGTTGACTAGAATAACTTAATTTGCTAAACCATCAACTCCATATTCACACCCAAATGCTCTTTTTGAATGAGTGAAACTAGCATAATACATTGTTCTAGAACATTTCCTCCTCTTCATCCTCTTTCTCTCATGGATCACGTTGCATAACACAATTTTCTAGCCCATAACATTTATGACTCCTTTCTTTTCAATTCCATGATCACATATATTTTCTAGTAGGTTAGACCATGGAGTCTTATCTTCTCTTTGGTGTGTTCTCTCTCTATTTCGATGTGATCACTTGTGTGTTTGTAATATTTTTTCAAACATGATGCTAGTGGTTGATTTGGAGTCTTTTTTAGTATAACCCCTTTTTGTTTGTGTCTTTATTTTTTTGTCTTTTGTCGTTGTTCTTGTTTATTTTTGTGTACCCTTGCATGTGGTTGTATGAGTTGAGATCCTTCATTTGGGCTCTCTCTCTCTCTCTCTCTCTCTCTCTCTCTCTCTCTCTCTCTCTCTCTCTCTCTCTCTCTCTCTCTCTCTCTCTCTCTCTCTCTCTCTCTCTCTCTCTCTCTCTCTACTGTGAGTATATGTATAGGATGCATACTCTTGATAAATTGGGTGCTAAATGTACCATCCTAGAATTTCATGACTATGTAATTCCTCATTTAGCTTAGCCCCATTTTAGTATGTATGGGCTCCCACCTTAATTTTTGGTACTCTAGCCCTAATTTTTCTTTCCATTCTGAGATCACCTCTTCAAATAGGACCCATGCTCATAATTTTGGTCCACATTAGTGGTAATAGGCTGACCTGGTCAACCCATTCTTTGGAAGAGGTCAAACTAGTCGACATATTCCCCAATGTTTCTTTGAAACTCAAACTAGGAGGTGGTCTTAACGGTTGAATGGCAAATTCAAAATCCCGTTGGATTTCTTCAAGTTTTGAGCTCTGAAATGTTTGTGAGGTGTATATAAACAAGCTACCTCTCCTCATTTGGATATAACATCATAAAAAAATTTGAATTTAAGCACACACTTGGGATTTTTAGCTTCTCAAGTATTCTAAGGCATATTTCAAGCATCTAAGGCATTTGTTAGGAAACATTCTCCATTTTAGAAAGCTTATCTCCCAATTAAAGACCAAGTAGAAGAGACCAAAATCAAGGAATAAGATCATAATCATATAATCAAAATTATTCAAGCATTGTGACAAACTAAAACAATCATTATACAAGGAATGTATTTCAAAATTTGATTTTAGGTTTTTCTATGGATTCAAGCTATAAGACACTTTATATTTTAAATCTAGCCTTTATATTTTATCTGTGCACTTTCCTTTCAAGCATATTTAAATACAATTTCAAGGTTGATTCCAAACTAGGGTTCGACTTAGGCAAACCCCTCTCTATACAACATTTATTCTCTTTTATATTTGCAAGAATAGGTGGTGACAATTTCAGAAAAAGGATTTTGATAGATCAGGAGCTTGGCTACACTCTGCAACTGAAATCATTAGAAAGTGCAAGGAACATGTTGACCTGTTCCTAAGACTATCCCAACCAAGTTTGTTAGAATAACTGAGAGGGGGGGTGAATCAGTGGCCTCAAAAATATTCTAATAAATCAACCCAAAAACTTAGTACCACAATTATAAGCCTCTAGTTATCTTCATTCCTACAAGATGTATGCCTTGAAATAATCTTATCAAATAACTACTGCTCGGAGTTCACTGTTAAACCTTATTCTTAATCTTTACCGATTAGCAGTCTAGCATTTACCGAAATATAGTAAATAACTTAGTGTTTACCGATAAATCATGTTTTAGTAATGTGTAAAGAAAACAATTAAATCAATTATTCATAAACACATTTGACACATGTATATTTAACATGGAAACCCTGTTAAGCGAAAAACCACTTGGGATCAGTAACCCAAAATTTTCACTCTTCTGAAGTGAGCTCGGTGAAGAGCCAACCCTGTTAAAGGTTACAAACACACTATTAAGTGTGACCTTGTTAGAGGATTTATCACTAACAGTTTATCACTTGATATCTAGCATTTCACTATTCTATCTTCATGATAAACCTTTTGATACTCCTTTTGATGTATCTCAATATATAAAGGATTGTTAAGTCCTACTCGGTTAAGAGACTTTATGATCCAATGGTTAAACTGAAATAGTATATGATCTATTCATAAATACAACTTAGACTTGCAGATGTTCAGATCTATTGTAAGCTCATAATACCTTTCTAATCAATGTCTCTTTTCAATACCTTTTCTCCACTTCTATCTGCTTGGTGATGATGTGCTTCTCTGTTGCTCGGTGTTCACAGAAAAATTTAGCTCTATTCTTTAGCTTGTATGATCAGGTTTGTATGAAGACTTATTTCTTCATTAGAATTCTCTCCAGCATCCTCTTCTCTAATCACCCCTAATTCATAATGAATTATCTTTTCTCTCTTATAGATATAATTTCACCATTTCTAGGTCCTTGAATTTCTTGTTCTTAGCGTGATCCACAATTCTCACCATTCTTTCTTTAAAGCATAGTTTAGTTTTATCCCATAGATTTCTCCTTAACAGTTGGAATAAAATAGCTTTAAAACTCTATCTTATCTCTGGCTTTCAACTTGTCGATGAAAACAATGTGATCACCAGTTAACTCCATATTTAGCTCTTGCCAGCTAAGTCTTTTGTCATTTTTGAACTTTAGTTCTTTTTGGTGTTTAACTCCTTGTTAGCTCGGTCTTGACCTCATTTTTCCTTGGGAATCTCTATCCATCAAGTTTTTCTATCCTTCAAGGTTATCTATCTGTTGGGTAACACTGAGACTTTTATTTCCACTCGGGTATCACTATGGTTCTGCTCGTTGGTAATGCTTGGTTGGGTATTTTTCTCAGGTATCACTATGACTCTTCTCTCGGGGTTCTCTATCTATCAGGGTGCACTATTCATCAGTGTTTTTTGTCACTTAGTGCATACTAAAATTTTATGTATTACTGATAGCATAACCTTTATCTCTCTATTTCTTTAAAGTCTTTGACACTATGTATATATAACCAATAAGATTATATCAAGTTGACATCAATGACAATACAATACATTAACTGATTTAATGTCTTGCATTGACTTTCTGCTGCTCAGTGATCATCAACTTAACATCTTCAAACATTCAATCAGTTATGGTTCATCAATCTCCCCCTTTGGCATTGATGGAAATACACTACATTACTACTAATACAATATGAAATATATTAGTTGTAGTTTATCAATCTACCAAACTTATTCTTCTATAACCAATACATATGTCTAGCTCTCAGGAAGCTCTTATAGCTTAGATTTTTTTCTTGCAGAGTGCTCTCTTCAATCTTCATTCCCTTCACTGGATAGATGTAGCAATCTTCTGATTTTGTCTCTTCCTTTGATGTATAATCTCTTCTTTGAAGTTGTCTCTCCCTTTGACTGTTCCTCTCCTTGATCATATCTTTTTCTTTTGACAGCATTTGATATACTCTCTCCCTTAATTCATCTCTCCCTTAGGATATTTCTCTCCCTTTGGATGGTTATGAGGTATATTTCATATGGATATAATCTCTCCAGTCATCTCTCAAGTCATCTCTCCCTTTGACAACAATGCCAAACTCTTTTCTTCCTCCTTTTATAATATACTTCTTGAATTTCCCTATCCATCAAAAATACAATGAATCTGGTGTTCGGTGCAAATAAGTACCTTGCTATGTATTGATATGTCTTTGCATTCAATCTCTTTACTTGCATCAACATGAATGATCTTCCAATTATGTGTAGGCTGATGTAGCCTCCTAGTCAGCTTAGTGACTAATAGACAAGGGTCGGACCCCTAGTCTCTTTCTCAGGTACTCAAATGTATCTTTAGGCAATGGCTTTGTGAATATGTCTGTTAATTGTTCCTTAGATTGAACATATTCTAGTATCACCTCTTTTTCTTGCACTTGTTCTCTCAAGTAAAGATACTTGATAGCAATATGCTTATTCTTAGCATGCATGACCGGATTTTTTGATATGGTATTGCACTGGTATTATCACAATAGATAATCACTGGTTCAATAATTTTCATATTCATACCTTCTAGTAATTATTTGATCCATGCAGTGTTAGAGAAATTTGCAACATAACCACATATTCTGCTTCTATGGTAGATTGTGAGATGCATCCTTGCTTCTTACTTATCCATGTGACAAGTCTGTCACCCATGAATAATTCTCCTCTAGTTGTGCTCTTTCTATCATCTAATTTTTCATCCCAATCAGCATCTGTATAGACTTGAAGCTCAAATTTTCCTTCTCTTTTATACCATAATCCATAGTCTTTGGTATTCTTTAGATATCTCAAAATTCTTTGACAACAGTCATGTGTGATTCCTTGGGATTAGAAGAGAATCTTGCAACTATTCCAAGTGCATGTGCTATATCTGTTCTAGTATGAACAACATACATGAGTTTTCCAATTATTGATCTATATAGTGTCTGGTTTACCTTGGTTTACTTATCTTCCTTTGTTATCTTGCATCTGGTTTCCATAGGTGTTCCAACTGGTTTGGCATCTTCCATCTTGAATATCTTTAGCACTTCCTTGATGTATTTTGATTGTGTGATATATATATGCCTGCACATCCTGTTGAAGAATTTGTAGACCAAGAAAGAATTTGATCTCCCCAAATATTAACATCTCAAACTCTTTTCTCATTTCATTATCAAATTATTTACATAACATATCATTACCCCCAAATATGATATCATCAACAAATATTTCAGCAATCAAAATGTTATCATCAGTATCTTCTTTTAAATACAGATTACTATTTTCACTTGTTCTTACAAATCCAATGCTTATGAGATAGAAGTGAATTCTTTCATACCAAGCTCTTTGTGCTTGTTTCAATCCATACAAGGATTTGTGTAGTCTACCAACCATGTTTCTCTTAGTAGGATCACAAAACCCTTCTAGTTGTTCAATGTATACCTCTTCCTCTAGTATTCCATTTAGGAATGCAGATTTGACATCCATTTGGTATACCTTGAATCCTTTGAATTCAGCATAAGCAAGTAGAATTCTAACTCCTTCTAGTCTAGCAACAGGTGAAAAGTTTTCTCCATAGTCAATACCTTCTTCTTGTGCATACCCCTTTCATACTAATCTTTATTTGTTCCTTGTCACTTCTCCATTCTCATTCATCTTGTTTCTGAATATCCATTTGGTACCAATGACATTCTTGTCATCTGTTCTAGGTAGTAATTTCCATGTTTTGTTCTTCTCAATCTATTCTATCTCTTCATTTATATCACTGACCCAATTTTCTAATGCAGTTTTAACAAATTTAGGCTCAAAATCACAAATTAAACATCTAGTGTTCAGTGACTTACTTCTTGTTCTCATTACAGCCTTTTTGTCTCCTATGATCTAGTTATATGAATGATGTCTTCTAACATACTTGGAAATTATTGGTTCAGCTCTATGTTCATCATCTTGACCTTCATTTTGATCGCCATTGCTCAGAACATCATGTTGAGCAATTTCCTGATTTTCAGTATTCGTAGCCTGATGCTCGGGTGCATTGTTCTGTTGCTTGGGAGCGATACATTGTTCCTTGAATAGAGTGTTAGGTTCTTCATTGTAGACAAACCTGTTGTAGTCTTCTAGTTCTTTTCTGCTTTCCTCATCATTTTTCTGTGCAAATTCATCTATTCTGACATTTAAACTTTCAATTATCTTGTTAGAGGACTTGTTAAGACATTTGTAAGCCTTGCTCTTGGTGGAATACCCTAGAAATATTCTTTCTTCACTTCTGGATTCAAACTTTCCATTTCTATCATCTTTTAAAATATAACATTGACTTCCAAAAATTATGAACTAACTTACATTGGGTGTGTATCCATACCATAGCTCATAAGGTGTCTTTTTGGTGTCTTTCTTCAATTGAACTTTGTTTAATGTGTAGACAACAGTACTGAAAGCTTCCCTCTAGAATTTTTGAGGGATGCCTTTCTCAATCATCATTTTTCTTGCACAATCAACAATGGATCTATTCCTTCTTTCAGCAATCCCATTTTTTTGTGGTGTTCTTGGTGTAGAAACCTGTCTTTTAATTCCATGCTCATTGCAAAAGTTAGTGAATTTATCATAAATAAATTCTCCTCCTCTATATGATCCTAAGAATTTCAATTCCTTACCACTTTGTTTTTCTACAATAGCTTTGTACCATTTAAACATCTTGGATTCTTTTTATTTCTCTTTTAAGAACATAACTATCATCATTCTAGAATAATCATCTACAAATAGAATGAAGTATCTATCACCATAGTAACTCTTAGTTCTCATGGGTCCACATAGATCACTATGGACTAATTCTAGAATAGAATTAGATGTATGTTTTTTTCTCTTGAAACTAGACTTTTTTATTTTACCTTTTTGACAATTCTTACACATGATATGGTCGGGTTTTGACATGCTTGGTAAGCCTTTTACTTTCCTTTTATTTCTTATCTTAATCATGTTGTCAAAATTCACATGACATAGCCTTTTATGCCACAACCATATGTCTTTGTTTCTAGCCATTAAACAAGTGGTGTTAATATCATCAAGATAGAATAGGTTACCTTTTGTCTATTCACCAGTTCTGATCAACCTTCCTGATTCATTAAAGATCTTTGCCTTTTTGTTTGCAAATGCAACTTGGTGACCTCTGTTATTTAGCTGTGAAACACTCAATAGATTATAATTAAGTCCTTTTACCCAATATGCATTTTCTCATCTGATCAAATTATTTAACATTATGGTTCCTTTACCTTCAACCAGACAAGGTGAGTCATTACCCATTCTTACTGATCCACCATTATAATACTCAAAAGTTTCAAACTTTTCCTTATCTCTAGTCATGTGGTGAGTGCAGCCACTATCTATAATCCAAACATCATTCTTACTAACCTTAGATATGATTGCAGTCTCAACATACCTTTTCTCTTTGTCTGAATCATCCTTCATGGCAACAAATACCATCTATGTTGGAAATATGTTGAGTCAAGGTGATTGAGAGGGGGGGTGAATCAGGAACCAATATGACTTAATCCTTTTAATCCAACATTATATTATCTAATCTAATTGCATGCAAGAAATGAAAAGCAATAAAAAATCTACAATATTTGACACAATATTTGGTTACCCAGAAACCTTCCAAATAGAAAGTAAAACTGGGGTGGGGATGATACACATAGGATTTATTACTGCAATATAAATTTATCCTATTAAAGCTTACAATTGACCAATTATGGCCTACCCTATTAGGATCAATAAGGATTGTTAGGTCCACCTTGTGAAAGGATTTAGTATAATACAATCAAGTAATGAAACTCTGTTAGGAGATTTATAAAGGACTGTTAGGTCCACCTTGTTAGAGGATTTTTCTGATGCACCTGTTAGGATGAACTAGTAGATGATCTTCAATGAAACTCTTAATTGCTAAACAAGATCCAATGATATAAAATAATCACCTGACTATGATGAATGAGTCTCTATTGTACCTTATACTAAGGTATCCTCTTTAAACAATCTGCCACTTCATATTCACATACATACTTCTACACATCTATTCACTCTTATTTGGATAAATAAAATACTTTATATTTATACCTTATCCAAATCAAATGCAACTGTAAGTAGGCTTCCATAAGATAAATTAATGTCTAAAAATATAAGCTAAGTCAGCCTAAAAAAGTTACTCAGGTCCAGTGATCCACTCGAGCAATATACTGGCACTCAGGTATTATGTTGTTACTCAAGAAACATACTAAACTCTAGCACTCAGGCTACTCTGTGTACTTGAGCTACTTTGATCACTCAGGTAATAATGATTACCACTGTCTACTCGGTCGACACTGCCACTACTTGGGTTACATCGTAACTGCTGGGGTTGCACTGCTGGCTCGGTCAACACTATGATGACTAAGTATTTTGGCACTAATTGACAATATGTCTTTCCATAAGGTCATCAATCTCCCCCTTTGGCATTAGTTACCAAAAACACTTATCATGTCCAAAAAACTTCTCAACCTTCTGAGTCAAAAC
>MU223392.1:2450524-2463354 GCA_018584345.1 Thuja plicata
AATCAAAGATTAAGAATGGTTCCAACATCCTACAGTGGAGTTCTTTCACAAAATGCAAATAACATTAACGTCAAACAAAACTAATGCATTAAATGACATGCTACTCCATTTCCCTCCTATCTACCATAAATATTGTTATTAGAATTTTAGTGCTCTCAGAAGTATAATGCACATGATCGATGATGGAGAATGGAGATTTATTTGATCAAAATAAAATATTGAATCCAAAATGATTATAAGACTGCAAGCATGTAATATGGTATTGAAAGATCCAGAGAACCAAAAGAGAGGGGTAAAATGCATTTATAAGTTTCCTCAAGAGAGAAACCAAGTTGTGGGAAGAGTGTGGGATAAAAGAGATCAAGTAGGTAGTTATATGTTATTTTCTCACATTCATTACTTATTTTAAGTTGAAAATTTTGGAAAGAGATGAAAGCGTTTATAAGGGGGATAGAGATTGGTTTGATGAATAGAGGAGGAATAAGAAGAATGATAGATGATAATAGAATAGATAATAAATAAAAATAATTATATAAATAAATATAAATATTTATTCATTTAATTAATAGAAGAATTTAGAATAAACAGGAGAACATTTTTAAGTTCGTCTCTCTCTCTCTCTCTCTCTCTCTCTCTCTCTCTCTCTCTCTCTCTCTCTCTCTGTATATGTGTGTGTNTTGTGTGTGTGTGTGTGTGTGTGTGTGTGTGTGTGTGTGTGTGTGTGTGTGTGTGTGTGCGCGCAGGTATGTATGTATGTATGTACACACATAAAGACACACACACACACACACACACACACACACACACACACACATATAGTTCCATCATCATCATATCGATGACATGAATATTACATAAGAAATATTACCATCAAAGATCAAATTTTTTGTGCTTATTCCAAGAATCATATTCATTTAAACTTCAATTACTTGCTCATGTGTAAATAAACAAAGGAGTAAATTAATTGAAGAATCTAAATTGAATTGTAACTACTCTGCAATAAAATGAAATTTGTAGCATGCATGTTTATAGGAATGAACACTTATCTTTGTTATATGCTTTGGCATCCTATCAACTTATCTATTTAAATCCTATGTTAAATATAGGGGATTAATCCCAAAGTCATTGTAAAATGAAAATATGACAAAATAAAAAGGAATTTAATTAACAAACATGCAAATGCAAGAAGGTTGATTTAACTTTAACATTGTGTTAAAATAGATAGAACGGATTCAAGCATAAAAAATTACAAACATGATTAAGAAATAATAGTCTTCTGTTAGGGGGCCTCACTCCCTAGAAGGTTTTTATGATTGTTAAGTTAGTTAAAAATTAAGTAGTTTATTGTTAGTGGGTAACCATCCTTTGAAGTTGTTGATGGGACTTTGTGACCGGCTCCACCAACAGAGATAAGTTGTCATCGGGTACCGGGGTACCGGCCAACTCCGCCTGAAGAGGTTCTCTGGGAAATGAATTCTCCAGGCCTCCAAGCACCTGGTAGTTGGGTCTCGACGGTGCAGGGGAGCTAAGTTGGGCAGCTGACTATTGTGTGAGGGGATAGCTAGTTTTTACTCATTTTCTTCAGGGATTTCAAAGGGGGATGGGTTTTCTTGCAAGCATTTGGATTATCAGATAAACTTCAAAAGATCGATCAAGGTTAGATAAACATTTCTATCTATAGTTGTAAAATAGACATTCAAACATCAAACTAAGCTCCAATGCAAGAAAACTAATCTAAATACTGAATACACAAAGAACCTGCGATTCACATGCATTCAGTAGAAAGGGGAGATAAGATCTTTAATCTAAACTATAACATAAGAGCAAAGGACATAAGAACACATACTACACAAAAGATGTTCGTGAACACCAAAGATCAGAACAACACATAACAAGTAGTCATAAGGTGTTCCTCCTTCTTCATTAATGTAAACCATTCCAGCATCACTTGTGTATACAATCATGGCTCCAAGGGAGCATCTAAACTACTAAGAATTGTTGATCATTGAGCTCCTGAAACAACTAAAAATGAAAAGCTATCTTCTATTACTTGCTGGACTGTAAAATCATTAATTTTTCTGACCCTTGTTATGAGGTCAGACTTCTTATTTATACACATAGTTTTCCCCAAAACTAACCTAATCTAATTGTACACTCAACACATAAAATACATTATCTGGTGGCCCGTACTACCTACACCACTTACAATCACCTCAAAAAGAGAAAAGGTCTGACAAGACAAAGGAAGAAGAAAAGAAGAGAAAGCTGGAAGAATCAGCATAGAGAAGAGTGCTGGGGTATTTACAGAGGAAATCTGATCTTCCCGGTATCTGAGGCAACATGCCTCATAAATGCAGACTGTGGCTCACTCTCTTCGATGTACATCATGAAATTAATGTAGGAGTGGCACCTTAGGAGACTCATCTATCAAATCCATCACTCCGTCTGACATGCCTTATCAGGATCACCTGCCTACTGACCCCTTATTAACTGCTTGACAATGATCGGTCAACTCCAGAGAACCTGGACACGGCTCACTGTGAAAGAATAAAAAACTTTGGACCCAGAATTCTAGATTCTAAGAGCTTACGCTTAAAGAATAAAGAATTTGCAAAATTGTATCCTTCTGGTGAAAATCTCCAGAGTCTGAAGAACTCTACTGTTCCTTGTTTTTCTTGAAGGCCTCCAAAATCTGGCCAATGCCATCCTCATATATGTCTTTAATATTGTCCCACTGATTGCTGATGACCTTGAACTGTTCCTCAATATCTCTAGCCCCATCCAAGAATTCTACAGCTACTTTTACTGAGTTATGGGCCTGGAGCATCATTTTAGATAACCTTGACAACTTTTCTCTATAAAAATCTCTGGTGGACTGGTACCGGGATTCCATTAGCTCGTCAAATTTACTTAATAAAAAATCTTCTGGGGCACAAGTCCCGGTATTGAAGGCATCAACTTGTGAAACCCTTGATACAAATGTTGTGTATAAATCTAAATAATTTTAGATTCTCGAGATTATATTCTTTAGGGCCTCTACCAGTTGCTTTCTTACCTCAATTTTAAGGCCAAGTTTGGAGTGCTGGGCTGGGAGGAACCCAAAGGGTTCTTCTCCCAAAATTCATGTCTCAATAATGGCTTCCTCCCTGAAGTTTATTATTTCTTCCAATTCTAACCTCTACTCTTCATACTTCTCTATGTCTTTCTCCCATAAGACCATGATGCAATTCACCTGGCCCACAAGATTGTTGACCTAATAAATAAAGGTCTGGGAGTGTCGCCACCAGGGACTGCCTTACGACCTTGATTTGTTTTTTGATCCACCCATCTATAGCCTGCACCTTCTTTTTCATGGCCCTCAGAGCATCCATGTCACCCTATAGGAGTGGTTTTTCAGAGGTGGAGGCTTCCAGATGAATCTTAGCCAGTGGATGTGTTAGTTCCACGAGAAGCCTGAGGAGATTTTCATTCTTCTCTCTTTCCTCCTTTAGCTTATGCACCTGTTTATCATATCGGGCCTCAACTACCTAGGTAGCTTCTTTCAGTAGGTCCAATTCACCCTTCTTATCTCTCCTCCCTAGAGGAACCCCTATAACCACATAATCCTCAGCCCTTACTGTTGTCACGTCTGTATCTAGGGAAGGTGTTGCAACTATTGCAATTGTACTTCCTCTAGGACCAGTCTGGAGGCTATGGATTATCCAGGCCTTCTTAGGCTTCTTGGCCTCTCGATTTTTGGTCATCATTTCATCCAAGGAAAGGGGAACACTTGCTTCCATCGGGGCCTTTCTTTTTCTAGATTCCACTAGCCACTGTGTTGGATGGGACGGTCTTGTTGCAAAGGCTTGAGCATCGGGGCCTTCTTTGGGGTCCGATGGTGTTTCCTTGGTATCCATAGTTGTATCTGACTCTTTCTCTTGTTCCTTGTGTCTTTTTCCCTCATGGAATTCCCATCTGTGGTGTTGGAGACCCTGTTGCCATCGACATCAGTAACATCTTTATCACCGGGAGTTTCCCCATCCTTTTCAATATCTGTGGTCTCGGTCTCCACATTTATGGGGTTTTCCCCCTCATCTTGTTGTTGTTGTTCTCCTTTGGCACCATCCACTAGGACATCTTTCTCCATAGGCACATCTTCTGGAGAGGTCAGAGGTGTCTGGCTAAGATTTGACTATTCGGCCGCAGAGACTACCTCACCAAATGTCACACTCCAGGAAATTTGATCACCTATATTAATTAGAGGCACTTGGAGCGTGACGACTGGGGATATAGATTCTCTTGAAGGTCCAGGTTCCCTAGCCCTTGTCAGCTGCTCATCTTGTGTAGGCCTCAGTTCTGTCTCAGTCCTCCAAACCATTGTTTCTTCCACATCTTGTGGATCTTCTTTTATTTATTCTAGTTGCTGCTACTTTTCTTGTTCTTTTTCTTGTTCTTGGACTTCTTTTTTTGGGGCCACCTCTTGAATTGGGTCACTTTTTCTTGAGCATCTATCTCCTCCATCACCTTCACCATATCAGCATGTAGGTTCACTCAATCTTCCGTCCAAAAGAGATCATCAAAATCATCATATGCAAGGGAGTATATCAGAGGATCCTCTGACTCAGGAGAGGAGGGGATGAGTTCCACCTGGGGAATGTTGGGCATGCCAGGGCCCGTATCTATGCTCGGGGGATGGTCCACCCTTTTCTTTTCCCTTCTTAACTACAACGGGGTCCTGACATCCAGAATGTCTGCAGACTCTGCCTCGGCCTCCCTCTACTGGCTCATAAGTGCTGCTAGTGAATGGGACCCTGTTGGGAGGGCAGATCCCACTAGAGTGATTGGAAGATTGCGGGCAAGCTGGGTGCTGAGTTTTTGACTTATTTTTCAGGATGCCTCCAACTGAATATGAAATTGCTCCAAAATGGGGAGTGGACCCTCGGGTGTAACTTGGGTTGGGGTGCTTTCTTTTTCTTTCCCCTTATCTTTTCTTGGTCTCGTGGCTCTAGAGGCCGAAGTAGACCCCCACAAAATTGGGCCCCTACAGGTTCTCCTCTTCTACACTTGTGCAAAGTATTCATGAATATTTTGTATGATTCTTTGACTTACGTCCTCAATTGTTAAACTCTCTAGGGTGTCCCGATCCACCGGAGGGAGATCCATCTTATTGATCCCCTGCTCTTTGTATGTTGGGTCTTCCAGAGGCCCGCTGGCTGAGAAATATTTTAGAAAGGTCTGAAAGCCAAGGCTCTTCATCATACCTTTGGACATCCTTGAATGCTGTCGGGCCCAAAGGTCAAAACCATCCTGGAAATCTACCCAAAAATCTTCAATGTGAAGCTCATGTGGTGTGGACACCCAGGGCAGTGTCATACTTATCTTATCGACCGGATCAAAATTGTTTATGGCTAAATGGAACTCTGCCACTCCCAGACTCTTCAACTCATTGTCAGCTTCCTTATCCACTGCAAGAATGCAATATTAGCTCCCACAAATGATTGGTAATGGAATGGATGTGACCTTCTTCAATGAAAAGAATGTGTGAAGTTCCAATATTTGCATGCAAAACTCCAAAATAATAATTCTATCCCTGCAATGCCTAGGGAGTAGGTAGGGTTTCTCAGAGAACCTGGTCACCTGAATGTAAGAATGGTGCTAAAACTAAATTAAATAGGTGTTGTATGTACTCACCAAGGTCATTTCCTCCTTGGATAGTTGATACCCAGAATCCTGAGTAAGTGTCAAAATGTTTTGGTAAATGAACGTGTCATTTACCCTATAAAAATGGGGGAAGCTGGCTTCCCATTGTATCTGGGGATAATGTTCCAATGGGACATGCTGTCTAGGCCCATTCCCAAGAATGCCTACTGTCTGAAAACCTTAGAAAGTGGTTCTTTTTGTGCCTACTCCCACAACACATATGAGATCATGTGGAACCTCAAATTCTGGAGGACGTTCTTTAGTTGGAAGTCCACATGATTGGCGATAATAATCACCCAGTCAAAGATCTGACTGTTAGTGGTGATACAGTATAAGAAATAATACATCCATGCCAAAAAGTCTCTGGCATGGGGTTCTCTGAAGAACTTGCATAAAAAATATGATCCCCACCTGTATGCATTCCTTGAAGTCTCTCTGGGGGATATATAGCTTCATTTTATTGTAGTCCCTCCTTGGGGAATTTAACTAGTGAGCATTGGCATGTTGTCGGGCAAGAGTGGGGTTGTGCTCAAACTCTTTCAATGGTAGCTTGGCCAGCATCTTTTCTGCCTTCGTATTAGTGGCCGCCCGAGTGGAGGTAGTCAGAAGTTTTGAACTTCCAGGAGGAGTTGATACTTCAAACATTATTGTTTGATAATCTACAACCTGCAATACTAGACAACCATTAATACATGTGATTAAGTATAAAACAATTTTACGGACTCCAAAGAGTTCATCACCATTTCGCACCTGTTGTCAAAAGATGTTAGCCTGCATCAAATCCCATAAATATAACAATGAACAAATTTCATGGAATTTGATCAACACCTGGAGGTTTCAAGGTAATGGTTTATGCAACAAAATGGGAATGAAGGCCCCGAGACCTCTCACCACCCAGAGCCCAGAGAAAATAGCTGTTATCAAAGTGACCGAGCAGTGAGTCCTACTGGGCTGACATAGGTTGTTATGTGGTCACGCAATAACGATTTAAGGCAATTAATGGTGACAGATTTGTTGACACGAGTGAATTGAATGCCAGATGGGATGGTTTTGAATGCTCACACATGGAGGAAATTAATCCCACCATCAATGATGAAGCAACAGAGGAGAGAGAAAACCACCATAGCTTGAACAGGCGAGGTACTGAGTTTGAACCAAGCGGGCACCATGCGGGCGAGCTCAGAATCTGAGTTATACAACATGGAGAGCATGACAAGCTCGCCATAGGGAGGGTCATTACAACAATTTATAGACCAATATACAAACCAAATACACAGGGGAAGTTGGAGAATGACGCAATTTACAAGAATGACCCTATCCTAAGGACTATCTACAATTTACAAAGAAACTATAAAAATTTACAAAGAAATAACAACTACCTACAGGATCTACAGGAATGTACACTATTTATAGTAAAGAAGACGATGCAAGGAAGGAGAAGAACCTTACCTACAAAGCCATCCCACCAACGGGAGGTGACAACAATCTAGAGAACCACAACGAAAACAAGACCCGAATGAAAAGATAAAAACAAAAGCAAAACAAATAAAAATGAAGAGAACCAGAAGAGAGCCGAAGGGCCTACCTTAACACCATGAAACATGGGAGGAGGAGCATGGGAGGTGCTCTACAAATGAGGAAGCTTTCACAGACCATAAACACCTAAAACCTTGTAGGGAAGCTGAAAACGCGTGCAAACTCAAACACCAACCCAACTACAGAGCAATATTAAAACCTTCAAAACAATTCACACTTAATCACAAATTCACTCTAATCGCTCTTAATCGCTCTGGGTAATCTTGTTTGTGGTAAATGTGAAAGTGAAGGGTAAATCTGTATTTATACCCCTAGGGTAAAAACACATTTCTTTCTTTTGCAAGTCTCGAGAAAAAGCAAACCTCCAGACTCCGGGCCCGGGGATCCCATGCAACCACACCCTCTAACAAAAGAGGAAGTAGTGATAGAGAATCTGGGAGTCTAGAATTCGGTCAGCACAAAGAGAAAAAAAACACTCTGGGACTGGGTCCCACAGGAAGATAAACCAAAAAAGAAAAGGAAACGACCCCCGTGGAAGCAAAGGCCGGAAGCAAACAAAAGGAAAAGAAACAAGGCAAAAGTGAAAAGGGGGACCCAACATTTTGCCAACAAAATTTAGGGACAAGTATGCAGGGAATAACAAAAAAATTTTAAGACTATTGATGTTAGTAGACATTGGCTAATAGCTTATTGATGGTTTTTAGACTAGAGAGTCAGTTGGACTTAGTTTTTATATAGAATTCGAGTAAGGGTAGTGAATTGTGAAAGAAAAAAATAGTGCTAGCTTCATTATAAAGCTTAGAGAAGGTGGTGTATTGAAGTTCAATGCGACCACCAATTCACATGAACTAGATAGACGTCTAGTCAGAAGGGTCAAACTAGATAAGGAGGTACCTAGAGTAAGTGAGCGAGTATGAATAATGTAGGTTATAAATATAATTCATAGATGAAAATCATATATGTCCCTATGTTTTCACCCTCATGTATGGTATGAACATTTCTAGTAGGAAGTTGAGCAAAGGATCAATGGTTTAGAGGTAAAGCACATGATGATTCTCTCCTCCTAGTCATGCCAAGACTTGTAAACGATTTCTAGGATGGAAGAAACAAATAATAATTCCCTTTTATCTCTCTGTTTTTATGTGTTTCTTTTGAAAATAAAAAGTAGTTAAATCTATTGTTTGGTAATATTCATGTTCATGTGAAAGCGATTTCAATTCTATTTCAATTTTTAAATGTAATGAAAATTGAATATTTTTTATCAGTTTTATGATGTAAATTGTGTATTTATATTGAGATAGTTTGGCATGTTATAGCTAGCTAAAAATCTATTCTTTACTTCATCCAAACTGATTGGATGTTGTGGATACTTTTTCATGTATCATTCCAATTCTTTATTTCTTAGGGATCTGACAAAATAAAGTAGCCTATCCTTGTTTGTTTGTTTTCCCAAATTTTCTCAAACTAATTTCAAAATGAATACATGCTCCAAGACTTCTATGTATAGATTTTAAAGACTAGGATTCTTACTATTATTTTCATAGTGTTTGATTTTTGTCCCATTTTACAGCCTTGTGTTATTTTGGGCTTTAGTTTTGATTTTATTTTCGATTTAGGTGTGTTTTTATTTTCTTTCTTATTTGTGTTAAAATTAGGCTTAACTTATCTTCCTTTATCTTTCTCAAGCTTGATATCAAAATAATCTTCACCTAGTAGTTATCTCTAAGGAGTATCTTTGTCTTTTGCTTCTTCTTGCTAATTTTATTTCTTCTCTTCTCTTTGATTTTTAATGCTTCTACAAAAAAAATCCTTCTTTAAGACCTTAATGGGCATGACTCCTATTCTAGGGGTTGTTACTCTTCATACCATATTTTTTGTTTGTGAACAATGTTAGTGCTAAAATTGACAGATTGGACTTCCTATGGATTTTTCTTATCCAATGAAGAGAAACACAATCGATTTGCCAACGAACGAGGTTTCAACAACCTCCTACAATTCTAACTCCGTAGAACCATGGCTAGTGGGCCTATACCTTAAACTTGTCTTCAAAGTCTTCTAGAGGCTTTCTATTGCGGATAAGTGATAACTTCAATTCCTGCTTCTCAAGGTGTTAATAAGATCACAAAACTGAAAATATGTGTTGTCAAATATAATGTTATTAAAATTTTCTTGATACAATTGAGATATGAATTGGATAAGATGAAAGAAAATAGTAGTTCAAAACATAAAACAATGAAACCTAATACCACAATTCAATTAACAAGAGAGAACAGTGCTTCAATCCAATAATAGGAAATAGAGTCGATATCGCTTCAATCCTACGTTCAGCTTCAGAGACAGCTTTGAAAACAAAAATTATCACCTTAAAGGCATTATGAAATGCATGTATAACTAAAAAGCTTAAAAGTATTTCAATCTATTATCATTCCTCAAATGACAGACCAATTGATCAAGGCCTTAATCAATAGGATTTAACCATGTGAAAATGAGAAAGAAACAATTGAATATACAGAATATAAACTTGAATTGAAATACATGCAAAATCAAAACTATCATTCTAAGGAATTTCCGATTGGTTTATCTAAAGGACTGATTGTAAAGAAATAACAAAAATGATTGCAAAATGAAATAAATATAGATTTATCTATGCTTGATAAGAAATAGTATATTGAATCCCCGTATTCGATGTTTTGAATCTACTATCTTTTATTCTATGATTCTCCAAGTTTCCATATTTTCAACGTATCAATCATGTGATGTTATGTTGTCCCTTCTAAGCAGATTTCTGAATGAATATAAATATAAAACTGAAAGGGTGTGTGAAACATCACACCCTTTCCCTAAAAAATAATCTATAACCGACTATTCCTAACTATTACAACAATTTGATAACAAGCCATCCCTGATCAATAATAATTATCAACCAATTCAGTTGCATAGAACTTGCCCAACTAAATAGATTTGTATATAAATTCCTCCACATCTCCATTTGTAATCCCAGCCTTGTATGTTGAAGTCTATAGGTGTGATAATGGATCTAAAAAATTCATAATAGACTGGAGTCAATGCATTCTGGGACTGATTTTGCAACACCTTGTCGACATCAAATATCATTTGAGCTTTGATTTCTGGTTATTGATGTGTATGTTTTTAAGCATCAATAACATACACAATCAATAACCAGAAATCAAAGCTCAAATTCAATGGATTGTGGAAATCTAATCAATTTAATCAAATATCATGCCAATGACATCAATCATATATGAGTGTTCTCTGTTGCAGTGTGCATAGTCTTTGTGACCACCAGTTTGGCTACCATATAGTTGCTTGACCGATCCACAAATTTGCATCGACCCAGCTTTGAATTGTTGAATGCATAATCAACTTGTTGTCTGCATCGACCAATGTCATTATTGTTGATGAGGGTGGCAGCCAGCGTGAAGAAAGTTTGATGGATCACATGCTAACTCATCTGATGATTCATCGATGAGTTAGCAGACTTGTCAGTTCTTTATTACAACTTTAATCAATCTATCATCTCTACACCCTTGTTAATTCTGATGGATGTTGCTAAATACATCGACCCGCATTTGAAGGTGACGGACACTGTTATGTATGTAGGCTACATCATTCTTGTTGGCACTGATTCTAGAAATAGATTTTGCATCACCTGCAGACTGCAAAATGCCTTCCACTAGCCATTCAAATATAACTACTAGCTCTGAATTTTGCCTGGTAAATGTAGACTGTAAAAAGTGTTGGATACATCTTCCCTTCCAACGTAGTTGCTAGCTGCTAGCATATATTTTTTTCTGTTTCATCTCTCCATGGATTTTTCTAGTGCCAAGTAAGGTAGGCCATACCAAAGCAAAGGGCTCAAATGGCATCCACTTAAGAACTCCCATTGTTTCATTGAAATGACCCATGAAGAATCATTTTACTCATATTCAACATCACTGATGTATTTGTATATGGAATCACTCTGTTCAGATTCATTGTATATGTTGGCAGAGTCTATTGTTGATCAGCGTCAAGATAAATGATGGTAGAAATAGAGCTTTATCAGAGCATCCTACTCATGTATATATATCCTCAAGCTTCATGGTTTGATTGGTATTTCAAATCTCGGTTAATATTAAGAGCACCAACTTATGCCGAGCAGAACGCACACTATCTCTTCCTCCTCCTGACCCATTTCTTCTAATTTTTTAGTGTAATATGAATATCATAAATGTTATTTACTTGTTCTTATCCATCTTGATGATAGAAATGTATATTCGGTCTTCGATGCTGACTGGATATTGTTTATTTTTGTTTCTATCTTCTAGCGTCTCCGCAGCCCTCTTTCCTTGTCTGATGACTGCATTATCATGTTTGCATGATATCGGTGTTCATGATGGCGAAGCTATTTCCCATCCATTTTTTCATGTTTTCCACCTTTTGCCATCCTTGCACAATATAAACAATAATCATGTTTTTTATTTTATTTGCCAATGTAATAATGATGATCATAATATAATTGTAGTTTTTAAACCATCTCTAACATTAATAATCAATAGATAAAAGAAGAATTTTAAATAAGAATAATTAATCATAAAGCATTTGAATTTAACAAAATCAATAATATAATCTTTCATCTGTATAATTATACAAAGCTTTATAACTTTTGTTAATTAGTCTTTTTTTTTGTACTAACATCTTCTCATTTCAAAAAAAGCTTTGTTTTGATTCAATAATAATAACAATAAATAAAAAAAACATACCATTTAAAATTTATCTTTCTTTAGTAACAAATGGCATGTAATTCTCATATAAGTAGGCACATTAATAGTATAACCTTTGCTCATGATGATCAATAAAGGAAACCATAAGTATATACTAATATCATAGAGAAAGAATAAGAACCTAAATACTTATAGATTATACATAAAAATATGAACATTTTCAAAGTAATATAGTATAACCATCTTTAACGACATTTTCCATAATAAATCTATTCAAATTCCCTTTCACATTTCATAAATCATAACTTATCTTCTAAGAGACATATACCTACTAACCACTTTTATTTATATTCTTTTCACACCATTAAAATAATGGTAACCCTAATTATTCTATAAGAATTTAGGGCATAACATATAGATTCACATGTATTAAAATGGAAAATCAATTATCATTATTGTTATTGACCAAACTATAACACATTGTAATCCTCCAAACCATGGTCGCAAATAACTTGGTTAGCATAATATCATCTTTCCATCGAAGAATTATAAATATTCAAATCTATGGAAGATTAATTAAATCAAGATCAATCTTTTCAAGATATTAATAAATTACTAACTAGAACATTTGAAAGTATCAATGAATCAAAGATATAATTCTCCACTTAAAATATCATCTCTTAGGTCATGATTGTGAATTAATTGCCTCTATTACCAATATGAATTTAGAGATTTATATTGCAATAGTAAGATATACAGAATTTCTTTTAATTGCATTAGGATTTATATGAAAACATCTCATAAGACTTCAAAAGCATATTCAATACTAATTTACATTATGTCTTTAAGGGGAGAAAGTCACAAGATCAGGTTCCTAGATTCCCTTATTGA
>MU223392.1:2482676-2510720 GCA_018584345.1 Thuja plicata
AATACCCACTTAGTTCCAATCACATTTTTATCCTTAGGTCTGGGTACAAGAGTCCATGTCTTGTTTTTCTCTATCTGTTCTATCTCTTCTTTCATAGCCTCAATCCAACTATCATTTCCCAATGCATTTTTGACATTTCTAGGTTCAAAATCAGCAAGTAAACAAGTACTTTTCAACTTACTTCTTGTCATGGTTCCTTCAGATTTGTCTCCAATGATCTGATCTGCTGAGTGATGTCGTCTGACATACTTGGCTAATACAGGTTCCTTGCTTTTTGAATGAATTTCATCATTGTCTTCTTGTTCTTCAACTGGCTGGTCTGGCTCGGTAAACATTGGGTCAGGTTCTTCGGACTCGGTAGACACTGGTTCTGGTTCATCAGACTCGGTAGACACGGTTAACTGCCTTGCTGAACATTCTGAGCTCGGTAGACTCTGTCTAATGACTGATATGACATTTGTGTAACATCAAGGACAATACACAATTAAACAATTGTTTCCAACAGCCTCCTAGGTATAATCAACATTAGTAAACTCATTCCAACATCATATGAAACCTATAAAATACAATAGCTCCTTGTATCAAACATGTCAATGAAGAACATACACATCCAAAAACTCCCACTGCATGGGTAATACCAAATATGAAGCTAAGATCAAGGCATATCAAGTATATAAATCAACACTCATGTCAAGGTATAATAAGTAGCCAAAACATGAAGTACAAAGAACAATTGCAATGATCCACACACACAACCCAAATAGTTGCATAATCTCTCAAATTATGTCACTATCCTCCAAAATCATATAATCATGGATCTCATGAAAGAAACAATATAATGGAGAGAGAAAACGTGTAAACCATAATTTTTCTGTCTACCAACACCTCAAAGAATTAATGTTGCATCAAGTATCATCTCCACCAAAATAACCCAAATGAAAAGCCATAACAACACCCAAAACCCATTCTATTTCTTAGATCAAAAAAAAAAACGTAGATCATGTAGCCAATATGGATGTAAGCCTCTCAAATAAAAAAGATCAAACTTATAATATGCATCCCTAATTAAGGATATTAACCCAATAAACCATCTCCTAGGATCCTCATAATGAAATAATAATATCAACTAAAACGTGCAAGGAGACAACCAATGTTAAACATATCTCAAATGAATCCTCATGAACTAAACTTATATCCATAGCTCAAGATCCATATATATGAAAGATAAAGCATAAAACATAATGTACCTAAAAGGAGCAATGGACAATACCTATGAAGTAGTAAAGCACCGAGTAGACCAAAAGTAGGGAATGAGAATGCTCCTCTAAGATATCCAACTCATCACGAATCATCCAAGAACACTTTCCTCATAATTCCATGCCAAGTATAAGCTCCTCGATATTCTAACTGAAACCACTAATTCTCTCAATTCAAGTCTTTAATCACAAGAGAACACGAACGTTACCTAAGTCTCCATGTATCCATGAGCTCATATAACTGATCAATCCATGCCAAACTCCAAATGAAACGTAGATATATTATGAAGTAATCAATAAAATGATCATGTATATTCAATACAAAGAGAACCAAAATGATCAATCTCAAAGCTCCAACCAAGAAATAAGAAACATAAACATGGAATCATGATCTAAATATATCGTTCTAATAAATTACATAATCCAAGTAAACATATCATGGTCTCAAGAGAAATGTATCATGCCAATAATCTATAATCAATAATACGTCATGACCTAATAACAAACAAACTCTAGAAACTAAATATCACTTGTCAAGGTGACAAATCATAAATAATATCTCAACCAAAGACTCCATGAATCCTCCATGGCTCCAAGATGTCAACATTTTTAATCACATGAAGATAACCATCTCCTAGCAGTGAACATGCAAATGTGAAAGACCCTTTTGTAGAAACACAATATAAGAGATCCTCCAAACATCTGCAACACTAAAGAAGACCATCAACCATCAAATGATGAATCCAACATCACTACCAATAGCTCCCATTGAATCATGATACCAAGTCACATATGGCATCATGATAACCATCTTCTAAATGAAGATCATCTAGGTCTACATACCTAGCTAAAATGGAAATAACATCAATGAAACCAACATCTCTATGCCAAGAAGATACAACTACCAACAAACCATCAGGAATCAATGCTACATCGCCAATCCATCACTATCAAAATCTCTCACTGAAAGGTGTAACCAGAGAAATATAGCCAAGCAATCATGACATTGTGATAAACCATATGCTACAAGTCCCCATAATAAACTAAGAAGGTACTCAAACAATATCCATCCTCTCATCTTTAAAAAATGTACCATAGCACAAATAAGCATAGGTAAGGCCAACCAACAAAGTTTTCTTAAAAAATGAAGCAAACCTGGTGGATATAGATAGTCCACATTCGAGTCATCCCACTACAATAAAATTTGTATCCTAGCCACATAATTGTATAACTTGTATATCTAAACATTGAAAAATACAAACTCATCATCACATTAGTAACCAACAATCCGGGATATAAAAGAAAATAATCCTGTAGAAAAAATGACTGAAACATCAAATCAATATCCGATATGATTTTCCAACCATGTCCACAACCAAGTACCACAATCAACGTATCAAACAAGCATCAAGAAGAGAATAAATTAATCTCCCAACATCAAACCAAATCACCACAAACGTGATTATGTCATGTCAATGCTAAAGGTGCACTTGCATAATCATGGCATCATCATCATCATCACCAACGGTGTAGCTATACTCAACTATCACCACACAAGACTCAGTGTCTCAAACCATGTCTAACCATGTGCTCAATCTGAAGAAAAATTATGTACCTACATCAAAATCAAAGTCCAAATTTGAAAAACAATTGTAAACCTATATCAAGAAGTGAAAAATCTAATAATCAGTTGTACCATCATGAATATCATATAAAAAATTTGTACTTCCTCAATTTTTTGCCTCTTGATTTGTGAAAATGGTCACACAATCAGACCCTAAATCTCAAGCACCTACAAGCATTCAAACAAGTACACACTTCTCTTTACTCATCAAACTGAGAATATAATAGCACCCCTATGTAGTATATTGAACATGCTCTCCAATGCCCATTCGAAATTGAAAAATACACTTTGTATGTAAAAGTTATGCTCAAAACCATGAAAAGGAGAACATCTAGATTTAAGGCCTCTGAAATTGATAAAACAAAATCATGGAACTTAATGCGTACCACTACATAGTCTTAGAACCAACTTTCTAATCAGTATAAAAACTTCAAAACCAAACATCGTGGGAAAAAGTTATGCCCAATTTTTAAAAAAATCAGTATAGGTGCAAAAATTAATATTTTAATCGCAATATTTAATGAAAATTGGTGTTTCATAAATACCATGTTGGTGGTTGTACGGGTCAGTTGAGCTAGTCCCACTAGTAGTATTATTAATCAACACTATTGCAAAAACAATATAGACACCATCACTCATGTCATAATCATTACTCTTGTTATGTGACTTTTTCCCCATGGGAAGATAAAGTTATGAAATATCCCTTTAGAATTAAAATGGAGATAAAAATAAAGGATTTTATGACCCTTTTGTTGAAAGATGGATTAATAAAGAAGAGTTATAAAAAACCCTTTTAAAAGGGAGAGGAATGAATATTTATTAAATACTTATTAAAAGGAAAATCTTTTGAAAGGGTGTGATGGTTTGGAAATGAACCCTTGAAATATTGTATAAAGCATTCATGTGAAACTTGAGAAGGGGGCATGAAGAGCACTCAATGAAGATGAAGAAGATGACTTGATGGGCTATAAGCACTTGGAGAAAGGGCACACAATGTGTGTCCAACTTGGTATACAATGTACACACATGATTGTCTTGTCCAAGGCTATTGTGCATGTTAAGTTAATACTCTGGAGCATGTTGTGTAGAGTTTGATGTCATAGCTTGGAGCATCTATTTAGTTCTAAATAAGAATTGATTCCTCCAAGATGTACCATAGCTATAAAGGCCAAGACCATTGAAACCTTCTTGGAGTGAGAATGATCATTCTAAGTGCTCAAGGTTTAGATAACTATTGGAAACCCTTGATGATAAAAGACATTGAGAATATAGTATATAAATTTGCTAATATATGATTGGTTTATGTGGTTGTGTTATTCAATTTACCATGTCAAATACTTCTTTGAGTTATTATAAATGATCACATGTATAGTGTACATCGCTATTTATATCTATTTTGATAACATTATATATTATAAATTATATTTAACTCTAGTATTAACCATTGTATTAATTATACTACAAATACTTAATTAATTCTAGGGAAAAAGTAACATTTCAACTCTCATTCTTGTTGATGTCTTCTATCGTCATCATTCCTATCCTCCATGTTGTCTCAATGTCTTTGAGCCTTATTTAAATGGAAAACTCTACATCACCTACATTGCAAAGCTTTGCATAACTACTTAGATGGGAAATTTTTATGAGCTCACCTCAAGGACTCAAAACAATCTCTTTGATACCACTAGTGCAACAATTTAGTGTGGGTTGAATGAGCAAATGAATATGCATGCAAAGAACATGAAAAACTAAACTAAACAAGGAAGAACAATGTAGATCAATCAATTCAACCATAGGAATAAAATAGACTTGTAAAAACAACCACATATATGTGAAACCACCATTATGCTACTCAATTGTTCAATAAACATGTGTCGATATTACAATATAATCTTTCTAAGCCTAGTTGTAACCACTACTCAAAACACACTAAAATTTGAGACCCTACAAATGATATTGCATCTCATTTAAGTAGTGCCAAGATAAAAACATCTTATATGCATTGTATTTTTAGGATTGATGCATGTCATTGCAATAATTATGCATCCAAGAGGAAATATGATCTATAAGGTGTGTAGTCTACAAATAGAACATCCATGTCATTCCTTTATAAATATGAAATTACCACTTCTCTAATATTTCTAACCTAACAAACCATTTAGAAAATCTAAGTATTGTCACCTTAGAAAAGTCACACTTGTTATAAAAATGGTGTCTCAACCTTGCAATAATAAAAATGTACTTTTAATAAAAGGTTGTTGTTGATATGTGAGTGTGGGGGTCGCAAGAGGGGTTATAATTTTTCGTTGTAAATCTTAACCAATTATCATTAGGTCATAGATTTAATAGTAGATATTTTGTGCGCTTTATTTGTCCGAGAAGGCAACCCTATTTTATGAGGGCATTGTATTACAACTATGCATTGTGATGTATTCTAAGAGTCATATAGTTGTTGATTTGCCTCTAGTTTGGAGTTGTCAATACTCCATTAAGAAGCTTTCTTTGCAAGTATATTGCAATCTGTCGTTGATTTTTGAATAATATATCGGGCAACTTTTGAAGTGTGGGGATTTTCTCCTGAAAGGTTTTCCCTACGTAAATCATTGCAATGTTGTATGCATGTTATTTGTGTTTACTTCTGTTAATTTTTTCTAGCTATTGTAAAGATATGAAAACGTTTTGCATAATCCTCCTCTCAAGGTTAATGTAGGAAGTTGTTATGCTACCTTAGCTTCCTTACAACACTAACACTAACATTTGTTGACTTTTCTAAGGTACATGCATGACTTAACTTGTGTGGCATAAGATCTTTGCATGTGAAATTGTGTAAGTTTTGAACAAGAGAAGTTTGTGCATAGGTTTAGGTACTGAAATAGGCTTGCACCAAGACCAACAAGGTCCACACAAAGGTTAAAGAATGTTGTGTGTTGACAAAAAAAAGGCGCACGACACACAAAAGACTACCTAGAGAATAAGACCCACTTGCGTGCAACAAAAGGTCAACATGCAACAAAAGAATAGATTATGCACAAATTAAGCTTGCATGGTACAAAATACCACATAAACACAACATATACACTAAGTTAGGTTTAATGTAGGAATTTACTATAATAAAAAAGAGGAAATGTTTTTGCGTGTTCCAAGATTTGTTGACCCCAAGTATGCTCTTACTTCATTATGACTTAGACTTATAGTGTATAACAAATTCAAAGTGATTAGATAATAATCACATATAACCTATTGTAGTGAAATAGCCTAATGAAAAAGTTTAAACATGGTTGGATAATTTGTAATTTAAACAAATGTATCGACTTGTGTTGTACAAGACCTTTGTGCATAAAGTTGGGCAGGTTGTCCAAGGCTTTAATGGAGCATTAACTTGAACCTATATCATTTATTTAAAAACTCAAGTGATTAGATGCCAATCACATATAGTTTACCATGCTGAAATAGCCTAATGTAAAAGTCTGATTAAAACTATGTAATAATGTAGAAGTCTGATTAAAACATGGCTAAATAATTTAACATGGCAATATAATGTTCCTTAATATTCATCCCATTCACTAAAAATTGAGCTTCAAATGATTAAAAAAAACCCTAGTAAACAAAACATTTATTAATGGTACGAAATATTCTTATAAACTCAGTCTCAATGTTTATAAACCTTGCTCACATTATTTACACCAATTTCCCCTATGCTCTCAGAAGCATGGAAATATTCTTATAAACTCGGTCTAAATGTTTATAAACCTTGACCACATTATTTACACCAATTTCCTCTATGCTCTCAGAAGCATCTTATTTCATGAACCTTTAGATCTTTGATTGCTTAATCAAAATTGGATTGATTTAGGTTATCTTGAGACATGTCATTTATTGTTCAATCTTAAGACGAAGCAAATAAATAAATTCTTAAATCTATGGTACACTTTATTTTCTATTTTATATAGTAGAAAACAATACAAACTGAACACAACAATACAAACTGAACACTCACCGTCATACAAAATATATATTATTTAGTCCACCTTATGGGAACATGAGTTTAACATTAAGAGTTGGGAACATGGTTGAATAGAGGGATGACAAAAACAATAAGAGTAGTTCTAATGATACATTGTATAATGAAGTAAATGACATATTAAGTTGTATTTTCCAATAACATGGTGTAATTGATCATAAGATAAATTTTAATCATAAATCTTCAAAATTCATTCTCATTATGAAATTTGGTTTGTTATTATATTAAAGTTAGATCTTGGATTATAAGCAAGAAAACAGAAGTAAGCTCCACTTTATATGTTTTTAATTGAAATTTTCAACTTCATAGGAATTCTGATCTTTTTGAAGGGCTAAATACAATTTTACTAATTAACTATGGTCCGAATTCTTAATAATTCTAGCTGCTGTTTGCTGACCACAATGCAAAGAACCACAATGCCCCAAAGATAGTGAGAGGGGCCAGACAGCTCAGGAAAAACACAAAGAGGGTATTATTAGGTATCAGCGCTTATGTCCAAATTCTTAAATATTATGTATACAAAACCAATAAGAGGAGCTCTAGTGATAGACTGTATGATAAAAGTTAATGACATATTTTACAATAACATGTTGTAAATGGACATAAAATAAATTTTATCCATAAGTCTTTTAAGATTCATTCTCATTGTAATTAATGGTGAGAGCTTTAACATGAAATTTGGTTTGTTATTATACCAAAGGTAGATATTGGATTATAAGCAACTGAATAGAAGTAAGCTCCACATTATATGGTTTAAATTGAAAATTTCTATCTTCATAGGAATTCTGACTGTTTTAAAGGGCTAAAAGCAGTTTTAATAATTAAGTATGGTCTGAATTATTAATAGTTCTGGTTGCTGATTGCTTACCATAAGCACATCTCCACTCACGAGATCATGATAAGATTTCAAACACATCTCCACTCCTCTACAATATACCACAGCTCAAAAAGGAACCAGGATGGCCTAAAGAGGCTGCATGGGCCTAGACAACAGAATAATCAACACAACAGAGATGTCTAATCATCTGAAAAATAAGTTTGAATAGACCACATATTCACAAAAAACTCACTCAGAAGGTATAGGAACACAGGAATACACATTTACCAGCACACAATCTTGTTAATATGTTAGTCTGTGCTCACTAATATAAGTCTCTGCTTGTTAATACACTATCCACGCTCCCTTGTACCATATGAAATAGCATGTTCTTATATTTCATCATATAAATGTCTTGATTGGAATGCATTATTGATTTATTAGTGATACCCATGAATGTGCAAAGAGTTTGCCATACACAGAACAGCCACCACAAAATTAAATATGCATCCCTCAACCACAAAAATTTTAGAACAGTTTAGCACATTGCATTTCCTTTTCAATTTGCATTTACTTTCTCTATTCACTTGTCACCACCAAATTTATCATTTGGTGCTGCAAAGCTTTTAAGTTTTCAAACCTTTCATGAGCAGTCGATTCCTCACATTCAGTATCAGGGAACACATGCACCAAACTTGGCACTGTATTGAATCAAGTAAGCTAAAAATACAGACACCCTCTCCAAGAACCGGCAGTATACAGTAATTCAACACTTTTCTTTTTTTCACTTTTTATTGATAAGACTAAGAGTACAAAGAAAATCAATTGAAAGAAGGGCTACCCCAAGCATGTAAGTTCATGAATATCGTACATGTTTCCTGCATACTTTACACCTCTTTTCACAAGTAAATGTAAACGGATAACTTTGCGGATGAATCTCTGACAAAGTTGGCTAAACACAATGCTACAGGAGCTCTGGCCTTTATATATTTATTGCACAATAGCAATGAATAACAAGTCGACATGCTAGTTAAAACCAGTATGTGCAAAGAGATTTCTACCATATCATTTACAGTATGTGAAATCTTTAAATAGCATACTGTACATCTGTACATACAACTAATTGAGATTCATGATATATGACATCAGCATTTTGAACTCTGAAGTTTTGAATGATGGGTAAAGGGAATCCTTTTTTCAATTGTACATTTATCAATGGTAAAAGGACATCCTTCACAAGAGTTTGCACTATAGCCTGCCGAAGGTTCAACAGATAGAATGTTAAGACGTAAGATGTCATAAATTTCTCATGATCATGAAATGTTCATAAACTCTATGCAGTGAAGTTAAAGCAATATCTCTACCAGATGCAAACAATTGTCAGGAAAATATTATGATTTTCAAAATGTCAACAAATAACATAAATAGATGACCCATAACACCATGTATTGTATTCCTCAATGCTATATAGCTATGCTGAAATGGTAAATAGCATTGCATCAGTGATGGAACATCAACAAGCTATCAATTACACAAAAAGGTTCGTTGGCAAAATAAACACTGACAGGTCCCAAAAAAACACAACACCAAAGATGCTTGATGCAGTCAAAGAATGCTTCTTTTAACATAACATAAAACGATCGCCAGAAGAACATGCAAAGGATGATGTCCTATTCTTAGACGAGTAGTTTGTGTATTCTCTCTAACACTGATGAACAGGACAGTAAAATTTCCAAATGTACATGATTTTTTCACAAAAATGCACGGGCAAAGCTTGTGACAGTCAATTGAGGTTAGGAGGTAGAGAATCTACAAACTGTAATTTACCTGGATAAATCGCATGTGAAAATCACCAACATTGCTCCACTCAAGCTTAAGGGCGAGGTTTTGTAAATTTGCCTCACCAATAATATTGTTCCCAGAAACATCCATCAATCCATTAGCAGAAATTGTCTGTTACAAGGATCAATCACAGAAAGTTTCTATTAGTGGTGATCACAGACACTTATGATTTCAAGAGGTACAGAATAATAAAACAATCTCAGAAAATCATGCAAACACTGCTTGTTACTTCTGTTAAAACCATTGTGTCAATACAGATTCCACCATATCTAGTTTTGAGTACAGAAAATTTTCAACTCTAGCCTATTTCAAGTGGGTAAGAAATACTAACCTATAATGGCAGGGTATCTAGTGTTAATCATTTTATACAGGGATTAAATACACCTGAACAACACTCAATTCCAGCAGCTACCTGTAATGATTTTTTCTTGCACTTCACAGTACTATTCCTCAAATCAACTTGTTCAAATTGGATTCTAAAGTCTAGGACCTCTTTAGAAAGACTGGAGATCTAACCATGTTAATTCTTGTTATGAGACTAGGAGTTCATAGTTACAAGACTCCACAAGACTTATCCAGACTTGGAAAGTCCTGAGGAAGGCAGAGCAAACGGAAGTGTAGGGACTTAAGACCCTGGTCCTTGGCTTGTCTGGTCAGACTCACTAAACCCTATGAGTCTTTTTCTGGAAAACTCGGCCATGACAGTTAGGTGGAAACTAGAAAAATAGAAAAAATAAAAATAAAATTCTTAAAACTAAAACAAGTCACGACAATCAGATAAAAAAGCAAGAAGAAAAAAAAGGGAAATGAAGCTAAAAATACCATCCATTGATACAAAAACCAGCAAACATAATTAGGGCCTAATTATTTCTCTACTGCTTTGTAACTCACATGTTTTGAAGAGTTTGGAGGACTCATAGGGCTTTGCTAAAACTTAAAAGTGATACACTTGTGAAAAATGCCGTGCACCATGAATGATGGTGGGGTCTCAAAGGCATTAATGTGGCCCCTCGACTCCGCTATGGGGCACTAAACTAGATCCCCTTGAGCAGCACTAGGCCTCGGTCATGTTGGGGGCTGCCACCACAAACACATGCTCTAGTTTTGAAAAGTGCAAAATGAAAAACATGTTTGGGCCATGTTGGATTGAAAAAGATAGGGCTTTTAATTTATTCTTTCAACTTTTCCCTAATTAAATCCTAAGTAATTGAAATACATAGTTGCCAAGAAACTAGTATTGTACTTGTACAAGAGATGGGTACCAGTACTAATACATCATTTCTTGAAAACAGTAGGAGAAGGTACTTGGAGATGCCAATATATACGAGACTCGTCAATACTCATGAGTACTTGGCGAGTCGTGAGGCGAGGGACGGCTGGCGAATTTCCTAGGCTCAGACTCGGACTCTCCCAAGTTTTTGCTAGACTCTCCCAAATTTGGCGAGTCTTGGTGAAGTCTGGGCCTAAGACTCGACCATTTTTTTAAGTCTCAAAATTTCAATGTTTTTTGGTTTACAACATGCCCCTAGAATATACATGAAATATAACATTTAACTCCCCATCTTTGTCTTCATGTATATATTGGCAGGATGTTTGAGAGTGGTTTAAGATCTCTAGAAGTTATAATACAAGTTCTAGGTTTTAGAAGATCTTATAAATTTTCAAACTTGGTCAAATTTCAATAATCAATAGGCTCCTAGCATTTTGTCGCTCTCTCTATCTCACTCTCTTTATCTCCCCTAAACTCTAGAACTATCTCTCTCCCTATCACTCTTCCTCTATCCCCTCTCTCTACCTCTCTCTATCTCACTCTCTCATCTCTCCCCCAAGATCTAGACCTATCCTTCTTCCTCTCTCTCTCTCTCACACCCTCAAACTCCCACAAGGGGTGCTACCCTCAACCTCATTTTGGTATTGCCTCCAAACCCAATCAAACTATAAGATGTTATTGTGTCTTTAAGGTTTATTTAATAAAGTGTGCATGAAACACGTTTTAAATCCTTAAGAATCTTTGAATTTCTTGGGTTTTTCACTTTGCTGAGTTTTTGCCGATCTTTTTTGCCAAGTCCCAATCTAAGTCCAAGCTTGAATCATGCTTGTTAAGTCCAAGGCAAGTCCAAGTCTCGTATATAACTATATGTGCACGCGTGTGCGGTTTTCAGTGAGAGGAAAACTATAAGACTAATTGTTTGATATTTTAATTTCTCTGACAATCAATATCATGATGTGTGTGTGTGTGTGTAAGAATTTCAGTAAGAAGAAAACTACAAGGCTAATTGTTTGATATTTCAATTTCTTTGACAATCAATATTATGACATTAAATTTTCAAGTTTAAACATAGCAATACAGAAAGAATAATATAATATATTAAATATAGTGTCAGCATTCCAGACTCTTGACTCCAGAGTTCACGCTACATATCAAAATGCTGATACACATACAAAAATTAGAAACCTAAAATATCATATTATATCATTCAATGGATGAAGTTCCACTCTTGCATCAATTATGTCGTCAATTTGCAAGATGATGTTCTCTCAATATTCATCACTCCCAAGCTCAGGTTCCTCTATAGGCAACAGAATTGGAAGCAAATCATTAAGGCCATCGACATCAATGTCATGCCCCCGACCCTAAGCACCTAATAACAATTAAATATAAATGCAAGCCCAGCGATCGGCAAACTATTTGAATCGATTACACTCCTGATGCCATCAGTGAAATGTCAAAAATCAAGAAAATTGTCTTAGTTATAAGACTTCACAATTTTCTAGGGAGCAATATATTAAGCCAATGGAGAAGGCAGCGATCATGTAGGATAATAATGAACATACTAATGATCACTTAATAACAGTGATTACCATAAGAGCAGCAAGTAAACAAACAGAAGCGATTAGTATAAGCAACAATATATTAGACAGTGATTCTATTTTAGGAGCAATTTTAATATAAATGAAACAACACTCTTATTATGCTAACAGCGATCAATTTCTAACAGTGATTAAGACACTTCAAGCAGCGATTGGTTAAAAGAGGCATTATTAAGAAAGGTTGTGACCATCCCTTAAGGACAGCAGCTTCTAAAAGTACAACTCTTCAAGAGACGGGAAGATATAAAGGCAGAAGATTAGGATGGAGGAAGGTGTGAAGGAAGGGAATTCAATTAGCAATCAATGCTCATAAAGAGCAGATCAATTCATAAGATATCAGCAATGAGACACAGAGATCAATCAGATCAGAAATTTCAAATTTCTATTTATTGAAGGCAATAGCGTTGTTGTTCAATTGTGGTATGCATGAGATATATTCTTAGTGTATGCATGATGAAGATATTGTCTAACATATAATTTCATATGTTATTGATATAGTTAATGATGTGAAGTGCTAATCAATACACTCTCTTAATTTATGTAGTCTCCTAAAGGAAACAATCATATGTGGGTGAGGAAGGAAATGCATTTGGGAGAACTGATAGAGGTTTCTCCTCTAAGTACACCACCCCAAGTTGGATGGAATTTTGTTGGTTGATTGTTCCTGCCACTTGTGGGCCAAGGGGTCAAGTTGTCTTGGTTGGATGCTCTGCACCCTTGGGCTTAGTTGTGGATGGCCTCGAACACCCTTGGGGTTATCCTCTAAAATCTCCCTGATGGTTGGTTGTGGAAAGTGAAAAAAACAATCATATAAGGAATGGAAGGACATATGTAGAGAGAGGTGGTAGACATAGGTTCCCTCAATTTAAGTAGTCCACCCCAAGGGATGGAATAATCATGGTATGTTCCTGCCACTTGTGGGCGAAGAAGCGAGTTGTCTTTGTCAGGCACCGCGCACTCTTAGGCTTAAATTGGGCCAAACAGTGTTCCTCTATGACCCAAGTTCCCTTGAATTAAGTAGTTCACCCATAAAAGATGGAATCATCATAGGATTTTCCTACCACTTGTAGGCCAAGGGGCGAGTTGTCCTGGTCACACATTGCACGCTCCTAGGCTTAACTGGGCTGAACAATAACCCTTTGTGGATTTCCTCTCTAAACCCTAAATATGATTAATTATCAGAAATGGAACCATGGATAGATGTTGCATAATTTATCTAAATAGAGTAAGATAATTATTGTTCTATATACACTTATAATTGTTGATTAGGATCCCTAACCCTGGATAGAAATAATTAATCTCATTAATTATATTTTAAACGTTGACTAATATTATTGTAGGTGCTAAACCAAAGTTTATGTTGGAAAGGAAATTGTTAAATGGTAATTTGTATCTCAATGAACTATATTACTTATTTTAATCAAATTTGTGATTTTAGGGCAAGATCTGGGATCGTCCCAAAAAGGGACATTAAATCAACCACTTCATCCTCCAAAGGTGCAGCTGCTCCATTAGGTAAAAGATGGTCCCATTTTGATGAAAGACCATCCTTGTACCGAGGGTGTACACAAAAGAGAAGGTACAATAAACTACAAATGTAGACAAGGTTCTCTACTTTCTTTGACCCTAGTAGGCTCTTCTTTGATGAATGGATGAAACTATAAGTACTCAAATTCCTCTTGAGAGATTCTAATGTCCCTTTCTTGATCTACTCCAACATCTTAGGAAACCCCCAACTTTCTTGGAGAGTGCCAACTTTATTCAAAAGGCATTTTGGTAATAGTAGAGTATTCTTGGGGCCAAAATGAGTAGGATGGTACTTTTTGTGTGACGGTTTGACATTCTAGGAGAACTCCACCCTTCTTGAAGAAGTTTGTCATTTTGAGAGAGTGCAAATTTCCATATAGATGGATATCTTATGCAGCTAAGGTATGGGTGGCATAGTCAGAATTCATATTTTTGGCTATTTTAATATTTTTTGTAGCTTTGGTGGTTGTGTGAAAAATAATTATTAAATGGTTAAATGTTAAAGTTGTTGAAAAAGTAAAAATAAATGAGAACTAATATTTAATTATTTAAAAAAATGTTTTAAGGGTGCAGATAAAGTGTTACTAGGCTCAAGGCGATTAAAAGTGGTCATAAGGACACTTTATATTATTTTATTTAAAGGAGAATGTTTCTTTGAAAAAAAATAAAAAGGTATATTCTATGGCATTTCTAAGATGGGGATGGTGGGACAATAGGGGACGCGTTTTGTGAATGGCAGTCCAAGAGGCATCTTTTGGGGATGGTGATAGAGAGAGAGAGAGAGAGAGAGAGTCAAATTTCTACAAGATAATAAACAACAGTATAACAGCAGCAATATAACATATGACAATGCTAAAAAGTAAAATGTTGGATGGCGTCAGTAGAACCCTGCATGCCAACGACATTCCAAAAATAATTTGCAACTAACAATAATAAATGACTAGCATCATATCAAAACTTTGAAGTTTGATGCTTTTTTGAACATTGAAATAAAAAATCCAAATTATTGTTGTTAATATTAACTGAAAGTTGCATGGATACGGATACAGATACAAATATGGATACAGTATTGGGTACGGATAAGGCCATTTTTTAAGACCCCCAACATGGATACAGCTGGATACAACATTAATAAAAAACACATGCACATATATTTAACACAGCTTTCTAAGTTATTAGAGGAGATTTTCATTACTTCAAAAGCAATATAGACACATAAATGCTACATAAATATTTATAAGTTAATTTAACACTTTACAATATGCAAAAATAGTAGAGTTGCAGTAAAAGATAACCCAAAAAATGGGTTGCTGAAATAGAAAAACATTTTATTTGTCTTTCTCATTTGGTGCAGGTTTTGTTTATACCAATTTATTTTTTACATTGCATTAATGAAGTTTTTTTAAATTAAATTTGGGAAGGTTTATGTCAAATCTTAAAAAAAATCAAATCACATAGTATTCGGCAAGGTTGGAAAATCAAGTTATTTTAGGCAGACATGGGTACAATATTCAACGTGTTTCCGAGCAGTATTGGATACGTTTCCAAATTGGATACATGGATACGCACGCCCAAGGAGGGACAGAGGAGTTTCCGGGAACTCTGTATTAACTGTTATATAACTTATATCATTAACTATGAATATGAATCATGATATATTTATTGCTGTTATAAAACACTTGTCGTCACTTCTATCATGACAATTTAAATAAGTTATAGTTTTGTAATTATATATTTATTACTGTTTTTATAATGCTGTCATGTCATACTGCTATTATAATGCTATCATACTGCTATTATAATGCTATTATGATATATTTAACATTTTTTAAAATGTTCTAGATGATTTTTTAAAACATATTTAAAATTGCTTTTCAATAGGGGATGCCTGGTTGTCCTTGTTGAATTTACAATGCTCAATTAAATACGAGCAATCTCATTGCCCTCCCAACCATAGACAAACAACAATCGTCTCCCCCAAGCACTTAGATATATTGATCTGCATATTTTATTCAATTATTATTATCGTTCCCATTGAATGAGATCTCATATCTCATACATATGTGAGAGGTGACTTTTCACCAAGGGTTACCACTCTTCACATGTGGCCCCATTTATTATATTATTAATATAACATAATAATTATTATATTATCATATGATATAATAATTATATAATATAAATATGATTATATTATCACATAATAATATATCATATCATAATAATTATATAATTATATTATATTATCACCCAATTTATATTATCTCAATAATAATATAAATATAATCACAACCTTTGTGATATCTATGTCGGCCTGTGGATTTTGACCATAGTTATGTAATAAAATCAACACTCCCTCTTAGTTAGAGAGGAATCCAAGTTACATCACCTTATTGTGATGATTGACCACAATGGCTACATCCATGTGGAAAGATACCACCTCTTGTGATATCAACCATTATGACTTATTCATAGATATCACTTCACGTGATATCCACCATTATGGCTATCCATAGATATCACCTCATGTGATATCCACCATTATGGCTTATAGATATCTCCACACATAATATCCACCAATATAGCTTATCCATAGATATCACCTCACGTGATGTCCACCATTATGGCTATCCATAGATATTACTTCACGAGATATCAACCATCATTGTGAGATCATCACCTCACAATGATGGTAAGATGCACAAGTGTTCATCATTGTGAGATTGTCACCTCACAATGATATTCACCATGGCTCATCAAGAGGATGAACACACAAGTACAAGAAAGTCACCACGGATTCTCTCACGTGGTGTTGCCATGGCGTCAAACACATGACATCCACCATGAACTATATCAAGGGCTGGTGATAAGGGCTTACACCAAGTCTCTTTCAAAGAGAAATGCATTAATAAGGGATTGCACCTCAAACTTCTCCCTCAAAGAGAAGAATTCATTAAAGTACATCTCAAGAAATCATTGATGTTGAGACTCCCTCTCAGCAAGGGCTTCATTCTCCACAACTCCAAGCTTTGTCTCAAAAATTCACAAACTTCACTTTGGCAAGAGGCTTGGTGAGAATATCGGTCATCTGTTCTTTAATGCTAATGTACCTCAAGTGAATAGCATTCCTTTACACCATGTCTCTAATATAGTTAGATTTGATCTCCACGTGCTTTGACCTACAAAGTCGGAGTCTGCATCACCCTTGGCTAATCCCAAGCTCACCAAGTATCCATCTGTCCAAGAATATCACGACCTAGGATTCAGCATAAAGGCCTTCCAGCCTACTCACATGGGACTCCATCACATGAATCATAGTCCTCTGACTGATCACTAGAGAAACCATCTCGACATGGTCCACTCCCTCTGAATTAATATGACCAAGATCCTCGGATGTCAACTGAAGTAGATCCTCTATCTGCTCCCTCTGTCACAAAAGCATACCCTGCTCACATGGTCCCAATCATGGAAGATATCTTTCTCCAGGAGACTCTCATCATCTAGCATGATCCACATACAACTAAAAGTGCTAGATCAAAAACCACCTTGGACCTACTGTCATAAGATCGAGCACTAGACTAGACAGGAATATGACCATCTTGGGATTAGAACAAAATCTCTCGCAGTCCGCTCCCTCTTATTGGGAGAGCCCTCTTGTCTCAACTTTTCTTTGTAATCCTAGATGCTACCATCACCTGCACAAATGCCTCGGCAGCATTCCTAATGCATCATTCTTCTTTTCCTGCAATGCAGACCATCCCCGAGAACCAAGGAAAAGAGATAACAAGGCAAATGACTCTCATAGTACATACAAGGATACAAATAAGAGACTATTTATGACAAGCAAATAAAAGTAATACTCTAAGAGATAATTAAAAATTGCTTATCTCATTATTTTGGAGCAAACGCTCATCAACATCCTTCCTGATGTAATCTGCTTCTTTCTTCCTTCTGAGTTAATATTAGTCTTCTTCCAAGCTCCAGTTTGGTCCTTTCATCCAATGAAGGTCCCGATGATGATGCAAACAAATGAAGTCTGAAAGTATTGATTCAGGAGTATCGGACAACTTCCACCAACACAGAGATATAATCTTTCAAGCACAGCCACAACGGACTTCTAGGACTAGACCCTCTACCCCTCCCGTAGTTTTAACTAGAGCTACTGGGATGGGGAAGAGGAAGATGTAGACTATTCTGATGTTGTACTTGTATTTACTTGTAGTTTTACAAAGACAATTTCCTATTTTAATTTTGCTTCAGACTATCAGGCTACTAGCCATCAACATTCCACATGGGGATGCCATTTTGTACCCCATTTGCATTTAAATATATCTAGACTCAGCTTGTTTCTTTTGCTTACTCATTTACTGACTCATTATATGCATCTCCTCATTGAATTTTGCAAAAAATAATGCATTTCTAATTAAATTTAAGCATTTTTTTAGTTGCCTGTTTTTTTGCCGATAAGTTGTCGAGTAATCGCCGATTTTTTGCTGATGTTTTTTGGCCCTTGGCAATAAGTTGTCGAGTAATCATCGATTTTTTGCCAATTTTTTTTGGCCCTTGGCTATAAGTTGCCAAGCACAAGTTTTTCAACTATGGGTAATACCATGATACCATCAAATGGTTATCATTTGCATGCATTTAATAATGTAGGATTGGTTGGTTTACTGCTAACCATTGTAGGATTATCATTCAAACCATTTCAGCATTGAACAAGCTGACATTGTCGACCATTTTAGTCTAAGTCAAGCTTAAACATTCTGCTAGTGGCTTTCATTGCATTCACACAATCTGTTGAAGAGCTGTTGATTAGGCCGACTCAGTTGCTTACGTATTCTAGTCAACTTGCCATCATTCATCTTCTTGCATACATCATTGATCATAGACTGTGTGGTTGAAGCACTATATGCTCACGTTGCCCATTCCAAGATATGAGTGATTAGAGAGAGTGGAGAAATTGCATATGCATTACTATATTTCATAAAAGAATAAAAAAAGTAGGGTGGGTTGTTTCAAATTTCAATGGTATCAAAGCTAGTGATCTTGCTAGCCCATTGTTCAAAGCTAAAACTTAGTTGCAAAGTCTACCACTTTTTCCAGTTCTGATAGAAAATTCAGAAAAAATTTAAGCCTGGGTTTCTTTAGTCTATGAAATCATGATGTTAGCCAATTCAGGAATGAGACTTTATAGAGTAGGGAAGAAACTTGAGCAGCTCCTCCAATGAAAAGATGTTTGACTTAAAAAAAATTAGACGAAGTGGAAGTTTGTTTGTCCCTGATAAAACAATCAGATGCTGAGATTTTGTGATGGGCTGTGAATCCATCAACAGTTGCTTTGGTTGAGCCTCAACTTATGAGACACTCTGATAAAGATGGGAAACTTGTACTTATCATTTGCTTTAGTGAAATCACAAGATTTACTGATTCATAAATTCTATATGGCAACAATACCATTGGAGAAATATTTCAATTGATTGTGGAAAGTTTTTAAGGTTTACCGTCTGGATGATATCAGAAGTCCTTTTGCTAGGAGGGTAACAATTTTAGAATTTTTTGCTAAAATCAATTATTTGTTTTGATGTTAGATTCAAAATATGATGATCTAATTCTTAAAATGTTTCAACATTTCTTTACTACTGTTCGTATGAATCATGAGGAAAATGTTGTAAGCTCAATGTGAAAAATTGTTCTTAGTTTTGAATCCTGATCAAAAGTGATGATATTCCTCAACTACTGTTATAAATTTTGTTGGCTAATGTGAGAAAGGATGAGAAAAAATTCCCACTGATCGCACATGCTCTAGCTAAAGATGTTGTCAAACAATGGTTGAATAAGTTGAAGCAATACTTAATAGTTGAAGAATTTACTCTATGTAATAAGCAGATTAAGAGTTTTATTGCAAGAAAGGAGAGAAAAGATAGAAAAACTGAACTTATAAGACAAAAATGCTTCTTTTTCAAAGAAACGTGGGATCTAAGTCACAAATATTGGAGCAGAGAAAAGCTAAAACTAAAATCCAATCAAGATCTAGTAAAGAGGGTGAAGAATATTCCAAAGCCACAAGTTGAAAAAGAAGAATTTTGACTTCAATTAAATGTCGATTCCGGCAGAATGGGGATGAGAACAAGAAACTGTCATTGTGGAGCATGAGGAAAAGACAAGATAGCATCAAAAACTTCTAAAGTTGTCAAAGAACCTGAATTTGAGAAAGAACACTCCTGTGAACAAGAAAATATCTTAAGAACAGACTAGCTGGAAACACCTTTGTCCTTCCCTGGGCTCGTGTATCCCCGTATCTGATACAGATACGTATCCAATACAGCTCGGATACACATGAGATACTGTACCTACATGTGCCCAAAAAACCTTGATTTTCCAATTGTGTCAGATACTGTGTATTTTTTTATTTTTTTTATATGATGTAAATCTTCCTAAATTTAATTTTCAAACCTTCACTCATGCAATTTTTTACTTTATTTTTTTGGTATAAACAAAACCTACACCAAATGAGAAAGACAAATGAAATGTTTTCAGTGACCCATTTTTTTGGGATATCTTCCAATGCAACTCAACTATTTTTGCATATTGTAAATTGTTAAATCTACTTTAACTATTTATGTAGCAATTATGTGTCTATATTGCTTTTGAAGTAATGAAAATCTCCTCTAATAACTTCAATAAATTTGTTAAATATATGTGTATGCTTTTGAAGTAATGAAAATCTCCTCTAATAACTTCAAAAAATTTGTTAAATATATGTGTATGTGTTTTTTATGGATGTCATATCCAGCTGTATCAAAATTGGGGGTCTTAAAAAATGGCTGTATCTGTATTTGATACTGTATCCATATTTGTATCTGTATCCGTGTCCATGCAACTTTGCTTAAGAATCACGTGTGGTTGAACTCCAAAATGGCTTCGTTGGAAAATATGCACATGAGACAAATGATTTAGGAGTTTCGAATAATGGGATTAAGCTTGCTAAAGATTTCATACTAGCAGTTAATAATGAATGCTTTGATCAACTTTGTGAAGTTCATTCTGAAAATGGAAGGGAGCTACAAGAGACCTTCCACGTGGCTTTCAGAATGACTCTATAGGAAGTTATGTCTGGGAACAGAATGCTGATTTTTCCACTGATCCTAATAGTAGTTTAGTAACATTATATGACTATATTTTATGAGGGTGATTGGAAGAAATAGTTGATGGTAATAAGAGAAAATGAAGTGCAAATCTTAACAAAGTTGGATAGCACAAAAAAGTTCATTTAAGGATTCATGCAAAATTTGAAAAGAGAAAAGATGAACAATCAGATGGAATAAATAATGTCACGATTAAGAAAATTATTACTATTGCAGATATACAAATTGTTAAGACAGCAATGGAAGCAATGAAATCATAATGTCTGCAAATAATTAAGGACAAAGATGTGGCCACTAAATTTGCAGATGAGGCCTTAACTGCCTCTGAGGAACTTAAGGTAAAGGTTGAGTAGCTCACCTTTGAACTTAAATCAACAAGGAACTCACTATAAAGTGCCCAAATGGCACTAATCTAGGTAGAAGATCAGCTTGCAGCTACAAACTAATTTAGGAAGCAATAGTACAACTACAAACAATGGCAAAGGAAATTAGGCAGGTAATTGATGAGAGTTTTCAGTTAAGCTTGTCTTGATCAAATGGAAGAATGATTAGGATCGATTTCTATATAAATCATTAGCAGCAAACTTGATATTCATTGCATTGCATAATGGGAAGGAATTTTTACGTCGCATATCTTTACATAGCTTCTCATATTGGATCGGTTTCATAATAAAGCATATAATGCATTGAATTCATGAATCATAGAGTTGCATGTAGAGTACATTTCCTATTAGCTGACCTGGTCTGCATAAGAATGATAACCAAGTAGATGTAAACGCATGTCATATATGAATCATAACATATGTATTTTCTGAAGTGGATTCTGTATACTCTATAAATTGGTATGGAACTGTATATCATTTTAATCTGCTATACTGTCATTTAATCTACATTTATAAATGATTTCGAAACTCTGTAATGAGAACGTATATTATCATTCAAGTGGTCCTTCAGATGTGAATTCTGACTTTGGAATATGAATCTGCAAATCATTTATATCATCCATAAATCTGTATCTCAGGTAAGTTTGCAATTAGATATGAAACAGTATACAGTCAACCAATTCTTAGTTGAACTAAGTGCTTATAACACTTTGAGCTATCATCATCCAGCACTTCCTAAACTTACTCGAGGCTGTCTCATCTGTGTAATAGAACTCAACTATTATCACATCTGTATTGGTAAACTCAACAGTTAACAATACTGAAATTCTCATAAGTGTCAAATGAATCCTTGATTGGATAAACCTAAGTCATCATATGAATATGACAGAATGTCATCAACCAGGATGTTGTATCATATGCTTGAATGTAATGGATCATACCTAATCAATTAAGTCTTAAAACAAGAAATCAAATGTAACAGTGTTTGGGAAAGGTTTCACATCTGTATTGGTAAATTCAACAGTTAACAGTACTGAAAATCTCACAAGTGTCAAATGATTCCTTGATTGGATAAACCTAAATCATCATATGAATATGATAGAATGTCATCAACCAGGATGTTGTATCATATACTTGAATGTAATGGATCATACCTAATCAATTAAGTCTTAAAACAAGATATGAAATGTAACAGAATTTGAGAAGGGTTTCATTCCTTATCCTCCGAAGGAAAGTGGAAAGGATAAAATAATGTCCATCTTACTTTAATGATTTATAACAGCTAAATAACCGTTGGGAAGGGACTCTCCTTAGTATGGTCATGAACCATTAAGAACCATATATGTTCTGCATATGCCAGTGAGTCACCACTCTTAAGGTCGTTGGACCATTATTGCCTAGATGGACTGTAAGTCCAACAAAGGTCAAAGAGACCGAAAGAGTCTAAAGGACTCAATTATACGAGTAAGGTGGTGATATTGACAGCACAAAGTACAGAGTTTGCATTTATAAACCTTCACCAAGGTGGCGCTATGCAATAGCATGTGATCGTGAGTCACATGAATCGGAAGTACATGTCTAGTCATGGGAGGTCATTCTCATAGCCAAGGAGTATATAGGGCGTGACCGACTAAGATTGTTGTAGATTCTAAACACCAAAGACTCGGATGGCAATGATAAGACCAGATCCCATTTTTGCACCTCTCATGTAGGGTCAGGCTGCTTCTGAAAGGAAGTTGTGTAGGAGAGGAAGTTGTGGGGGAGACCAAATGGTCAATGGATGGGAGATAAAGCCTTTGATGATGCTCTCCCTCTCTCAAAAAGACATAAAGACACCAAATTTCCAGAAAGGATCAAAGCACAGTTACTCTCTTCTCTTACAGGTTCCTATTACCTCTTGCTTGTTATCAGTTGATTCAGATATTCAGTTAATTTTCGTTTTAGATGAATCAATTATAGACTATTAGTTATCCTCTTGTTATGCGAATGCAATTTCTGTTTAAATATCATATTTCCTTTATATTTGAAGGTGGTTAAATAAGTTATTGGAAGGTTTCATATTCATGTGAAAAGGAAATAGTTTCTTTCTATTAAAATTTAGTTAAATGAAAAAAAATTATTTTCTATGAAATTGTCGGTAATTGCTTAGAATTTACTTTGTTATAGTTTAGCATGTTACACACAAGATACCAGGGATCTAGCTGAATGAGCTATTTGGGCATTCCACTATACTAGCAGGCAACATGCTCTTTTGTTCTTTTCACGGATAAAAAATTGTGGGCAAGAATGACATTTTATTGGGAAGATGTTCGAAACTGTGACTTTCAGCAGTGGTGTACTCCATATGGTTTATGTGAAGCTCAAGTGATGAGCATAACAGAAGCCTGAGTGGTAAGTATAGACTATCTATAATATGAGATAGTTCGAGGTGTTCTGTGACTATGATGTTCTAGAAATTTGTGGGCTGCTTTCAACTTCTTTTGTATTGCCCGTCTCTTGGTTGATTGCAGACAGCTGCAAATTTTAATAACATATAATTTGATTGTTCACCAGTATTTATATGCAAAACAAGTTACAAATTAGCTTAACCAATGTTTAGAATCTTTAGGCAGCATTTGGACCTCCTTGTTAAAGATAAGTTTGAGTGGTCTGGCAAAGATGCTGTAATGTCCCCTTATGGGATTGCCCTAGATCTTGCACTAAAATCACAAGTTCAATTAAAACAAGAAATGTAAAATAGTTAGAGCTATAACTTTACCAATTTAAATGCTTTAAGCAAGATAAATCCTAGTGTAGGTCGTGCAATCATGTTAGACATATTGGAAATATAATTCATAAGACCAATTATTTCTACAAGGGTTAAGGATCAAATAACATATAAGTGCATATATATTAATAATCATCTTAATTCATTTAGATTAATCCTGTAATATCTATAGTTCATTTTTAGGATTCAACCATAATAGTGGTTGAATGAGGGAAGCACGATGGGGTGCCCAAAGCATTCCTCACACTAAGCCCAAGGGTCGATACAACACTCCCCCTTGGCCCACATGTGACAGGAAGCCATCCATTTAACATGGGGGGGGGGCTACCTAGTGGGGAAGCTAGCCTCTGCTCTCCCGATTCGTGTCACCTAATTCACCCGCCTATGATTGTGACTTCTCTTAATTGAATTCCAACAATCAACCATTGTAGAGGTAGGAGAGGAAACTGCAATAGGGCGCCCAAAATATTCCTCTTATCTAAGCCCAAGGGTGGATATAACACTCCCTCTTGGCCCACATGTGGCAAGACACCATCCATCCATCATGGGGTGGCCTATAAAGAAGGGAAATTTGTATCTTCTCTCCCTCCTTATATTTCTTAACTTAACATGATTGTCTATAGGAGAAGTATATTTAATAAACAAATAAGAATCTAAATTGGTCAGCATTTCACCATCATTAACTATACCAAATTCATAAATTATTATAAGTTAGACAACATCTTATTTATACATACCACAATACTTGCTATAACACAAGATGGTTGTATTATGAAATGCATATCTTTTGAACTCATTACTAATATTGTTCAACCCTCCTCGATCAATGTTTGAATGATTAATAATAAATATAGATTGATTGCTGGTCTATTTTCTTCATTCCCAATTGATGTTTGATGGATAATTGAATGATTTCCTTTGATTTGATGATTTGATACATTAGTGAATGAGGATTGAATGAATATGGATTTCATAGAGTGATGAGTGATGAGTGATGATTGAGTGCTGATTTGATGTATTGGTGAGTGATGATAAATAAGTGACCCTTGAATGTTTGGAATGATTTCTCCTTCATACTTTACGGGTAAAGGAGTCACCACCTTTCATAAGAATTTAGTCACCACTTTTCATTGTTGCCTTTCCATATAATATATTATTCCCCAAATTGATCTCCCTTTGATGTCCTCAAATGAAACCATCTCCCCTTTATATCTTCCAATGTGAGGGAGAGTCACACCTCTTCATCATGTCTGCCTTTGCAATCGTCACAACCTTTCACAATTACCACCTTCCAAAAGAGTCACAACCCTTCTTCATTTCTACCTTTTGAGAGAATCAAAACCTTTCATAATTACCACCTTTTGAGAGTCACAACCCTTCATCATTTCTGCTCTTTGTGAGAATCACAACCTTTTATAATTGCCACCTTTTGAGAGTCACAACCCTTCATCATTTCTACCCTTGTGAGTGTCACAACCTTTCAGAATTACAGACTTTTGAGAGACTCACAACCCTTCATCATTGCTACCATTTGTGAGAGTCACAACCTTTCATAATTCCCACCCTTTGGAAGAGTCACAACCCTTCATCAATCCTTTGAGAGAGCCAAAAAATTTCATAATTACAACCCTTTGAAAAAGTCACAACCCTTCATCATTGCTGCCCTTATTTTCTTCTCATTCCTTTCTTCTTCCATTTTTCCTTTTTTAACTCCCATGCTCCCTTCTTTATCCCTTCCTTCGTATCTTACTTTCAAAAGAACTCTTCTCCCTTTTATACCTCATGTTTCATGGAGTCACAACTCTTCATTGCATGTCTCTTGACCATTCATTAAACTTAATTAACTTGTGATTATATTATATTATACTTTGTTGTTTTTTATATATTTTAATTTTATTATTATTATTAAATCCTATTTCAGAAAGAGGTCATTACAGATGTTGACTCTTTGCCAATTGGAAATCAAGGTCAAGTGCTTTCCTTCATTTCTTACAGAGATATTTTCTGTGTAATTCTACCATTCAACTGATGTAACCTTTTGTTCATTATAACCTAATTAAAGTGTAGTGCCCCTTTTTGGGATATTCCTAATCCTTGCCTTAAGTCAATAGTATTTGCTCAAACATGATAACAGTTTTATCAAAGATTAAGAATTTATTAAGATATTCAGATCAACGAATCATAGCACGATACTCAAAATTAACCAAATTGTGAATTCTCCAGAAATTCTTACAAATCTACAACTAGAGATTTTCATCCCTAACTCAACAGTGACAATACCAAGGGTTTTTGTCCTTAGCTTGCCAGAGAGCATGAAAGGGTTTTCATTCTTCCAACTCTTAGCCCACCTTGGAGGGTTTTTGTCCTCCTCAATCAAGATTTGGGTTTTCGTCCAAACTCTGTAAGAGTTTTACTTTTCATCCTTCAGATTCTCGTGGAATTGGACGGGATCTAGTCTTTCCTATTTGCAAGATAATACCTTGAATTTAACACTGATAACTTGATGTATTTGCTAGACTATTTCTATTTGATACCCTAATGGATTATGCTTCAACGAAATTCTGCTTTATATATATTGCTGAATGAGTTGATACTTAAAAAAATGAATTTCTGATTTGATAATTGTTTTCCTGTACTTCGTTGATTGATTGTTCGCTCAAATCCTTCATTCCCGTTTGATGATTGAATGATTTTCTGATTCGATGCTCAAATGGTTGATGCTTGAATTATTGATGTTTGAATGATTGATATTTGAATGATAGATATTTAAATGATTTATGTTTGAATGATTGATGTTTAAATAATTGATATTTAAATGATTGATATTTGGGTGATTGATGTTCGAATGATTGAATTGAAGAGTAAATTGATCTTTTGCTGCTTGCTGGTTTGTTTGCTTGAATGAATTGATGATTTATTCAATGATTCTCTCAATTAAATGAGTTAACCCTTTATAATTATATCCATTTCTTGAAGGAGTCACCACCCTTCATTGTTTCCTTTTGAGAATAATGGTTTATTTTCAAATTGATTGATTGCTTTCTTCATTCCAAATTGAAGACTGATTCAATGATGATGATCCATGAATGTCCTTAAATGAAATAATCTCCCTTTTATATCTCATGTTTGAGGGAATCACAACTCTTCATTTCATGCCTTCTAGCCATACATTAAACTCAATTAAATTTTAATTATATCATATTTTATTATTTTTTATATTTTAATTTATTATTATTTATTATTGAATCACATTACAAAAAGGGGACATAACAAGATGTGTTTCTTTAAGGAAAAAGTACATTTTAGAGAAAAACAGATAAGCAAACATTCTAAAGAGGGTAAGATACAGGTCCACGAACGACACAGCTAACTTTCAGATTATTAGAATATGAATTTTACACTATCCTATATTTTCCACAGGTAAGACAGGCTTGAACTTAAGTTCCTAGCCAATTATATTCTTGTAAATATGTTTTTGTTCTATGCTAACACTGGAAGTATCAAGCAATTGAATTTGCTTGTATTGCAAATGGGTTTTAACTTTTTTCCCAAATCACATAAACAAAGATATTATTATGGATGAATTAGAAGCAGACTTGTTCAAGTTCAGAATTTTTTGATGTCTTGCAAGATCAAAAGCATCAGGTATTTTCCCAATTGTTTCAAAAAAAAATGCAATCTGAATAGGTATAAAGTATAAACTGCATGGTCTTTTCAACGTGTCACTTACCATTGATACGCACGCTACAGGAATGGTATCGTCACCATCCATAACATCTATTATCATATCT
>MU223393.1:35509-46177 GCA_018584345.1 Thuja plicata
AGCATTATGCTTCAAGAAATAGCTATTCCTAAACATCTAGGCCCGAATGAAGAGTTGAGAGGATCAAACAAGAGACATTGAAATGAAATCCGTACCTGTTCAAAGCAGCTCGAGCATCGAACACCAATACGCAGCAGAAAGAGGTCGCTGTTTAAAAAACGTGGATATGTTAACTACAAAAACGTGGATATCTGCGGACGTTGCCGAAGATTAAAATGGGGTTTAAATCCAAAAACGTGGAGTTGCCCGGACCCGACGGGAAGATTAAATTTGGTTTATTTGAGCACATAACCGTGGATTCGAAAGTCATTCCACCTCCTGAGGTGGAATTGCGAAATCCACGTTTTCGGCAAAATGGGGTCATGCAAATCCACATTCCCATTCTCAAAAAGGGCATCCAAACAGGGAATTGCACCCCATAACCGGGTTATGGGCGGCATAACCCGGTTATGGGGTGCAACCAAACGGGCCCTAAATGACCTGTGAATTGAAACCCGGAAATTTGTCTGGAAACAAAGAACTCCATGAAGTCACAGTTTCGAGAACGAAATTGTTAGGATCGCTGCCATTGGTCCACGTGGAAGATGTATGTAGTGCCCATATATATCTGATGGAGCACCCATCTGCAGCAGGTCGATATGTTTGCTGTTCAGATGCTGTGACGATTGGTGACATGCTTAACTTCTTTCGCAAACGATATCCAGAAATTCCTTTGGCTTTTGGATAACTAATCTAATGCTCAGTAAACAATATTTTCTTCAAGTCTGGGGAATTGATAAATAGGTAACGAATTTTCATTGTTGTGTGATAAAAGGAATGAAGAGGAAGCAAATGAGTGGAAGAAAGTAGTACCAATATCTTCGAAGAAGCTGATTGATCTGGGATATTCGTACAAGTATGATATGGAAGAAATAATTAATGACAGCTTCGAATGTGCAAAACGAATGAAATTCTTGTGAAGTCGTATATATTTATTCTCGTTTCTCCTTACAGTAGTGTTCATTGGAATAACATAGGCGTAGTCACTCGGCCAACTCTTCATAATAGAAATGTATTTCTATTTAGTCGCATCTTATAAAATGATGTAAACTGGTATATTAGTTTTAATAATAAATTTATTTGTTTGATATTTCAATTTTAACGATAATTTTATTTGTTAAATATCTGTTAAGGCATTTTCTTTTAACTAGAGGTTTTGTTTGATCAAATTCACTATTTTGTTTAATTCCATGTTCTATCTCGAAGTTCGATTTTTTTATTTTTTATTTGTCAATAGTCAACTCTATTTTAAAAATCAATTTAGAATACATGATGAGAAAGAGCTCCTCTCCTACAACTTGAACTTTCCTATGCTTAAGGGGTGGTCCTATTTAGATCCTTTAGATTGAAAACTATTAATTGGTTGGAAAATTCAAAAGACTTATAAAGTTAACAATTTTGATCAATTTATAAATTCATGATTTTATTATACTGTTTTATGAAAATTTCTTTAGGAGGTAAATTTAAAATCCTAAAAATTTAATTTAATCAACTAGAATTTAGTTTATATTATGAATCACAAGGTGGTCTTGGTCTACTATATTTTAAATTCACTTGTCATACTCTACCCACAAAATTATATTGGAGGATGTGTAATCATCTAAAATACATATGGGTTATGATTTTTAATTTTAAGTATTTGGGAGGAGTTTTTTTTTTTAAAAAATAAAAATAAATTATCAATAGCAATAATATTTTATTAATCATCGCCTAGGGGAGCCTATAGGTCAACCTACTACCATCAAAACAAGCATAAAGCCAAACATTCGAAATACAAATCATCCTAACAAAAAATATATCCACAGTTTCAAAATAAGCCATAAAGGCTTCGGATCCTAATGCCATCATGTCAGCCATCTTCTTGAGCTCGGCGCAGCATCATCCTAGCTCCATCCACCTTGTACCTCGGCCCTCAGACAAGCTCGCCCCTAGTGATTATCATTCCCGACCCGTCTTCTCAAAATAGAGAATCCTTCGTCCTCATCCCCATGATACCTCGCACAAAGAAACAAGCTAACACTTCATCCCTTAAGCTCTAGCAGCCAAAAAAACTCTATAATAATAACAGTATCAAGCAAAATTTCAAAAAACACAGTTCACAACCACCCCCATTTTAGTTAAGGGCTATAACAACACTTTCTGCCATTTTTGGTACTACTCTTTTGTGGGATTACAACCCTGAAAACCCTCGACTCCACCATGGTAGTCTACTCATGCTCTGTTATAGTTTTTTTCAACTTTGTCCATGCCCTGGCTATTTCTACCCGATAACCACCTTTATCTACTTTTCCCCACCATCTCACAAAGGGCACTAGCCCAAAAACCCGTGCTTCTTCTTCATCCTCAAAATATTCTGAAATATCAGAGCTAATTCCCGGGATCACCCATTCCAGAATGGAGTCCAAATCAAGCAACATTTCTTCTTCAAACAGACACATTACCATTCTCTTCAAACAAACACGTTACCAATATACTAGTTTGTGTAGAGTGAATCAAGAGATGGCTCTCATGCTTGTTGCCTGAACCAATACAAAACTGAATAGATTTCACAGTTTGTTGTAACTTTATTATTTAATGTTTGATTGAATTGCTCTGGAAAATTTTCTAGTCAAAACCAGACTTTTCTCTTAAATTGGAAGTCATTCGTGCATGTTTTGCTATTGAGATAAAAATATACACACATTTCTTAGACCATATACATTAGCCAGAGTCCTGTTGTATTGTAGAAAGGCTATATTATTACCTTCTTTGTGCTTTGTTGAAACCCTATGACGATCAAAAGGGAACATTTAAAAAAGATGGTATGGGGACTACTAAAATCAAATGCGAACAAGGACCAGGTCAACTTTCGATTTGACTCCAAAATAATTTGTCATGTCCAACTTCATCCAAAAATCAACCTGTCAATATTGTTGCAAATCTAGCAATCATAGCTGTTCTTAACCTAAAAATTCTTAGATCGTCAAACTCTATTGTGGGAATTCATTCCTGACATTAGAGATGATAAAAGACTATGATTTCCTTACCTCAACCCAATAATTGCATATTTGTATTCTTTTGCATCTGTAATTCCAATACCTTGCTCATTGGAGTAAACGAAACTTATATTCTTTATTAAATGAATTGACATCTTAACTATTTAATTTTAACCAAATGGATATACAATGGATAATTTCATAGCTTGTGAATAATTCAGATATTGATAAATTCTTTTCCATACTAAATAGACAAGACATTACACCTCTTTAAAACTTGCTTAAGTTTTTCTTTAATATATTTCTAATCAATTTAGATGTAATAATTAATAGTTAATAGATCTTCTATTTACATTTAAGTGGATAGACTTATTATGGGCGGAGAAACGAAAATTGGGAAACTGATTTCTGATGTCTCCCACCGTTGTTTTAATGTCTTACATTGGTGCCCTAAAATGCCTTCCCCGCTCAGGAATGAGGACGAAATAGGTTGTTGATTTCCCCATTTCCTAGGTTTAGACCAAGTTAACATGGTCATTTTACTGAGATGCATGGTAAAACATGCATTTTTTAAACCATCAGCTTAAGTGGCACATTAAAAGAAGGAATTTATGCATGATTTGTTTTTGGCTGGGGTTGTTTTTGGCGGGGATTTTGCAGTGGAGGAAGTTGGTCTGTCGCAGGATGTCAAAGGAATGACTCAGTTTCTAGTTATTATTACTGCCCTCTTTATGTTGAGTGTGGTGACAACTGGTAATGGCCATGACGGATCCTTTTTCCTATTATCCTTTAATCAAGGGTTCGAGGAATGTGTAAGGCTACCTGTTTGAAAATCTACCAGCCAGAGTACTGCAATGCAGGTTAATGCCATGAATGGAGGGCCCTGACTGGTAGTTCTAGCTTATTATAACAAGCTGATTAATGAATAGATCCATCGACGTTTGGAGAATGTGTGTTCTCGATTATAATTGAGCCCACAAGCTTAAAGATACAGGTTCTTGATAAAGGAAGACTTGGGGCTGGTACTTATCCTTTCAAGCTCAATTGGGGTTTTAAGGCAGATACTTGTGGTTCCTCTGCGAAACAAAATGGGTAATCTCACCTGCTAAAGGAATGCCCATTGCCTTTATGTTACTGGGATGCCCGGTTACAAGGTATGCAGATGTGACGAGGACTATGAGGGCAACGGTTACCAGGAAGGCGTCCAGTGCACTGGTTTGGTCTAAACTTTATAATTTTTAATTTGGGATTTTTCCTTCCTAGCTTTCATTTGATTAAGATCTGTTATTTATTTACAATGTTACTATGACACTTGAGGAAACATGAAATTAGTTTGTTTCCATCCAACTAAATATGCTTTTAATTCAAAAGTACTTTACCAAATTGAAGTTTTCCTCCACACAAATTCTTAGGAAAGTTGAAATGGTTTGTTGGAAATCCAACTAAAGATGCTTGTAATTCAAAACTAGATTAGCATATTGAAGATTTTCTCCACAACCAAATTGGCATCCTAAGAAACATTGATTATCTCAATTCTAAAGTAGCTCCTATTGGTTTAGAAAAATTAAGCTCATCCCTGGTCACTGAGGATCTTGTTAGAGTTGTATTTACTATATTAAAGAGTTTTTGCACAGCCAAACTTAGAATTGAGGTATCCTTATTATAAGAAACATGGATTAGAGTTTGGAACCTACTAAATGAACAACCCCTCTGTTTATTATTCTTGCTGCTTTGATGGATTTGAACCTCTAAAGAATTTCATTTATTGCATTTCACAAGTAAAAATAACTAATTCATCTCTGGAACTGAGATCTCCAAATATAGTAAGAGAAAATTGTACTTTCGAATGGGTAAACAATTAAACCCATTATGCTTATTGCATAACCTAAATTAAATTTAGATATTAATGAATAGAGGATCATCCTAGATTCTTATTGGGGTATCTGAATTGAATGTGGCTAAGGGGGATTTTCTTAAAGATGAATCGCCAGGTTCAGGTTTTTAATTTTGTTTCAAAGCTATTAAAATCAATGCGGTTGGGTTTGTTTATTCTCAGTTTTCATTTAAAATAACTTTAAGTCATCTCCTAAAATTGAGACCTTCCAAAATGATATAAGAAATTGTGCTTCCACATAAGTAAAATAATGAATCATATATGTTTGGTGCAGGTTAATTTCAACCGACGAGACTTCTGGTGTATAGCCAATTAATGGACGTTGGGTATCTAAAAATTGTGCTTATAGGCATTCTAAAAAAAATGAAATTTTCATGTAGCTATCCAAATTAATTTCTAAAGCTTAAATTTGTGTGCTCGAAAGGAAATGTCAAAATTGGTTCAAGAATTGGTTGGGTCAAAATATGATCTGTTACAACTTGTGTATGAGCAGGAAATAGTTTACTTACCATTTCGCAATATTCTTTGTACCTACCGACTGCAATGCTGGCTGAAAAAGTATGTTCGAGAGCCTTAAAAAATAATTTATATATTGTAATTAACTAATCTAAAATTATTTATTTAAAAATCTTCTAACTTTTTACATCAATATAAAATGTTCACTTTTTAGTTTTTTTAAAAATCTATATACATATATGTTAAAACTTTCTTTTGTGTACTTAAAAATGTTTATACACTAACATCTTTTAAAAAAAAACATTTTTATATTTGTAAACTTAGTTCTGTGTAATTAGAAATTTGAATACACTAATATTAACTATTATCAAGTTTTAATTGTATTTTTTTAATCAAAAAATTGAAGTCTTCTATTGTGTTTTAATGGACGTTTATATCATGTTCAATTTACTTATTTGTCAAGTGCAATGGTGCCTACAAATGTCTATTCGAGAGCATTTTGAAAGATTTGATGTTGGAAAAATTCACAACTGTTACAACACATTATTCCGTATCATTTTAAAAGAAAGTAATTATCAACAGTAATATGTATGGTTTATTTTATAGTGTTCTTTGCCATTGAATTCTTGGGTTTGTCTGTGAATTTTTATTTTTGTGAACTTTGTCGTATGTTCTACAAAGATTTTGTAAAACATATTTATTCCATTACAAACCATGAAGTGGTTCTCTATAGTAGAAAAGAAGCATGCACACAAGCTGACCCTCTATAGTAGAAAATAAGCAACTTGTTTTGTAAAACATATCTATTCTACTACAAATCGTGAAGTGGTTCTCTATAGTAGAAAAGAAGCATGCACACAAGTTGACTCTCTATAATAGAAAAGAAGCATGCACACAAGCTGACCCTGCAAAGGATTTACACAACGATTCCCTCCACTTCACTTGCTCTTACAATAAAAAGCTTTATATCATAATTCACATAATTAATTTTTTCAATTAAAGGAAAAATTATCAACATATGTATATTTGTGGTAATATTTTCACAGATAATGACTTTATGATAATATTTGCAACATTTGAATTGTCTTTTTTATCATTTTTTATGAGTAGTAATTAAACTTGCTATGTATGGCCCTATAAAATACTAGGGTGTAGTGAATTGTTAAATAGATTACTCGTGTTACATAGCGATAGATATGCAAATAGATATACACATACAGGTCTAGGATAGTGTACGATACGATAGAGATACAGAGGGAGAAGCAATGTCTACAAGATATAAAGGTTGAGAGAGAGAGAGAGAGCATGGCATATATATAGAGAGGTGAAAGGTAAAGATAAAGAGATGGTTGTGATAAGTTAGAGATAGAGAGGAAGAAAGAAATATCTATGTGTGTGTGTGTGTGTGTGAGAGAGAGAGAGAGAGAGAGAGAGAGAGAGAGAGCATGGCATATATATAGAGAGGTGAAAGGTAAAGATAAAGAGATGGGTATGATAAGATAGAGATAGGGAGGGAGAAAGAAATATCTACATGTGTGAGTAAGCAAGATATAAAGCTAAGGACAGAGAGGTAGATAGAGAGAGTGTGTGATTTAGAGAGAGAAATATGAATATAGAAATCGAGAGGAATAGAGATCTATAAATATACCAGAAAATTGATTATTTGTCATGTACTTTAATATCAGGGTAACCCTTGCACCTTCTTTAAAGGTGCAAATACTAGTTATATATATCAACAAAACAAAAAGGATTGTTGGAAACATAATAAGAGAGATTCGGTATTAAATATTACATATATATAAGAGCGCCCCAAAAGTACTAAAACTACTGAAATAAGTGGTAAATAAAATCGCCGTTGCCGGGGATCGAACCCGGGTCACCCGCGTGACAGGCGGGAATACTCACCACTATACTACAACGACACTCCAGAGGTTGAAATCAGTGAAATCAGCTAATGATTATCCTTTGTAAACAAATTTTCATAATAGACTGCACCAATGGTGTTCTACTGATCTTGAATCCTCTCTGGTGCATCACTCAGATTTTGTCTACTTCATGTATTTTGTTAGTCTTCCATAAAGCTGGCCAATAACCAGTCATCTCCATTTGCAGACGTCACCATTCTTTTCTCTTATCCGCTGGGAAAACTTCTTTGAGATTTTGGGTATATTTTCACGACGTCTATGGGAGATCAAATATGTGAAGGCCTATGAAGAAGCCATGACTATATCATTCAGCTCATGGTCACCACTACCTATCACAATCTCATGTACTTATTACTTTACCACAGAAAAATATAATGGAATTCACCTACAGTCAGTGGCAACAAATTATTAATTTTATATTTGTGTGTTAAACACATAGGGAAAAGGTTTAGTATTTGAGTGCATCATTTTTCAATTTAAACTTACGAAGTCAACATAACTGAAACTATCCTGTGAAGTCTGATCATGTCTCATTGATTGCAAGGTCATTACACAAATTAGTGACTAACTAACTTGGCCGTTAACTCGAGATTCACATATTTTGATACAAATTTCCACCATTTGTTTCAACATTTCATTAGTTTCAGTAATTTAAGCTCTCTCTAGAATGTTATTCATCTTGAAAACTAGCTAAAAAACTTTTGTTCAATCGTAGCTCATAAAAGTAACAACCATTTTCCACATGAAATTCAACACTTGAAATTGGAAGCTTCGCTGCACAAAGCAGAAAACTTTATATGACATGTATATCGAACTTGGTTTGTTTGACATGAATTTTTACCGTGCAAATCTAAGATCGATTGTTCCTCTCTGTGCAAATTCTAAGGTGGTCATCCTTCGCTGTTTCTCCCATAATATGATTAGTGACCTCTGTGCTGTTTATAATAAATATATGAAAAAGACACCACTTTTAGGACGCTCCATCAAAGGCCTCGCTTTCCTTAACTGGTACCTCTCCGCGTTTCTCTGAAAACCAACTATTTCCAACGGGCAGGGACTCCAGCTGCTACCACCTCTTGTTTGTACAGTGAAAGAAAACCAAAAAAAAACTCACCAGGTAATCGTGAAAAGGATTTAGTGACGAGAGAAAGGGGATAAAAGGTAATAGCCAGTTTTTCCACTCTTCTTTACACGGCTTTGGAGGCACGTCAGGCCAGAGTCCAAAGAAAATAATGAGGGAGGTGTGAGTGTAATAATGACAAAGTAGCGCAAAAGTTGAATCGCGGGACTGCCAATCTCATTTGTCTATGGAATCTAAAATTTGGGAGTCGCGATAGTTGTAAAGCCATGTACGACGCTTGCTTTCACCTGAGAACGACGGCTTCAATAAGTGGCTCTAAAATGATACACGTATACTGAAAGATTGCTTACACGGCAAGCACTGTAAATGATTAAACCGATTTACACTACTGGCCATGTAAGGAAGATTTAAAGCTTTGTATGTGATGGCAAATAGTTTATAGGGATTATGGACACTGTAATGAGAAAACATTAAGTGGAAAGAGATCAATTGGATAAGATGGAACAAATGGCAAACGCTAGTATATTGGGAAAGAAATATCAATAAAAGAATTACAAACGCAATTGTAATCAATCAAATAAGAGTCAATGTGAACAGTACTAGTGGGTAATTGGTAATGGGTAATGGGTCCCCCCGCCTTACAATATTGAAATGCTTAGTCAGAATAATGACGACATGCCTTCTGATGCTTCCTTTTCAGTAGTTTACATGTCACACGTGGTTGCATCTTTTACCACAGCACTTGATTTGCTGCTTTTAAAGATCTGCCTTGTTAGCTATTTAACACCACTGCCGGCCCAAGTCTATCCATCACGAAATTGCAAATAACGAGCCCACTTATACCAACGGAAAGGAGATGGATAAACAAGTCCGTAAGAAGGAAAGAGTGTGTGTGACAGGAGCCGCAGGATTCATCCGATCGTGCCTTGTCAAAAATCTGCTGCAAAGGGGTTATATTGTCCACGCTACCTTGAGAGATCCTCGTAACTCCTAACTCCCCCTTTTCCTTCATCTCTCGCTTTTTCTTCTTTCCTACTCTATATTAACTATTTGTTTTTTTTTAATCTACTGTAGAAAACCCTGCTAAAAATGGTCATCTGCTATCCCTTCCGGGAGCCAAAGAAAGGCTGCATCTGTTCAAAGCAGATCTTTTGGAGCATGGAAGCTTCGATTCCGCTATTAAAGGCTGCGATTTCGTCATCAACTTGGCTACTTCTACTGATTACCAGGTAATCCATTGACCCACTCTTGTACATCTTGTCTTCATATTTTTAAGGATGGGGTTAAGATAGCGAGTGGAGTGGTATCAGGGCGATATTGTCCAGCCTACCATCGACGGAACGGTGGACGTTCTCAGATCTTGCTGTAACGGCTATGCCGCAGAGGTGAAGCCCAATCTTCTCTCTGCGGTAACCGCTAAACAATTATGATTATTCCCTGACTATGCTATGAAGGTTATTCTTTCGACTGTAAAAGATAAAAAGATTAGAGCTGCTGTATCATTAACATTGTAACAAGTATTATCAATAGCAGAGATATGCCCTGCTTCTGAAAGTGGATGTAATCCAGACAATCTAGATGAACCACTATAAATCTTTTGTCTGTGTATTGTTTTGATTCTTTTTCTTTCTGTTCTAGTTTTAGTTTTTAATTAGTTTTGGGTCTGCATTGAATTTCAACAATTGGTATCAGAGCTGGATAAGCTCGTTCGATTTTTTAGAAATCGGTGAGGTTTTGCAGGAACCATGGATGAAGCAGATAAATGGAAGATTGAGAAGTTTTCAGGGAAGAATTTTGGACTATGGAAAGTTCAAATTGAATCTCTGCTTATCAAGCAGGATTTGCAACTAGCGTTACTTGGAAAAACAAAAGGAAAGGGTTCGATGACGGATGAAGATTGGGAGAAGATCGATCAGAAAGCAAAGGCAACGATTTTCTTATCTCTATCTAGTAATGTCCTCTTCAATGTTTCGACTGAGAAGACCACGAAAGAAATGTGGGATAAGTTATCTTCACTATATGAGATAGCTTCAGCATCGAACAAAGTATTCATCATCAAGAAATTATGTAATCTGAAAATGAAAGAAGGAGGGCTGATATCGAATCACTTAAACGAGTTCAATACTCTTGTCACTCAGCTGATTTCGGTTGGAATCGCATTAGATGATGAGATAAAGGCAATATTGTTATTATGCTCACTTCCGAACAGCTGGGAAGGAGTTGTAATGGCTGTGAGCACTTCAGTTCCAGCCAAGAGCAAGCTGAAATTCGATGAAGTTGCAGCCACATTACTCAGTG
>MU223394.1:15131-46855 GCA_018584345.1 Thuja plicata
AACCATAACATCGACTTATTGCTTTCTAACTAGGATGAGTGTAGCATGTAACATAAAAGCTCTCAGATTTATGCTAAATACCAGTGACATAAACAACCTAGCATGAAAGATTTAGTTAAAAACAAACCATTATTCAATGAACAATGCATATTAGTTTAAAAATGGACATAATAACAATGTATGAGCATAAACTATGAAATGAAGCATTAGTCTAAGTCTATTCCAACAACATAACAATGCATTTACAATATGGGATGAAGGCTTCTTTGCTCTCAAAAATGGCTTTTATTTATAGAAGAGAGAGAGAGAGAGAGAGAGAGAGAGAGAGAGAGAGAGAGAAGGCTCATTAATGAGTTGAGGGACTCATTAATGGTGGTGTAAGAGTCATTAATGCCTTGGGCATTAATGAGGCATGGAGGAGACATGGGCTTAAGGCATCTTCATTAATGAGGCATTAATGAAGGCCTTAAAAAAGCATGGGGAGTGTGTAATGTTCAACTTGGTAGGTTGGTCTCTTAAGAAAGTCATGCTTGAGAAAGTGGACTTTCTCAAGTGGGTTGAGTTGTTAATCATTCCCTAATGGAATGTGACAACATTAGGAGGTGGGTTAGGGTAGAATTAGAATTAGGATTAGATTAGCAAGGGTGAAATTGGTTGAGATGGATTAGAACCCAGAGTAGAAGTGTTTGAGATAGGTTAGATTGGGGTTTAAGGGAATATTAATTAAATGAATTAAACTTATTTAATTCATTCAAAAATAGAAATTTAATTATTTAAACAATTTAATTGTTTTTTAATAATTAAGGGGACTATAGCCATTTTAATTAAATTAAATAGGCTAGGGGAATGGGTTAATTGCAAGTGGGTAATTGATTTAGGGATTTATTTAATTCCTAGCAAATTAAATACTATAGCCATATTTTGAATTTGATTTGATTTAAATGGTTGTGAATTGATTTGAATTGTATGACTATAACAGTTAATATAATTCAGTAATAAAAATCACTTAAGACATTAAATTCGTTCGAAGAATTATGCCAGGCAGTAATAAGATCGTTTGGACATAATCGAAGGTATGATCACACTTAGAGCAAATAGGGTCCATAATTGAAATAGACCAAATTTAAATAGTTACAATATATATATAACCTTTGTTATTATCCTTTTGACATCAATGACAAATCTTATGCCAAGGATCAACAAACTCCCCATTATCATTTTGACATTAATGACAAATCTTATGCCAAAAGGTCAACAAGACATGTACTAGAGAGTTTGTAAACAACTAGACTTCAGCTGCCAACAACTTAAACTTTGTCAACTAGACTTCAGCTGCCAACATCTTAAACTTTATTTGCCACGTGTGCAACTACAGTTATGACTCATTCAAACATTCGATAAGATGTTTTACTCTCCCGGTGTACGTGACCAATTTTAGGTTTTCATCATGACTCCCGGTCAAAGTTTTCCCCCTTCCTTCAAGAAGAAGCACAGTTGTCAAAGTTCCCGTACACATGTTTTGACTAAAAATCATTGAAGGTTATCTTTCCTATAAACAGCTAATAACTGCATTCAATGGACTGATTATTTATTTGGAAACTAGACTTGCTATGTAAACGGTTTGTATTTTGTTGATAACTTGGCATATTTGGGCTTGTCAATCAAAGCAGATTAAGTCAAGAATTGCAGCCCTAGAGTTACATACACGGCACTTTGAAGTTCAAGTCAGACCGTATGCCTAAAGTGGTACACCTTAGCTTGCCTTCATCTACTATATATATATATACTGACCGCTCATCAACAACGAAGCGTGGATCATTTCATTTAGTTCCTCCTTTCTTCTCTATCAATTGTATTCATTTCATTGAGGAGTTTATCCTTTCTTTTCTATCAATTGTATTCATTTCATTGAGGATGGCCAAGCATGGTGGTGTTTTTACAGTAGTGCTGTTTCTTCTTTGTGTGTTTGCCTCCCTCTCCCACGCTCGCACCACTAGAGGTAAAATACCACTTTCGTTACAAATATTCATACTCAGTACAATTCATTCATGATTTGCATTCTCAACTTTCTGCATTCATATAAAAAGATGTTTGGCTTTTTTTTGTTTTCGGTGAGATAATTATGTTTTAAGTTTTGGTGGGTCAATCGTTAAGGAATAAAAGAGTAATTTGGTATGATGTTATGCAGTTGTTATGGCAGAGGAGATGAAAATTGGGGTAAGTAGAGTGATCTGCCCAGCCTGCGTATGCTGTGAAGCAGCCGCTAACAGCAACACATGCTGCAGATGCTGCGCAACACCCATTCAATCGCAATCGCAGACTTCAAATCCCTGAAAACACCATATATATTCTCTTCAGTTTCTCTTTTGTTCGCTTATACGATGTGTTTTTGTAAAACCACTTGTTTCCTTATACGATAAATAAAGGTGGTGTTATTGTAAATGGATTGTGTGACAATATATTTTACTTATTATTGGGAATTTTTAAAGCAAAGGTGTTGATCTAATTTGTACATCTTAAGCTGTGTGTATAGGATTTTAACAATTTATCTTAATATTGTATTATGTACAAAAGGTCAATAAGTGGTTGTTTCAAGTGTTGATTTATACATATTGACTAGATTTTACAACAAAAAAAATTGTACAGTTGATCTAATACTTATGCACAAATGCCCAATTAATTGTATGTTATTAATACCAATAAAGTTGTGTACAATTAATTTAATTATGTACTTTTCTTCCCATGGCAAAAGCCCGCTTCTCATCGTCAACACCCACATTCTCAAAATCCAAGCTGACCTTCCATATTTCTTTAGCGAATCTGCAATTGAGAAACTGATCGACAAAGTAAGGCCAGTAAATTTGATGAACAAAATTCTAGCCAAGCTCTCTCTATAATTTCCATCCATATTACAAAAGAAAAACACAACAAAATATTGTAGGTAAATTTAAAATAATTTGAAAAATGAACTTATGAAATGTTCTCATAAAATTTAAGAAATCCTAATGTCACAAGCTTTCACCACTCCAAAGATTTTTTCTAACATATTTATAGCAAGCACTATTTAATATTTTAGGTGGCAATTTGGAGCTAGCGGCCTATAAATATACAAGAATATTGCATACTTTTAAGCAAAATTAAAGGCAAATAAAAGGAAGAGAAAAAATTGTGGAGGCATGTCATTTTCCAATATGTAGTAGCTATTTATTTCTAGTCACCCTTCCAAAGCTTACTACTTATTTCTAGCCACCCTTTTGTTTCAAAGCTTATTTTTACTTCTTAAGGAAAGATTCCTTCATCCTTTTCCTTTAATCAAAACAATACATTTAAGAACACTAAAAATATCAGAGATAAAAATAGAAATAAATCTAAGTATATAAATACTAGAATTTCAACTTACTCATTCACTCTTTTAAATAACTCATTGTATCTTAACTAACACATATATTAAATTGAGGCTTTAATTTTTTAATTTAACAAAAAATTAAACACTTTATATCTCTCACCTTTTACATCCATATCTATATATGTATCTCTATGTGTGTACATACATATACATATTGGTGAACCACTATAAATCTGGTTTGTGTCTTGTTTTAATTATATAAATCAGGAAAGAGCTCAAACCCTTACAAAATAACCTTGCAAGTAGACACGAGGGAAAAACTCACAAGTAGTGAGACCAACAAGACCAAAAAGGGGGGACCCTTTTTGAAAGAGAGGCTTTTGATCAGAGCAACAAATCTACAAGAACAAGGGTCCCAACCCAACAAGGGATCACCTAACCAAAATATATGGGTTTAGGAAGGAACCCCAAACCATCTTCTTGAAAAACAAACCTTGTATTGGAGCCTATGAAATCAATGGAATAGTCAGCTAATAGAAGATTTAGAAAGGCTTCCTGCAACCTTCTACCTATAGGACCACCTTGAAAAGAGACTCTCTTAGAAAGGGATGGAGACCACAAAGATTTGGAGGTATCGAAAAACCTTTTGACCGCAAAAACATCTAGCTATTCCAGAAAAATACTAAACAAAATAACTAGGGCATGAACTAGCACAGAAAATGCCAAAGGGTTTTGAAACACATCCCTAAACCTTTTACGAGTAGAAATCCCTAGAAACATAATGTTATGGATCACCTTAATAGGTTCTCTACTAGTAGTATCAATAACCTTAGCAACCCCAAAAAACACAAAATACAAGACTAGATATCAATAGGCTTGTTGTTAGTAGAGCGCCTGACAAGGTCTATAGTAGGAAGAGGGGAGACAAGGGAAAACACAGAGACCCAAGGGGAAACTAGCACCAAACAAAAGAAGCTAGAGACCACCATAATAGTAAGCATAAAGGAAGTAGATCTCTCTTTGATAACACCAATGCAAGGGAACTAATCCTTAGCAAGCAACCAAAGATGACCAACTACAACAAACCCAACTTCAATAAGGAAGTTGACATCCACAAAATCTAGAACAGCCATATAGACCCATGAACTCTCACCTTTGAAGTAGAAAAGTGCAACAAAGGTCAGAACCAAAACCAAAAGGCTCACATAAAGCATTCTAACCAAAATAACGTTCATAGAAAGTTTTTCCTACCCAACACCATGCCTTCAACTTTGGAAGGCCTAACTTCCAAAATAAATGAATTGAAATCCAAAGGAAAGCTAGAAACAACAACCCCAAAATCTCCATTCATAAAAAAATAATACCAGTCAAATCATGGATGAGACTAAAGAGGACCATGAGGTTTTGAAATGGATCCTCCAACATTTTACAAATAAAATCAGTATGAATAGCTATGTTTGTAGAAGAGGAAGAGGGGCAAAAAGATCCCAAGCCCATCGAAGAAGAACTGTAATAGAAACAAGAACCAGGACCACCTCTATAGGCCCACTTTCAACCAAATAATCTTTCTCAATGCTCAAAAAACCACCATGACCCATTTGAGTCTAGTACACAAAGAGCCTCAAACAATAATCAGAAGAGGAAACCAACAAGAAGGAAGTGGAAGCAAGAAATAAGGACAACAAAGAAGTGCACAAAACTAGAGCACAACCTACAACAAATAAATAGATCAAATCTTCAACCCAAAAATAGTGAAGATCCATCAAAAGTGAGCCCCAAAAGAGGGGCATCAAACACCAATATCAGTACCCAAGTGAAGGAAGGGGACAACTAGAAACCACACATGAAAACAATGAAGAAATCAATACCATAAGACTACCCACCGAAGCTAAAGACCATAAAAGGCTTACTTAACCCAAGACATGGAAAATCCACTTGAAGAAAAAAGAGAAGAATCCCGAAGATCTACATCCACCCTTCCACTAAGGAATACAACCAAGGGGGTACCTAGAAAGAGAAAAAAGAAACCCCAAAAAAAGAATGGTATACAAGAGTCGCTTCCCAACTAGAGTAAACCACAAACATTGCACTCTCCATACCCAATGAAGTAGAGAAAAGGCAGAAGAAACCCTTCCCCAAGGAAGTGCCATAACAAACCCGTCATCACTCGAGTCACTATATCCGTTTGCAACATCTCTATCAATTAAAACCCTAACACCCCCTTGACCGCTCTCGCTCTCCATTCCAAATGAAGATAAAATTGGGTTAGCATTATGTTTTCAATTCATCATTGATTTATAAGTGTTTGTTTACGTTTTGTTTCATATGTGTCTTATTCTATTATTCTAATTGTTTCTCTTTTATTTCACCAATTGGTTTCAGAGCTTAGGATAAGCTATGTGAAAATTTATTAAGAATTTGAGTAGAGATGGAAGAGGCAAATAAATGGAGAATTGAAAAATTCTTGAGAGAATCTATAGAACATGTTTGGGTTTTTGATTCATGAGAATCGATTCATGCCACTTCAAGCAAAGAGTTTTTCAAAAACCTAAAAATAAGTGACTTTGGTAAGGTTTATCTTGGTAATAATTAATCTCGTGATATTGTTGGCATCGGGATATTTTGTTAAAACTAACAAATGGAAATAGTTGGTTGTTAAGGGATATTAGATATATTCCTCAGCTCAAATTTTTTTTTGAGTTGGACAATTGGATTCTCAAGGATGCGAACTCACTTTTTATTCCAATATACGAAAAGTAATAAAATGGGTCTTGGTAATCTCCTGGGCAACAAATTAGGCACCTTATATGTAGTAAAGAGTTACATTAAAGTAGTAGTTGTTCATTCCACACCAACTCCTTCATTGCCTACACAATCTCTATCATTGTGTGAGGTCTTGGTTTCTCAAAAGAGGGATTTGAAGCAATCTGAGAGTGAGAATATTTGTGTCGATGAATTGGAGAAAGATTTTACTGAGGCTTCATGCGAGATGGGCAGTTTAGATGATGTAATTGATTAAGTCATTGTAGAATTCCTTAGAATGTTGATAAGGCATGAGAACCAATAGAGACGAGATCAAAGGTTCAGAGAGAATTGATGCTAAAGGAGAAGGATAACAAGGAGTAGGAACTGAGGGTCATTGATTAAAAGTCTAGGATAGAGTGAACCAGTGTTAGTGCCATTGCAACCATTAGTGTTGTTGGTGACAAAGGTATTGGTGTTGTTTATGGTGAAATTGGTGAAAGAGCACCATTAGAGGACGATACTAGAATGGATTTGATGCCAAAAGGCCCAGTCTCTTTGAGATCCTTTCTATACAATACCAACCCAAATGTGTCAACTCCTATTTAAAAGACACATATTCAATAAATCCATTCCTTCACATGGATCACATGGATGTTTAATGCGAGTCTAATTTTGTTGTAGCAATTCAACTTGAGGTCCTTCAAGACATGGTTTCAAGTCCCAAGCTAAAAAAGTATAGTTCTAGAGTATATCTATCCCAAGTATTATAAGGGGCTCATAAGCAATACTCTATGGAGTACACATCTCATCAGATGAAGATATGGGCATACCCTCTGTGTGATATGAAGGCAACACCTTCCAGATGCATTTGGTCAAGCTAGGAGAAGCTATTAAGGAGGGTTTTGGGGATGTTGGGCTTGGCGATGGGAATGATGAGAGGGGGAAACCCATGAATCAACTACTAGTACATATAAGGTGGGCTTCAAAAGTCCATCATCTGAGAGCGCATCTACCTACCTATATTCATTCTTGTGAATGAGAATGTAAGTATCTTGATATCATGACACCCGGTCTAAGTTGTGCAAGAAGAAACACACTTGTCAAAGTTCCCCCATGCCTATTTTGACTAAAAATAATCTTTGAAGTTATCTTGCCTGTAAACAGCATTCAATGTACTGATTATTTATTATTTGCGTGGAGACCTTGGCTGTTATGTAAACGATTTGTATTTTGTTGTTAACTTGGCATCTTTGCGCTTATCCGTTTCTTAAAAGATAAAAAAGCAGATTAAGTCAATAACGTGAGCGCTACTCTGCGTTGCATACACGGCACTTTGAATATCAATTCAGACCATATGCATAAACTTGTACGCCTTAGTTTGCCTTCATCTACCACTAAATTGTTGTAGTATCGGAATCTTTGATATCCGGCTTTGATTTATACCTGAAGAAATTAGCACATGGGTGACTTCAGCTATTATTTATTCCTTGTCTCTCTTCTCTTGCATATAAACTACAGTTCATGCAGTATGTTAGACTTTAGTCTTCTTATTTAGTTTATTTTTGCATTAATTTTGTAGTACGACTTACATGCATTCAAATGCTTCAAGAGACTCTTATGTTTAATCTTCTATATTTAGCTACCTTCGAAATGATCAATAACTCTATGTATTGAGGCATTTACAATGAATTATTTCTCTTTGATCCTAGATTAATTCACTCTTGATCACGCCATTACATTAAGAAGATCTAATTGAATAAAAAGATTCAATTTGAATGTTTAATCAATTCTTCATTTAGTATCAAAGGTTTTTATTTTAATTCTTCATTTGCTATCAAAGTCAGTCGATTGTGTTTGTTGGGTTAAATTGCAAGGAAGAAAGAAGTCGACCTCAAAATCAAAGGAAGCTTGTAATGATGTCATTCCTCGCAAATTAAGCCTTCTGGATGGTTCAAAGAAAGATGTAGAGAAGCAAATCCGGCAAAGTTAAAATTAATTTATTGCTCAAAGAAGAAGCAACCCACAAGAAGCCGCCAAAGAAATTGGCAAAGATCACAAGCCATTTTTGTGATATTTTTTCAATTAAGGGAAGCTACGCAAGTTGAAAGGGTGATGTATTTTCATAGCCAATGAAGCTAACCCTATTGTCAATGCATATGTCACCTCGAAAGAGGTGAAGTTGTCCAAGTTGAATGGATGAAGATAACCATGCTATTAATGCATATGCTACATCCAAAAAGGTGACGTCGACTCTCAAAGGAGAAGATAGAAGATTCTGAAAAGAAAATGTCACAGTTTGAATCCACCTACATAAATGTTGAAGCCAATCTCAGTAAATGGAGATCGAAGTCAAAGGTAGTCTAGCAAGAGGAATCGGGGTTTTCATATAACTTCATAATTAATGATAAAACTTATCCAAAAAAAGAAGAGATCCAACCAAGAAGCAAGTTCAATGAGATTGAAAGATTGTTGTCTTCAAAGAAAAAGTTATCCTTGCCAAGTTTGTAGTCGCGGGAAGATCGTAGATCAGAACAGGTTGATTCGCATGAAGTCCAATCCAAATCCTACAAAAAGCTTGAAGGAGTTGAAGCCAAGAATTTTGCATCCATGTTGAAATTGCCGCATAATGCATTGTAGGAGAGAATCTTGCTAAAATTGAAAGAAGAAATAATCTTTGTGTTAAAGCAATTAGTGGTTGAATTAAGGGGAGAATGTTGGAGCTATCATTTCCTCAGTGCATGAGATCAATTGTATTTTCAGTTACAGATCCAATTCTTTGCATCAAATAAAAATAAGATTAAATTGTAGTTCTAGTTTTTTGTATGAATAATTTTTAATCTGTAGATTTCTACACGAGCTAGAAATATAATTTTTAAAATACGGTAATTTCTCCCACATTGGTTGGGAATAGTTATTGTTTGGAAGAGTTAAATTAAGACCTCTAAAAATAGAATGAAGTTGTTAATTGTAGTTATGCATGAATATACACTCATTTTTTTTTCTATTATTAGTTGGCATTCAATATGTCAAAGACCTGTATATAAAGAGGTAAAAACTAACTCGTTCTTTTTTTTTTATCATCTTAGCTCAATTGATTCTTGATCACATGATCAAGAAGTTATTGAATTCAAATTGAGTAAATAAAAGGTTTTATATGATGTTGATGCAACAAGAAATTTATGTGTTTGTTTTTTAAATTTCTTCATTTGGTATCAAATCTGTTCATGTATCACGCAATCTACTTATGTTTAACATAAAAATAAATCTGTAGTTGATCACTACAGTCATGTGCACATATTCACAGTTTTAACTAGAGTTCCATTATGAGGCCATTGCATGCATGCCTTCAATATCTCCCTAGATGAGCGACAAGGATGAGGCCCAACTGAGTTCTTTATACCAATGGTTGACTTGTCCTTATGAATTGCACTAACTCCCACATATTATTTTTATCAATGCAGATGTCACCTGTCAAAGAATTCAAGCCATCCAAGTTGAAAGGATGAAGACATCCCTACTATCAATGCAAAAGACACCCCTAAAAAGAGGTGAAGAAGTCCAAGTTAAAAGGATAAGCACAACCCTACTATTGATGTAGAAGCCACCTCCAAAAAAAGGTGAAGTCAATCTCATAGGAAGATATCAAAGTCAATGGGATTAGTGATGAACTATAACTAATTGAATGTTTGAATATGTTAAGTTGATGATCACCGAGCTGCAGAAAGTTAATGCAAGACATTAAATCAATTAATGTATTGTATTGTCATTGATGTCAACTTGATATAATCTGATTGGTTATATATATACATGGTGTCAAAGAATTCAAAGACCCAAAGAGATAAAGGTTATGTTATTAGTATTGCATAAAAGTTCAGTATTCACCAAGTGACAACAAACACCGACGGACAGTGCACCCTGACAGATAGAGAAACTTGAGAGAAGAGTCACAGTGATACTTGAGCAAGTTACCTGAGCAAGCATTACCGAGTAGAACCAAAGTGTAACCCGAGAATAACTGAATGTCATAGTGTTGCCCGATGGACAGACAACCCCAACGGACAACGATGACCGAGGACAACTGAAGTCAAGACCAAAAAAACAAGGAGTTAAACACCAATAAGAACTGAAGTTCAGAAATGATAATAGACTTAGCTAGCAAGAGCTAAATATGAAGTTAACTGGTTGATTACATTATTTTCATCGACAAGTTAAAAGCCACAGAGAAGATAGAGTTTTAAAGATAGTTTTGTTCCAGTTGTCGAGGAAAAATCTGTGGGATAAAATTGAAGTATGCTTTAAAGCAAGAATGACGAGAATTGTGGATCACGCCAAGAACAAGAAAGTCAAGGACTTAGATACAGTTAGATCATGTCTATAAGAGAGACAAGCTAATTCATTATGAAAAAGGGGGTGAATAGAGAAGAAGATGTTGAAGAGAACACTGGTGAAGAAAGAAGTCTTCATACGGTCCTAATCAAACAAGCTAAAGATTAGAGCTAATTTTTATGTGGACACCAAGCAACAGAGAAGCACAACATCATCGAGAAGAAAGAAGTGGAGAAAAAGAACATAAAAGAAACATTGATTAGAAAGGTAATATGAGCTTACAATAGATTTGAATATCTACAAGTCTAAGTTGTATTTATGAACATATCATTTATTGTTTCAGTTTAACCATTGGATCATAAAGTCTCTTAACCGAGGAGGATTTAATTATCCTTTCTATATTGAGATACATCTCAAGGAGTATCAAAAAGTTTATCATGAAGATAGCATAGTGAAATGCCAGATATCAAGTGACATACTATTATATTAAATCCTTTAACAAGGTCGCACTTAACAATTTTTTTGTAACCTTTAACAGGGTTGGCTCTTCACCAAGCTCACTTCAGAAGAGCGAAAATTTTGGGTTATCGGTCCCAAGTGGTTTTTCCCCTAACATGGTTTCCACGTTAAAAAACCATGTGTCAAATGTGTTTATGGCTCATTACTTTAATGTTTTCCTTTACACATTAATAAAATAAGATTGATTGGTAAACACTAAGTTATTTACTGTATTTCGGTAAAGACTAGACTGTTATTCAGTTAAGAATAAGGTTTAATAGTGAACTCCAAGCAGTAGTCATTTGATAAGATAATTTAAGGGCATACATCACATGTAGGACTGAACATAACTAGAGGCTTATAATTGTGGTACAAAGTTTTTGGGTTGATTTATTGGATTAAATTTTAAGGCCACTGATTCACCCNCCCCCCCCCCCCCCCCCCCCTTTCAGTTATTCTAACAATTAGAAGCCCAACAAGAGGAATTGGGTTTTTTTTGTATAACATCATGATTAATGAAAAAAATTATCTAAACAAAGGGGAGAAATGACTTGTAAAAATTCACAGACAATGAGATTGGAAGATTGTTGTCTTTAAAAAAAAAATTATCCCTACCAAGTTTGAAGCTATAGTCAAAGATTGCAAATTTGTAAAGGTTGATTTGATGGAAGAAGATCATGGATTTTGTGAAAGCCACAAAATTAAGCCTAACCCACCAATATGCAGTTTCTTGAGGAAGTCAAATCTAAGTTCTTGAAAATGCTTGATGAAATAAAAAAAATCAAGAATATATAGTTCAAATGGAGATTGTTGCTTGGTGCATCATGCTAGGAGAGAAATTCAATGAATTTGGAAGAATATTTTCTTTTGTGTTGAAGAAAATAGTGATCAAAATTAAGGGCAAGATTGTGTTGAAGGATGAATTGATGTTATAAATGTTAGAAATAATAGGAAGTGTGTACTGAGAGGGGAGGGGTGAATCAGTACCTCTAAAACTTTTAGTTAATTAACCTTTAACCTTATGTAATCAAATCTTTTCTTTACTGATCATATCTGTTGTTCTTTCTTTATGTATGTGATATCAATTCATAATCTTAATTGTATGTAGACATTCATAGAAACATTCATGAAAACAATAACACATAACACAAGATATGGTAACACAGAAAACCCCTGTTAGAAGGTAAAAACTGCAGTGGGCATGGCACCCACAAAAACTTCACTATCCACATATTTGAAGGGGTCGGTTAAGGCTTACAATTTGATCACTTCTGATGATCTACCATGTTAGGAGTATTATGTGGAGACTAGTTAAGGTCTACTCTATTAAGAGCTTTAGAAACACTGTTTAGTGTGTTCTCGGTTCAGATATTTACAATAGGATTGTTAAACCCACCTTTTCTTGAAAGGATTTCTTCTATTTGCTACACTTGTTAGAATGCAAACAAAAATACTCATTGACCTAAGTGTATGAAATATACAATTTCTAATTACAGATCCATTAAAGTATACATGTACATGTATCACCTAATGTGATTGATTAATACCTTTGTTGCTCGGTAGCGTTGGTTATTTGTTCTTGATAATCAAATTCATCTTTTGTTGTTATGCTTCTTGAAACTCTCAGTCTAATCCATAGATGTGCTCCTTGTCTATAATCATCCTCTCATCCATCTCAAATGAATGATTAAAACATCTATTTATACAATATATTTGACCTTTTTAGTTTCACGTATTATAAACTTAACTCTATGATCAAAGGTTTACAACTTGACCTTGATCTCCTAGTTTGCATGTTTTTAATCAGTTAGACTGGTTAAAACAATTACAATTATTTTTCTTGCTCCTCAATAAAATGGTTTTAAAACAAATCCAAATTCTAAATATAAAGCATAACAATTTTATCTGACGTGGAAGGCAGATCCACTTTTCTCGGGATATAATTGACTTTCGGTGTCTGATGCTCGGGTTTCTCTGAAAGTCTTTTGGTGTTCCTCTGTTAAACTATCTGTTGGGTTCCCTTTCTTTGTTAGGTTCCTTTGTTTATAATCTTTTGGTTTATAGTGTAACCTGCTTGTCGGGTTCCTCCGTATTATCTTCGGGTTGCACTTTCAGTTTTCACTGTAGAACTTGTGTCGTCGGGTTTCTCTTTACTTAGCACTTTTGGTCTGAACTGAAACTTGTCTTTTGGTATAGTGTAACTGACGGTTCAAACTACTATTTCTCTTTGTATACTAATGGCAAAACTTATGTCATCAATCTCCCCATTTGACATTAGTATCAAAAACTTATATGTGCAAAATACTAAAGTGTTTAGTATGTACACCATATCTATTACTTAGTCATTTCATGACTCCTCCTATGCATATGTTGGTATAGTATAGTATATGTGTATGTACACTTGTCTTTATACTATTTCGTCATTTTCACCTTGTCTTTTCCCTTTGTACTATATATTTTCCTTTTCTCCTTTTTACTATATGCTATGTACATATCATTTTCCTTTTCCCCCTTTTTTGATAGTAAGGGAAAAGGTGTACACGTATAGCTTATCAAAAATATGAGAGTGAGAGGTCTTCATTTCCTCCATCATCTTCTCCCATCTCCTTTAGATTCTCAAGAGCCATATGCTCTAGTGTGATCATGGCATGCATTTTTTAGATGTTGTCTGCTACATACATCTTTGGGGTTGCAATTAGCTATCTTGTCGAACTTATGTGTTGTTGCAGAAGTGTGAGGTTCGGTAAAAGTTGAGCTTGTAGCTTGGTAACCTATTCTCTAAATTTTTATTGTGCTTCCCAAAGTTCTTATCTTAACGTTTTGATTTCAATTATCTTTTCATAATGCAATTTGATTTAATTTTCATCTATGGTTAGACTTTGAGCACTTGCATTTAGATCAAAATCGATCTTTGCAATCTTATCATTATTATCCTTTATGAATTTCTCCAAAGTGCATATCTTTTGAATTAAGGGAACAACTTCAGTAATGATTGGATCTAATTCATTTGTTAATTCTGAAAGTTTTACCTTATTTTATGCCACTTCTTGGCTGATCTTTTCTGTTAATTTAAATTAGAACTTATGTTCTTCTCGTTCCTTAATCACCTTTTTTGCATCCACATTCTGTGTTGTGATGGCGTCGGTTAGAACGGAAAGTTGATCCAGAATGGGGGCATTGTGATCAACATCAATGTTAGGAACTATCTGTTGTAAGATATCTCTTGTATTTTCTAGCACTAGAGAATCTTTGTGTTCTTTTCTAAGCTTTTCCTTTGACATATCTCTCCATATTCTATTAGAGATTCATAGTCCAATGCAGTTGGATCACACTTTGGTATTTCAATGATTTCATCAAGTGTGACCTGCAACTTACTCTTCTTGGTTTTCTTCTTCTTCTTTTGTGATGCACCTGTATGCAAAACCATAGCCATCTTCTCTGCTTGGTTTGATGTGCTAGAGGAAGGCTTCTGTGGTGTTGTGCCTTTTTCCTATTGCTCGAGGTTTGCCTTTCAATTTTCTGAGGACATCTCCTTATCTACCTTTGGTGTATCTGCAACATCTCCTTTGGTGTTCTTAGGAGTGGTATCAACTGTCTTATCTTGTTCACCTTTCTCCTTTTGCACTTCATCTGTATCTTTCATTTGTGCATCCTTGCTGGTGTTATCTCCATATTTTTGTTTGTGATCTATATTTGTAATATTTTGATCACCATATTTTTGTTATCCGTCGATGACTACGTGTTCATCGGTTGTATCCTTCTTCTCATCAGATGTATCTTTTTGTTCATCATTACCCTTATTCGTGGGTATGCTTGCTTCCTTCTCTGGTGATTTCTCCTTTTCCAAGATAATGTTGATAGCTTGTATCAATAGTGGTATCTATCCTAGTGTGTCTACTTTTTTTTATTCTGTTGTAGTGTCTTGTTTGTCAGTTCGGTACTTGACAATAGTGACATCTTCATCTTTTTGAATCTCATATGAAGGATCTGCTCCAGTAATATCAATGATTGTATTATCCAGCCATGTTTCATTTGCAATGTCCAAATCCTTGTTGGAATTTGTGTTTAATGATTCTTCATTAACATCTTCATCAATGATAATAATATGTTCGGGGCTCTTTTTACCCTGATCATCTTTGTTCTGTTGATTTTTGGTAAGATAATTTTGTGGCTTGGGGCTTGTATTCTTTTTAGGCATATCAAGTATCTTTCTCCATTCAGCCTCACTCTTCCTATCTAGTTCAAGTAGATGTCCTTAAAGTATTTGATAGGCTCTTAACTTTGGTGAGAACCTCTTGGAGTGTTCCTTCATCATCTCTTCAATTTCCTCCATTTTAGATTTGTGAGGCATGACAAAAACTAGGGTTGTTTCCCTAATCTCTTTCTCAAAGTGTAATGCAAATGTCCATCTTGCCGATAATATATCCTGAAGTTGTTTTGGTATATCATCTGCCAATTGTATTAGAACATATTTGAATATACACATCATTTTGATAATTTCCTCTTCTATTTTATTTCGATCCTCGGGATCCAATGTTATCCATTTCTTAATTTTGTGGTCATTGACTGTTCCTGGCTTGATAATTGAAGCACATACATCATCAATAGTTTCAGGAATCTTACTCTTTTTTGTTTTGGACAGATTCATCCTACTGAGTATCTTCTATATCTTCCTTGGTTAGGATTAATTTCCTTCTCCTCTTCGGTGATTTGGTCTGTTTGGTTTGAGGTTTTCTTTTGTAGGTCCTTACTTGACCTTTCTTGATCGGTGGACTTGTATCCTTTGTTGTCTGACTCTTGGTCCTAGATGTAGAAGTAGTCCTTGGTTTCTTAGCTGGTGGTGGAGGTGGTGAATCACACTCTGTGGATTCTGAGTCACTTTCCTTCTCAGCTTCACTGACAGGTGACTGACCCTCGGTTTCTTCTTTTCTATTCAGTTTCCTCTTCATTCACCTATAACTTTTTCTTCAAGTTCTTAACCATTTTATCTTTCTTTCTATCACTCTTTTTCACAACTAAGCCAATTTTAATCCTTTCTTTGGCTTCCTCATAAGTTCCAAACTTGGATTGTGATTTTTCCAATGGTTCATTTATCAATGCCTCAATTGCATTTGATGCTTGATCTATGTTTACCTCATAATCAAGTGGTGTCATCCATGTTGTTCTCGGTACAACTGGCTTGATGTAGGTGTAGTCAGTGTCCACCATAAAACAAATGTCAGTATTTAACTTTTCTCTTTACTGTTCTGGAATCCTTACTCTCTTATGCATTCTTTCTTTAAATCTAGCAAATTATTCATCCATGACTGATTCAAAATTGTCTCCTAGTGATTTGATGAACTCACTAATCTCTGTGGTCACTGGTCTAGTAGTGTCCCATTTGATATTTCCTATGGATGGGAAGGATTCTTGGAAATAGAAAAATATGCACATGATGAGTGAACCAAACTTACATGAGTTGGACTTTGCAGTCTATATTATCTTCATGTTCTCATCCAATTATCTTAGCAGAAGTTCTGGAAGATCCAACTCTAGTCCCTTCTTGACAATATTGTATGTTGTATCCACTACTCTGGATGCAATACTATTCATCCTGCTAGCCTGAAAGAATTTGTATCCTAAGACACATGCTCCAAATTCATTTCATCATAGGTGATGGTGGATACCTTTAGTCCTCTTCCATCCCATACTACTCATGTGTTCTTCTCAATGTCAGCTTTAGGCAGGTGCTTTAGTGTCTTTTCCTTATCAGTTATGGGATAACCGGTGACAACATGTATAACATCCTTGGTTATTGGTTTGTATAGTTAGAAAATGGAAGTTCTTCCATTGTAGACTGGTTTTTCCTTCTAAGTAAGTGGTTTGGGGTCATGTCAAGCACCTTGAATGGGTCTTTGACTTGGATCTAGATTTTTCCCTTGTTCTGCCCCATTTCCCACTTTTTCCAGCCTGTTTCTAACACCCAAAACTCCAAATTGGGATTTTTGACCTTAGGGTCAGAGTTGACCTTTCTGGGTCAAGGTTGACCTTGACCTTGACGTACGTCATAATCGACCTTTTTCTGACCTAAGGTCCAAATTTCAGATTTATGGGGTTTTTGGATGTTGGGCTTTGGAAAGAATTAATTCTCGCTTCTGAGTCAGTTGTTTTGGTCTTCGGAGTAACAAATCTTAAATTATATTTAATATAGGTCCTCTTCTAAGGGTATAGGTATAATTGGAATTTAATTCTCCTATGTGGGCCTCTCTAGAAGATTGTGCCCTAGATTCATATATAAGGAAGTTTTCTCCTCTCATTTTCTCTAACCATCATCTAAGTGAAATTCAAGAAAGATAAGGAGAAAGATTTGAAGCAATCCAATAAGCCATTGAAGCATTCATCCATTTTCAAGCATTCAAGCACTTCTCAAGCACTCAATTCATTAAGAAGATCCATTGGTAGCCATTCCAGGATTCAAGCTCTATGGAGCCCTCTTATTGAAGATTTAATCATCTACATTCGTCCAAGCCTCTTCCTATTCCAAGATCCATTCAATATTGGTGTTGAAGATCTACAAGCAAATTATTTGAGACATCCTACATTCTACATTCTACATTTTACATCCATTTGGTGCATGCATACTTGTGGATCCATGAATTTGAATCTGCCACAAGGGCTTCTAAAAGAAAGGTAAATTTGTTCATTTAATTTGTTTTACTTATGCAATTTAAATTATACTTTGAGGTTAGTTCCAAAACTGGGGTTTGACCAAGGCAAACCCCTCCCCCCAAAAAACAAATCCATTTTCCTTGCAGATACAGGTTCAGAACAATGGATAGGAGTGCAGATTTGGATACCCTTTTTGGAAAACTATCAGGATTCAGAAACAGATTTGTTGTCGGAGACTTTTGAGGTTGATTCTTCCCTAGGTCAAAATTAGAAATTCTCGGTCAATGGTGACATTGACTTGAGGGTCAAAATTAGAACTGTGTAAGGTCAGAAAAATATTTTTGGGTTTTGTTCATCTCTACATTCTTATTCTAGATCTGGTCTCAGATTTTCCAAAAACTCAGTGAAGACCCCCGAAAACAAAATTCTTTAGATCTGTAACATTTCAAGGTTAGTACTTTTCTCCTAGCCATTTCAATTAAAGTTCTTAATCTATCTAAACCTATCACACATTATTTTATACAATCACAGAATTTAAGATCTTCCTCTTTACTCTTATTTCAAAATTATTGATTCATTATGCATTGATCCTTCCTTTGGGGTTAATCAATTTGGATCCTTCCTTTGTGTATCTAAGGATAAAAGGGAAACATCTTATTTACCCCTACATTTTAAATGTACTATTTTATATGTTACACGATTTATGCTCATTTAGCCATATCTTTCGATCATGTATCCTGCTCAGTAATAATCGAATCCATTCGGTCTTGAACTCTTTTGGGAACCATAGGGAATTTGTGAGCCCTTTTACCTCACTGTGTTTATTCTCTTCTTTGATAGTGCCATCATCATTTCAAAGCTTCTTGAAATCTTTCTCAACTTCCAGGTCTCCTATTTCTTCTATCTTGCAGTGTATATATGCTCGCACATCTTCAACGAGAAAAACCCTAGTTGGTATCCTTGAGAATGCACCAACATTGTCAATTTTTGAAGCAACCTTAGGAAATATCTTGTAATGAGGTTCCTCACAGGTGTAATTCTTGATTGGGTTGACCTTATTCTTCTTATCATTCTTGATCTTTGAGGTTCTGGACGTAGTTGCCATCGTTTTTGAAATTAGGGCTTTTTCCCATAAATGAAAGTAGAGTTCTCAGTTATTTCTATTACTTACTTCAACCTCTGTACTTGTTAGGAATCTGTTTGGATTGCAAGGATTCAAGTTGTAGGTGCTCTGAAATCGGTTCACTTTGTGCTTAGGTTTCGCTCTGTCTCTTCACTCTGGTCACTGTGTGAATAATGAAACCCTTATGTCGTCTATTTATAGACTTTTCCCTAGAAGTCAAGTCATTAATGCTCAACCACTTCTCGGTGTGCGAAGACAGATTCGTTGGGTGATACATAATAACATTCTCGGTGAGAACACAATTCTTTGGGGCCGCTGTCAACTTGTTATGTTCACCGACGGATTTCAGTGTGTGATGAAAACAACATTGACAACAAACATGATTATCGACGGATCTCAGTTTACACTAGCAACTTAGCCTTTAGGTGTTAACCGATGATTCTTGTAAGTATAGATAGCTTAGCTTTGTATGTAAACTGATGCATTTTGGTATGTATTGATCGAAAAAATTGAATCTATCGAATCATAACAAGTAATACCATAGTGCATCTTTAATCATTCTATTTTGGTATTTTAACTATGTATAATGGAACTGATGCAAAATATAACTTGGAATAATGCAGTTCCATACTTACTTGTTCTACTTAGGTGGGGTTGGCGATGTCACCAGATCCATTGGATAAGGTGTCACCAATTGCATTGCTCGGTCTAGCTTCATTAGTGTTTGTAGATTTGCTCCACATTTTTTTTCCCATCTTTCTAATGTCTTTAATGGTGTTTCCATTGGCAAAGTTGTTGGTCTCTTTCATTTTGTCTCTACAGTCTTTCTACAGATGACCAACTTTATGATAGTGTAGACACGCCATTCCGGGGTTAGTCCAGCTCCTAGACTTTCTTGTCCATTGTCTTATATAGTTTGCAACTATGTGACCAAATCTTCCACAGGCTTTATAGTTTTTCCATGTATTGTATTCCCAAACATATTGGTTACGGACTCTTTTCGGTTGATAGGCAGTTTCTTGATCTTTAGGCTTCCATGCTTGCTTTTTCTTTTTCCTGCATTCAAGAGATGTGTGCCCATGCAATTTGCAAGTAGGACAATATTTTTCCATGTAGGTTTCCTTATTTGGTTGTTTTACCTTAGATTTACATTCATATGCTTTATGTCCTTTCTTATTATAGTTATAACAAATTCCTATGAATTAAGGTGTAGATTTAGGAATACCTTTCATTTTTCTTCTGCAAACATGATAGAAGTAACCCCAAGGTGTGCTCACACAATGCTCTAGAAAAGACCTAGCTTTCCCTAGTCCACTTAGGATCCCAATTTCCCTTTAGGACCACACTAGAATCAAGACACTGAGCCTAAGACTACTTCCAACTCTTCCCTAAGAGTTACAACTATTGTGTTTCACCTTGAAGGACATCCACCATTAGTTTTGTCTCATAATGCTTCTCATTTGGGTTTGAAGAATTTCAATCCCAAATCCCTCAAACCAACTCCACACATGCTACAAGGGCCTTGTACACTCTTTGTATGTTCATACTACATTCAAACATTCAAAATTTAATAGGTCTTCACTCCCAATTTAGTCGAGCTCCAAAATTGCACCCAAAATGACCCTAGTAGGCCTAAAGGACCAATTAGCCCTATCCAGAGGGTTTTTCAAGATTTACTCTTAAAAATTCCACACAACCACTAAAACCAATCAAGGATCCAGATACCCTTTTGAAAAACCTAAAATATTTTTAATGTCTAGGGTCCCCAAGTCCTCCGTACACCTCTGTCCTGAAATGTAGGGCTATTAGGCCTATTTTGGCTCCTCACAAGCACTTCTCTGATTTCTATGGAAAAATAAATCCAAATGGATTGGGTGGGTTCTAAAATCATTACTAGGGATCTATGAGACCCTAAATACATTGAGACCACACTTGGTTCAGGACTCCCATCCACACCCTTGTCTCTACATTCTTGTTTTTACCTGCCATACACCTAACCGGACTGTTCTAGTTCGCCTAGGGCATGGCTTCAAAATTAGAAAATCGACTCCTATGACCTCCTACCTGCATATATACACTATATAGAGGATCCCCTAATACATTCATTCAACCTTTTGAATTTCCTATGGTTGAATTTCATGGGGGAGCCATAAAACCAAAATCTCCCTAAACTAGACCAACAGACTACCTTGTTCTTAAACAATTTCCTACACCTATCAAATCAACTCTACACTACTTGCACTTAGAATGAAAAAGTATTAAATAAGTCTCTAATACATGAATCCACACTTATATCAGTTATTTTAATCCATTAAAACACAAATAACTCTCAAAGAAGTCGACTGTACTCTGTTTACACAAAACTTGCTCTATTGCTTTTCAAAAACTTGCATACATCAACTCTACCTCAGGAAATGAGACATAGAGTGTCTAAAGATGCTTCCTCCACCATTTTAGGCCACTAGCATTCATTTTACACTCCTATGATGGAGGGAATCCAATGTTGTCAAGTTGCATGCAACATTTGCAAAAAGTTGCAAATGTTGTCATGACAACTTTTAGCATCTTTTGCATTTATGATGCAAACTACATTTTAGGGCCTCTAACCCATTAGTTTGATTAAATAACATCATTTATGTCTCCTTAAGAATATTTCTACCCATACATGGGTCTTGGAAACATTCAGACCTCATTTCCCAACATTAGACCAAACTAAAGACAAAACAACGAAAAGAAAATAACAAAGACTAAGATGAAATTAGCACTAACCACTAATCCATCTAGTCACACACAACAAAAAGACCTTCTAAGGTCTTAAGAAAACACACATTGACTTGGCTAGGGTTAGTTACAAGCCAAAACTAATTAGGGCCTTGAGGATATCCTAGGTGCTCCTGCACCATCCTCCCCTAATGAAAAGAGTTCAATCCACCCTTGGATTGAGTAAGTTGAGATCAATTCCCAACTTTTTAAACTCATTCTGCTTAATCCACAGTGCATCTGCATCTATTTTTCCTTTCCAATTTACTAAGTGTTCTTGGTACTCCTTCTTTCTGGTCTTCTCGTAGACTCTAGAATCCATAATTTTCTCTGCTTGCTTGATTGGTGTAGATGGCAAATGTAGTTCTTCCACCTCCTGTATAATTTCAGTCAAACTCTGATCTACATCTAGGAGTAGGCATTTTTATAGAACTAGGTCTGCAACATTAAACACTGGTGATAAATCTATATCCTCTGGAAGTTATACCTTGTAAGAATTGGCTCCATATTTAGCCAGTATAACACATGGGCCAATTCTTCTCATTTGAAGTTTGTGTGGTTTTTCTTTCTGAAGTATTGCCTTGTTGAGGTGAACCATTACTAGATCTCCCACTTTGAATTGGACATCTCTTCTTCTCTCATCTACTTTAGTATTGATCTTCTTTGTATTGTTAATTAGTGTCTTCCTGACTGTCTCATGAACTTCTTGCATAGAATGTGCAAAATCATCAACATAGGCACTCCCCTTGGCTCCATCCTTCAGATCTCTGAGCTCATATATTCCTCTTGGATGAAGGCCATAGACTATCTCAAAGGGACTTTTTCCAGTAGTCCTATTCAATGTGTCATTATAGGCATATTCTTCTTGTCCAATGAGTTGGTCACAAACTTGACCATACTCTTTTGTTAAACATCTTAGGATATTTCCAAGACTCCTATTGACTACCTCTATTTGACCATCAGACTGAGGATGGTAGGCAGACCCAAATGACAAGTTAGTTCCAAGTTTTTGCCACAGAGTTTTCCAAAACTGACTCATGAACTTAGTGTCTCTGTGAGAAACTATACTTAGTGGTACACCATGTATTTTGACAACCTCTTTGAAGAATAGGGAAGCTATCTGACTAACATCATTAGTTATCTTACAAGGTACAAAGTGTACCATTTTATTAAATTTTCCCACAATAAAATATATGTTGTCCATTCCTTGTTTTGTTTTGGGTAAACCAACTACAAAATCCATGCTCAAACATTCCCATGGTTTGGTTGGAATGGGAAAAGGTTGGTATAGGCTGGCATTAGTAGATGTTCCTTTGGCCTTCTGACAGATAACACAACTTTCTACATATCTCTTGACATCCAAATTCATCTTGGGCCAGAAGTAGAATATTTGGACTAATTATTGAGTTTTATTAACACCAAAATAGCCACTAAGTGCACCATTGTGTTTCTCCTATATTATATTCTCCCTAATAGACCCCCTAGGGACACACAATTGACTCCCTTTAAACAATATACCAGTCTATAAAGTATACTCGGAGTATTGACTATGAAAGTGATTTTTATACTCTTGGCATACCTTGTAAATGTCTGCAAAGTCCTCATCTTCACCATATAGGTATTTGAAGTTATCTATTCCCATACTCTGCAGTTGAATTTCTTGGATAGTCAATGCTCTTCTGCTTAAAGCATCTACAAACTTATTTTGCAACCCCTTCTTGTGCTTGAAGTTGAAGGTGTAAGCTTGTAGGTACTCAACTCACTTCATATGATTGTGACTCAATTTGTCTTCTGAGTTCAAGAAGCTCAATGCTTGATTGTCTGAATAGACTATGAAATCCTTTGGAAGCAAGTAATGCCTCCATTTTCTCAATGACTAGACCAGAGCATACATCTCTAGGTCATAAGAAGAATATTTCTTCTTAGCTTAACTTAGTTTCTCGGAGTGGAAGGCCACTAGTCTTCCCTCTTTGCTCAAGACTGCACCAATGGCTACATTGATATCATCACATTCCACTATAAATATCTTTTCAAAGCTTGGAAAAACCAAAATTGGTTGGGTTGAAATCTTCTTTTTTAGTATCTCAAAACCATGGTTAGCTTGTTCATTCCAAATAAACTGTCTTCAAGCCTCCTTTAATAGTGTCTAACATAGGAGCATAGATTGCACTAAGTTTCTTAATAAAATTTCTATAATACTATGCTAGGCCATGAAAAATTCTTACCTTAGTGCTTTTTCTTGGAGTAGGCCCGTTGATGATGGCCTCCACTTTCCTGGGATCCATCTTTAAGTTACCCTGAGATAGCACAAATTCAAGGTACACCAGTTCTTGTTTGATGAATTCACACTTTTCCAAGTTGATCAACAACTTCTCCTCATTTAAATTTTTGAAAACCATTTCTAGGTACTTGAGGTGCTCTTCCCTTGTCTTACTATAGATGAGAATATCATCCAAGTAGAGCACCATAAATTTACCAATATGATCTTTAATAACTTCATTCATCAACCTCATGAAAGTTGATGGAGCATTGGATAAGACAAATGGAATGATAAGCCACTCATATGGTCCTTCTATGGTCTTGAAGGTTATTTCCCACTCATCACCTTCCTTTACCCTGATTTGATGATAGCCACTCTTTAGGTCTATCTTGGTAAAATATATTTCTCCTCCTAGACAGTCCATTAGGTCTTCTATCCTAGGGATAGGGAACCTATACCTTATTGTAATCCTATTGATTTCTTTGGAGTCTCTACATAACCTCCAAGTTCCTCCCTTTTTGGGTGCTAGGACAGTAGGCAGGACGCATGGGCTAATACTTTTCCTAATAAGGCCTTGTTCTAGGAGCTCTTGGATTTGTCTACCAATATCCTCATTCTATTAAGGAGTCATTTTATAGGCTTCCTAATTGGGTAGGGTAGCTCTAGGGATTAGGTTTATTTGATGGATTACTAACCTCTTATGTGGTAGGGATGAAGGTTTTCCACCACTAACTATGCCTTGGTACTTTTGCATCAGCTCTTGCACTTCCTTTGGCAACTCTGTCTTCTTCACTACTTTGTTTGCATTCTCTTCTTTTGGTTTCAGCACTAAGGAAAAACCAACTCCCTCTCCTTCTTCCAAATCCTCTAAGAACTCTTTTTCACTAACCATAAGAACATTAAAAGATATCATTTGAAGTTAAGACTCCTAAATGGGGGGATGTTGAAGACATAGGTCATGCTCTGTCAGGTATCCAGAGTGATGCAGAAAGTCATGGGGATAAGAAAAAATCTAAGAAGGATAAAGGAAAGAAAAATAGATCTATGGAAACAAGGAGTAAAAAATTAGGGGATGTGGGAGGAATGCTTTCTTCCTCGGGATGCCCTTTGAATCAAAAAGTTAGAGCCAAGAAGACTAAGAAGAATATTGCAGATGGAAGCCAGCCCACTATAATGGAGGTGGGATCCTTTACTAAGGTATGAAGATCATTTATTGGAACATAAGGGGATTGAATAATCCCCATAGACAGGATATTATTAGGAATATGATAAGAGATAATAGACCTGATATTTTCTTAATTCAGGAAACCAAAATGTTGAAAGAGAAAGTGGAAAAGCTTAGATTCTTTAAAAATGGCAATATTTGTGGACGTGACTCAAAGGGTGCTTCTGGGGGTATTGCTACTATTTGAAATTGTGATGTTATCAAAGGGGATATTATTTTTCAGGGGAATAATGTTATGTGTATTAGATTTAAGCATCTAAAAGACAATACTTCTTGGGTTTTAACTAATATTTATGCCCCTAATTCCAAAAATGGTAGAGAGTTTTTTTGGAATAAGCTTTCCTCCCTAAGAAAAAATTTTATTGATGAGGAGTGGCTTGTTATGGGATATTTTAATAATCCCTTAAAAGAATATGAAAAACAAGGAGGAAGCCTAACTAGTTTGGATATTAGACTTGATCTGATGGATTTTATTAACAACCATTCTCTCCATGATATTGAGTTGAAAGGTGTTAATTATACCTGGACTAATAGAAGAAGTTGATAGGATCTTATCCACGTTTGACTTGATAGAGCCTGGATCACTAATGACTGGTTTTCGTATTACTACTGCTCTTTATCTGCCCATTTGAGGGTTGGATTAGATCATAACCCTATCACTTTCCTGGTGGATTTTATTTCCAAGAAAAAGAATTTTCCTTTCAGATTTGAGAAAATGTGGAGTATGCACCCTCAACTTCAACATAAGATTCAAGATTGGTGGAGTATTAAAATCCATGGTACAGCCATATTTATCCTAGCTAAAAAACTTAAACATGTTAAGGATAACATTAAAGACTGGAATAAAGACACTTTTGGTAAAAAATATTCTTCAAAGGCCAATATCAATATCGATTTGAAGGACATTCAGGATTGCATTCAGAAGGAAGGATATGTGAGGGTTACTAGAGAATGGGAGGATGAAAATTTGGTTGAGCTCCATGATATTATTGCTAAGGAGGAAACCTTCTGGAGACAAAGATCATGAAAGGTTTTCCTTAATCAAGGGGACATAAATACCAAGTATTTCTTCATGACTACTCTTAAGCACAGACATGCTAATAGAATCTCTCATTTGAAAATCAATGGTGCTATTTCGGAGGATGAAGAGGTTATTAGGATGGAAGCTAAAAATTATTTTCGAAATATCTTAACAAAAAATAGAGATCTGAATAGGGAGGATCAAAGAGATCTGTTGGGATGCATTCCCCATATGTTGAATGAGAATCATAATTTGGTTCTTAATGCTATCCCTTCTAATTCTGGAATCAAAAAGGTTGTCTTCTCCTTTGAAGGAGATAAAGCACTGGGACCATATGGATACCCTATGTTCTTCTTTCATATGTATTGGCACATAATTGAAAAAGATGTGACGAATGTTGTCAAGGAATGTTTTGGGTCTAGAAATTTGCTGAAGGAGTTAAATGGTACTTTTGTTGCCTTAATCCCTAAAAAATAGGGAGCTGATAAAATGGATCAGTTTCGGCCTATAATATTATGCAATTTGGCCTACAAGATCATCTCTACAGTCCTTACCTGTAGGATTTTATCTATTCTCCCCTCTCTGATTTCTTGGCAAAAAAATGGTTTTGAGCCGGGAAGACAAATTTTGGATTCTATAATTTATGTCCATGAGAATGTGCATTCTCCGGTGATGTCTAGAAAGGAAGGCCTCATCCTTAAACTAGATCTTTCTAAAGCCTATGATAGGGTGGATTGGGAGTTTCTTCTAAAAGTCTTGAGTGCTTTTGGTTTTAACAAGAAGAGTACTGATCTTATCTTTCATCTTGTGTCTTCAGCTACCTGAACTCTATTTTGTTCAATGGGTCTCCCACCCCTTTCTTCAAATCTACTAGAGGGTTGAGGCAAGGGGATCCCCTTTCTCCTATCCTTTTCATTATTATGGCTGAATTCTTGGGTAGGTTCATGGAAAATTGAGTGAGGGATGGAGAAATCAAGGGATTATGTCCCTCTTCTGCTAACCAGGTGTGCTCTCACCAACAGTTTGTTGATGATTCAGTTATTATGGGAGAGGCCTCGATTAAAAATGATACTTATATTAAGAAAGCTCTGACTAAATATGGGAATGCTTCTGGTCAAACTATTAATTGGGAAAAAATCTCAGTGTTCCTCTTTAATGTTCCAGAGAAGAGGAAGATCAGAATCATGAGGATTCTGGGGTGTGATTTGGGGACCTTCCCTGGCACTTATCTTGGGCTGCCTTTCTGTTTGGAACCCCTTAACACTTTCTAGATCTCTCTTGTTGATAGATATCGCAGTAAACTTGTAGGATGGAAATGACTTATGTTGAGCCAAGTGGGCAAGATTCAGATTCTCAAAGCCACCCTTCAAGGTCTTTCACTATATGCTTTAAGCATCTTCAAAATTCCCAAGAAGTTTGGGGATGCTATTGAAAAAATTCAAAAAACTTTCTTATGGACAGGTATGGAGAAAAAGAAGATGATTTCTCTCTTAGCTTGGGAAAAAGTTTGTAGACCTGTTATTAAAGGGGGACTTGGCCTCCGAAGAATCAAAAATCTCAACAATCATCTCTTGGCTAAATTAATTTGGAGATATTACAATTCTAGGGGAGAATGGACTCTAATTTGGGAAAACAAGTACAATAAGGACCACCCTAAATTTATTTCTTTTCTTGATTATGATAGGATTTCTGGCGGATCTTTTATATGGAGGAATGCCATGAAAAATAGGGATATCATTAGAAAAGGAATAAGATGGAAATTTGGAAATGGCATGAATGTTCTCTTTTGGGAAGATGAGTGGATTTTATAGGCTCCCCTTAAGGATTGTCCTAGATGGCAGAACTTTTAAAACCTCTATAAGGTTAGATTTGGAAGGAAAGTGGAGGATTTTTGGGAAGGAGATCACTGGAAAGATCTGAATGTTATTGAAATTTCAATGGGATGGCTTAACCAAATTCTGGAAACTACCACCCTGATTGAGGAGGATAGGATTATCTAGAAGTATACTTCGAGTGGTATTTTTTCTACTTCTTTTGTGTATAATAAGGATTTTGAAGATCTGATTGAGCCTTTTTGGGCTAAGGCATGGATAAAGGATCTTACTCCTAAGATCAATGTTTTTTTCTGGATCCTTTTACAAAATAAAGTCCTCACTATTGACAACCTTATGAGAAGAGGGATGACTATTGTGAATAGATGCTACCTTTGAAAATAGAATGAAGAGAGTGTTGATCATATGATTATTCATTGTCCTTTTGTTAGGGTGATATGGGACAACTTTCTTATTCTTTTTAATATAGAATGGGTTTTCCCTGAAAATTTGAAAGGTCTTTTTAATTCTTGGATACATCATTCAAAAAATGATACTGTTATTCAAGTATGGAAATTTGCTCTTCCCTATATTTGTTGGGGAATCTGGAGAGAAAGGAATGAAAGAGTTTTTAGGAATAAAGAGACAACTACCAAAGAGGTTTTTTACAAGATAAAGAGAGCTATTAAAGAAAATGCAGTTTTAAAGGATAGAATTATGGAACCAATCTTGGAGGAGGATATTGCCTTTCTTAAAAAATGGAATATAAAAGGGAATTTTAGGAAGCATGATAACAAAATTACCAGAGCTGATGCTAGGTGGGATTTCTCAACTAGGGGGTGGATAAAAGTCAACTTTGATGGGGCCTCAAAAGGCAACCCAAGGGTGGCGTGATGTGGGATTGTAATTAGGGATGAGAACAGGGTTTGTAAGGGTATCAAATTTGTCCCTATTGGTTTTCAGACCAACCACCTTGCTAAGGCCTCTACTGCCCTTCATGGTCTCATCATGGCTAAGGAAAAAGGATGCAACAAATTTTGGATTGAAGGTGACTCTCTCAACATTGTTAAATGCTTGAATTCTCTTACCCCTACTTCGTGGTCAATTTACAATATTATGCAAAAGGCTAAAGCCTTAATTCATTCTTTTGATAATTGTATGGTGACACATAACTATTGGGAAACCAATGGGGTGGCTGATTGGGCAGCCAACATGGCTTGTAAAATGGAGGCAGTGACTCAGTGGAGAGGTGATGTTGACACACCAGCTCAAGTGTAGTTATTGATGAATAATGACTGTTTGCAAAGTAATCAAAAAAGTGATCATAAATGGTAAGTTTTAATTATTGGTTTATGGCGAAAGTGTCTTGTCATCATTACTAGCTAAGGAGAACGTACTTAGTGGAAATTATTAGATCAAAGCGGCATGTTTTCTGGGTGCACTTCTTTTTTTATGAAAGAGAGGTAGGATATTTCAAATAGCATTTGCAAAGTCATCTACAGAGAAAATAATCTGAACCAGAGAGTAGATATGGGAGGTAACAAGAAGCACGTGGAGCCTGCAAATTGTGATGAATGATGTGAAAGGGAAGATGTGTGGAAAATTTTGGTGGAGGGAGGTTTGTTAGTTTTCCTAGAGAGGCTTCATGGGCGCAACTCCACTATCACAAGAATCTTCTCGAAGACTTGGAAAAATGGCAAGGTCATGGTCGGAAACCAGTATATGGAAGTCACCGAGGAGGTTATTGTGGAGGCAAATGGTATGGGGATGGAAGGGCTTAAATTTTATAGAGATAGGCTTATCTCAGACAAGGCATGGGAGAAGTTTCCTGAGGAAGATAAGGAAAGATTTTGGCTGGTGAAGGTGGGAACCTCTTATCACAACCCTATGCCTATTTCCAGACACTGGAAATATGTTTTGTTTGTGCTCATCAGCTACATCACTCTGGATGGTAGGTTCACTAGGGCCTATGGGCACCACTTCATGCTTCTTAACCACTTCAGACACAAAATAAAGGTTATTTTTCCATTCTACCTACTCATCTTGCTTGATTTCACCATTACTAGCATGCAGACAAAACCTAAGGAGGATCACGCCTCACACCAGGGGTTTATGGTGTTAGCTTATGAAGTTCTTAAGTCCAAGAAGGTGGAGAGACCTCTGGTTAAAAGGACACAGAAAGATGAGGAAGACACAGAAGGAGATGAGGAGGAAAGTATGTATGAAGAAAATATAGAGGATGAGGAAGAGGAGAAAAAGGGGTATAAAACCAATAAGAAGGGAATAAAAAAGGGGTCTTCTTCCTCGAAAAGCCTGAAAAAAAATCCACATCAAAATCTCTGATACTAAGAAGGATACAAAGGATGAGAGCCTTGAGGACAATGACAAAAAAAAAAGAAAAAGGGTAAAATTAACCCTAAGGATAAGAAGATGACTCCAGCCGAGGAAACAAAGAATGAAAAGGAGACCGAGGATGAAGATAAGGGGACTAAACCCAAAACTAGGGTTAAGAAATGAAAGAGGGGAGATATTAAAAACCGCAAAGGGAAAAATCCTAGCAAGCGAAAAATCATGCTTTCCTCGGATGAGGAGGAAGACAAGGAGAAGGATGAGGGAAAGGATGACACTAAACCTACTGAGAGCACAGAAAATAAAGAGCAGAAGGAGGAAGATATGGTGAAGGAGGATTCTAGGAAGGGCATTGAAATAAAAACATTGGGAAGGAGGAAACCCATCACAATGATGACATAGGTAATACTTTTGAACCTGAGGATTTAGCCCATGGTAAAGCGTGCATTACTGATTTTCCTAGTCTAATTAGAAAAATGATAGGTGATAATGATCACCTAAAGAATCAAATTGAGGGTATGAGGGGGGAAATGAATATTTTAAAATGTGTTGGTATTGGGGAGAAATATGTTGCTGAGTGTCTAGTGGAAATGAAAGAGGTTGTCAAAAATTCAGAAGCACAGGTTGATTTGGTGAACAAAGTCAGCAATTTGGAAAAGAAGCTCAAGGATTTTGTGGATAGAGCTGCTGAAGATGACAATGTAAGGCAGATTAAGAGCCTAAAAGCCAAGGTGGACAAGATGGAGGACATGGTTCGTAAGATTGGGGATCAATCTCTAAAGAGTCTCAAAGCTTATACAAGGCAGACCAAGAGCTTAATGGAGAATTTGGAGAAGGATACTGGAAATAAGGATAGCCATGCTGTCAAGGATCTAGCTTGCCCGAGAACCCGCACTAGGTCTAGCACCAAAACGGCGAGCCCAAGGGAGGAAAAAGAGAAGGAAAAAGGTCACCTCAAAAATACTATCAATCAGATGGAGGTTATCGTGATTCAGGCCCAGGAAATGGTTGATGGCATGTAGTTGTCTTTTCTTGGGCCCTCGCCTTTTTTGTATTGTCCCTATTTATTATGTTTATCTTTGGGACTGTTCCTAGCTAGTCTGTCTGCTGGCTTTTTTTGTCGACTGTCATTTTTTTGGCGCCTCAGCATAGTTGTTGTTGTACTTTCTCTGAATATTTTTATTACTTTGTTTAAAGGTTTCAGGTCCTTGTAAAACCTATTTTTACTTAATCAGAACATTAGGACCAGTAGTCTTCAATTCTGCATCCTCCAATAGTGGCTGAATTGTGAAAGTTACATTGTCCTTCTTGAATGAGTAGGAGTTCTTCACTCCATCATGCATGGCATGTCTATCGTATTTCCATGGTCTACCTAGGATCAAATGACATGCATCCATAGGTAAGACATCCCATAGAACCTTGTCCTTATATCTCTCAATTGAGAATTCAACCCAAGATTTCTCATTTACGAGGACATGTTGTCCTTGTTGTATGCTGAATGTGGACCTCTGAATTCAACACAAACACAACATAGTCCTTACACAATCGCCGAATTCACAAAGACAAACATGAATTGTTTGCTCTGCAAATGCGATTGAAGCGACCTGTTGCC